>CM075822.1:5418566-5927036 GCA_037975025.1 Excoecaria agallocha | reverse complement strand
TTTAAAAATTTAATTCTCAAAATACTTAAATAATAAAAATTGAATAACATACTTAATTCAACATATTGTTTAAAACTATGAATATAAAGTTAAATATTCAAATTATTTTAATATTAAAATTACAAACTAAACACATAATATTCAAATAAATTCAACACCTAAATGTCAAATAAAAATACAATTCACAATACGTTTTTGCATAGTTAATTTGCTAATTATCAACTTAAACCACACTATGATTAGTTACATCACAAGCTGACTTTGCAATTAAAAAATAGAAAAAAATATCATAAATTATAAAATTATTAAAATCAACAATAGAAATATAAGCAGAAAAATAGTCTAGCACCTAGTCAAAAATTTCAGCTTCCACTTCTTTCTAAATCTTTTCTTTGCTATGCTTGGATCCTAAAAAAATTCTATTTCTTATCCCATCTAGAAAATATAAAACTTTATTATTATTATTATTATTATATGACCATTTAAAAATAGAATTTAAAATCTATATTTATGAAATAGAGGGAGTATTATTCTTTCTCTATATAATAAGAGAAGCAGAGGAGTAAAAGATAAACAAGCATTGTATGATCTACAAGATGAAGACCTTTCTCATTATAATATTTGTTCTTTTATAATATGCTGCCAATTATAAAGTAAAAATCAATTGCTCCTTTCAAGCAAATTATCTTCAAAAAGTGTGGGGGATCCAGTCAAGATACTCATAATATGCTACCATTACAACCCAATTCAGAACCGAAAAGAATTTAAATATAAAAAATTTGTGTCCATCTTTCCATAAACAAAAAAAAAAAAAACAATGAGGAAACTTCTTATAGTTTTCACATATAACACTAACACGTATGTATTAAGAAACATCAAACCATTAGCAGCTGATGCAGAGGGAATGCCCACTTATACATTTCACCAAAAAAGTGGATATTTTTAGTAAATAAAGGTCCAAATGCTTATTACTCAAAAACAAAATAGTCAACCTACTTAACTTAAAGCAGGCATTATTACTTAGTTTTGCTAATAATCAGTGATAAATTGTAGAGTAATAACCACTTTGAAATACACAAAAAGCTATTCTCTTTCATATGCTACATCATATGATAAGCTAGCTGACACATGTCTCCTTAAACTAATATAGCACCATAATTCATAACACTATACACAAGAAACAAGCGCGATAGCTAACACTGAAGCTTACAGTAGACGTGTCCAAAACTTGACAAAGATAAAGGCATTGATCGACTATGAATAAAATAAAAGAAAAACAACCTCAATTTCATCATAAATAAAATAAAATCTTTTTATTGAATTTTCTCATAAATCACAAACACTAAGTCTACAGCATCTGAGTTTACTGTACGCTTAAAGCCTTTCAAAAACCGCTTCTTTACGCGACAAATCAAAGGGATGCACTTAGTAGAACAATGATTCCTCAATTTGAGAGGGCAGCACCGTGGAGAATGAGAAGACCAAAGAATAGTAATAGAGTATAATGCATGTTCCCTTGATTTGTTAAGAATACCAAAAGTAATGAAAAGAATATCTGATATGTACATAATACTGAACAGTATAACAAAGAGCAATATTCTTAATTTTCAAAACCCCGTAGCCAATTTTTGGAATTGTTTTATTTTAAGAACTCTTGCTCAACAGAAAATAGGACTCACAATAATGAAGAAGAGAATACCTGCCACAGAAGAAGAGAACCCACAGAAGGTAAACGGCAAAAACGAGAGAGAGAGGAAAGACATTACCTCTAAAAGACCTAGCACCAGATCTCCTCCCTAACGGTGAACAACGATCACCGAGGCCAGCACCGATCTACCGGTGTAGGAGATCGGAGTAGAACGACCACCGGTGTGAAGGAGAAGGGCGGCGACTGTCGTGAGGAGAGGCAAATAGTGTGAAAAATAGGGTTAGTTTGATAGGGGCTTATATATATATATATATATATATATATTATATATATTATATATATTATATATATTATATTTATATATTAAAAATATACATTGAACTAGTCGGTTAACCGAAATCGATGATTTTTTTAAATCATGGATTGGAACTGAATCAAAAATTGAAAATTCCATATTTTAAAAACTTTAACCATTTTTTTGGTTCGGTTAATCTTAAAAATCGGTTTGATTTCGATAAGATTTTTTGGTTTTTTGCTCATCCCTAATTTTATATGGATTATCATAATTATAATTATAAATTATAAATTATTTATATTTATATATTTTTAAATATAAAATATAATTTTATTTTTATAAATATTTTTTTAAATATCGTATGTATGTTTTGATTTAAAAACAATTCAAGAAAAATAAAAAAAATTAATAGTGCCCAAAATTTTATAGATTAAATTGAATAATTATAAGTGATTTATAAATTAATGTCTAATAGTATACATTTATTGAGTTTAAATTGAATAATTATTGACTATCTGAAAGTGGATAATTTTTATCAGAAAAAAATAAATAATTATTGATAAAATCATAAAATTTTATAGAAAGATAATGAGTTCCTGTACAAGAAAAATGGAGAGTGATGATGGGCTGGAGGGTGAGTTCCGATCAAAAATTTGAAGGATAAAACCTGCAAAAGGTGCTGACCTGGTTATCTATATGTTGGCATTTCAATGCTTAAATTAGCAATTGGGAGAGAAGCTCTTAGAGAGAATAATATATATATATATATATATATATATATATATATATAATAGTTGATCTACTCTGGACAGGGTATGACCTATTATATAAGTAACGACGATTTGATAGTGGCGTATGTCAGATAATCCATCACAATCAGGAAGAGGGTCACATCCGATCGAACGACCTTATTTTCTGTATGTAGCCAATTGGCTTAGAGAGGGCTTTTATGGGCCTTTAGTCACGGCTTCTTGGTGATGGACCTTTTTATATAGAAATTTTCTAGTATTATCATTTTGCTCGTTTCAAACATTTCGATTGTTTCTTTAGGAGAGAGATCGAGAAGATTTTTTCGATTTTGATGTCTTTATGGAGGCTTACTCGGTTGTTCAGTGGTGGGTCCCCTAGCTTTTGAGATTGCAAGCTTATTTACACCAATCATTAATCGGGAAAGTGAGTTATCAGTTGAAGGACTAGAATTTTGAATTGCTTCGTTCGGGATGTTACATCAATTTTCAAAAGAGAAATTAGTTAAAAAAATATTATGTTTCAATTTCTTTGATTGTCGATTGAGATTAAAATTTTTTAATTACTTCAATCAGGATGTTACGTCGATCAAGATTAAAGTTTTTTAATCACTTCGATCGTAATATTACATTGATCGATATTAAAGTTTTTAATTACTTCGATCGAGATGTTACATTGATCGGAGATCGAAGTTTTTAATCTCTTCTCGATCAGGATGTTACATCGATCGAGATTAAAATTTTTAATTATTTCGATCGAAATGTTACGTCGATCGAGATTAAAGTTTTAAATCACTTTTGTAGACATCGTGATCCGAGGCAACCCTAAATCAGAATTACCCGATAATAAGGATATGATGTATTTACTGACAGCACAAACTCAGACCTCAAAATGCCGATCGTGAATCTCTCACATTTTCTTAAGATTTTTCATAATTTTATATGTATTTTCAAATATTTCCAAGTATTTTAACAAAATCATGCAAAAATGGCTCAATCTTAGCCTTCAGTAGTGACAGACGATCTTCTGTCACTTGAGGGGCATCCATATGTGGGATCCTCTCTCCTAAATGGCTTATTTGAGTGGTATTTTTAGAAAATAGGGATTTAGTGATGAAGGATGCGTGTCCCTCATTGAGAGATGCCTGTCTCTCACTCGCAGATCAGATTTTTCACATTTTTAGGTTTTTCAAAATGGCAGTTTCTGATCTTTAGGATTAGCTTCTAGATTGAGGGGATTTGATCTCCAATTTAAATGGGATTTTCAAAATCATAGGGCTTTCAAAAGGTGAAAAATCATTTTTTTTTCTTTTGAGGAGCTACCATTAGAGAGGAAAAAGACTTTCTTTCTCTTTTTAACCTTTGAGCTCTAAATTATTTTTGCTAAAACACACTATATACAAATGAAATTTAGATTCAATTTTTGAAAAGGAGAAACACTATTTCGAAGTTAAGATTTGGACTATCATAATTACAAAGTCAGAATATCTCATGAGGATAATATTTTAGGCCCTTTCTTTACTTTTTCTCTCTTTAGAATCTAATATATATGATCATGTGATTGTTAACATGTATATTGATATGCCTTGTTTGTTATAATGATTAAAACTATATGCATGTTAATTTGAGGAGTTTTAGATAATAGATCTAGATTAAATCAGTTGGTTATTAGTGTGCTTAACATGATATCCTCCATTGTATTACATATTAAGCTTATTTTTTTATGTTCTTTTGATTATGTAAATACTATATTTCCTTGTATTTTATGCATGATTCACTATTATGACATGTTTTATCATGATTTAGATCGTATAAATGTATATTTTAGGTTAAAATAACTTATTGCATGATTTTTTAGATTTTTTGGATTTTCTGCACTTTCTAATTCTGTCCAGATATGAAGGATGGGAAAAGGCATGAAGGATGGTCATCCCTCACTTGAGGGATGGGACCCCCTCTGCGCTCTCCTCCTGTCCATCCCTCACCTTCTGTTTGGCCATCCCTTCATATTGTTTGGCTGTCCTTGGATGTTTTTATGCCATTTTTTATGTATTTCATGCATATGTATACATATTTATCCTTTTCTATCATATTTGTACATTATTTCTTCTAATTTCATGCTGTTCAAATTGTATATATGTTATTTTCACATTGTTATATTTTTTATTACTTGTGTACTAACTTTTTATCTCGTTTTGGTGCTTTGTAAGTGTTCGTTTCTTTTGGTTTTTCGAAGGGTTTCCTTCAAATTCTTGCATAGGAAGTTGTACTTCCCAGAGTGACTTGATGCTCGTTGCCTATCCGATTCTTTTACCTTCCATTCATTTATTTTTTATGATTTTATTTTAATTAGCTATTTATTTTGCATTTGTGAATTTTTTTTTGCTTTATTATTTTTTGGGGATGTAATAGCTAGTAAAAAAAGGATTTTTATGTATGATAAAACAAAAAACACTAAAATATTTTCTAGCGAATTAATTAAATTTTTTCTAAATATGAACCAATGTCCGATTTTTAGCCTGAAATTCACACAAATATAAAATCATTTTTTATAAATATGCATGAGGGAACCAAAATTTTCAAACTAACTAATAGCTCATTTTATGTATGATATTTATTTTCTTTTTGTGTATTATTCTTTTGGGATGATTTGTTTATGTAATAATTTTAAATAAGACTTACTTTAATGATTTGTTTTTTTGCTTTCCTTGTTTGAATGGGATATTTATTTAATTCTATTACTTAGATCATGTGAGAGGAGTGAATTAAATTTAAAACTCACTTATAAAATAACACCTAACCAAGATGCCTAATAAGAGTGATATCCCAAACATCGGTCTCTATTTAGATATCAAAGGGCCAAGATAAACTTTTTGATATTTTATCAAGTGGTGAATCTATAACACCTACCTTTTTTGGATCCATTAGTATATGCCTTCATAGGTTGACCATCAACCATAGACTGGGTTGATCCCTCTTTATGGTGAAGTGGTAAATTTATGAGATAAGAGAGCCTCCTTTGGTATCGAACCCTAAAAGTGGGCATCCGAGAATCCAATCAAAAACTAAAGATGGCTCCGATGTGTGTCACAACTTCAATCGGGATGTTACATCGATCGAGATTAAAGTGTTTAATCACTTCGATTGGGGTGTTACATCGATCGAGATTAAAGTTTTTAATTATTTCGATCGAAATGTTACATCGATCAAGATTAAAGTTTTTAATCACTTCGATCAGGATGTTACGTCGATTGGGATTAATGTTTTTAATTATTTCAATCAAAATGTTACGTCGATCAAGATTAACTTATCCTGTGAACAATTTTATGAATTTATTTTCAATATTGGTTATCCTGACATATTTGTCTGGTACTTTTATGGTTTCAAAGTTGTATGGCCTTTTCCTAGCTTAGGCTTTTTGGGGCTTCAATCCTTTTGCTTTTCCTGTTGCATTTTACAATTTTCACAAGTTATCTATTTATAAAGTCAAAAGTTACCTGCAGGCATTGATGACCATTCTTAACTATTGGTCATGTAGATTGTTACGTTGTTTCTTTTTGCTGCGTCGCTTCAAGAATGGCGACTCAAAAAGGGTTTCTCATCTTTTGAGCTTTAATTATTACCTTTTATCTCTTTATTAAATATTGGGGTAACATGGTTTTGACGAACCCTGGAGGCAAGAAACACTATAAATAGGCATGCCTTTTCTATCTTTTTCCCTGTAATTTTCTGAGATTCTCTATCTGAAGTTATCCTCTTTCCCATTTTTTCTTTTTCTTGGAGTTTTTCCTTGTGAAGTCGTCTAACTATTCTTCAATTTTTCTTTTTTCTCTTCTCCATTTTAGGAAGATGAATGAATCGCTAGGTGTTTTCCTAGCAGTGTGTGACTTATAGTAGTAGGCCATGCATTTTCCATCCTTCTTTGCTGCTTTTTTCTCTTAGTCCCGGGCTTTCTTGAAGCTATGGTGGAGGGTTTAAGTCTGTACTCTCTTCTCCATTTTTCTGATGCTAATCTATTAAAATGGGGCTTACCTTGAGTAAGAGGTGGTCCAATTGCAGTGAGCTATGAATTTTTTATCTGCCTTCTTCTTCTTTTTCTTCTTCTTCTTCTTAGTGAAAGGTTCTTTACCCATATATTTTGTTCTGTGTAAAAAAAACTCTTTATCCATGTACTCTATTTTTAATGAACTTTATCTTTTATATACTTTGTATTGTGCAGTTTCATCACATGGCCTTCTTATCTTCTGAAGATACAAATTTATTTTGATTGGCTTAATTTATTGGTTCTATCATCTCTTTTAATTGGTCGATCAAAGTTTTATGTCTCTGCTGATGACTTTATGCATCTGCTTTGATATTTGATCATTACCTTTTTAACGCGTATCTTTTTAGGGTGTCTTTTGACCATATCCTTTCGAAATCGACACTGATTAAATGCCTTATTTTGATTTTAAAGCTTTTATTATGGATATTTATTTTATTTGACTCTTCATTTATTAGGATTTCCAGGTGTACCTTCAGATTCTTATAAATAGAGTCAATTTTGTTTTTTTATCTATCCGTTTTCTTCTTTTTTACTTGTTTTTTCTTTTTTGCTGCTTACTCTTCCTTTTCTCATAAAGCCTTTTGATTATTTCTTGCCTTGCTTGATATTACCATTTTAAAAAGATGAATGAATGGCCGAGTGATTCCTTATCACAGCATCACCTAATGGGTTAGATGATGCATTTTTTATCTTTTATTACTTCAGCTCATATTAAACAGCATACTCTGATCATAAAAGGGACTACTCTATTTAATAAATAAAAGGTGAAGTATTTTTACTTAAGTTTAATCGGGCCTTCTATAAATTGGTACCATGGTTTGGATAGGTAGACTAAGGAGGATTAGGACCTATTAACAGAAAAGTTTCTCAAGCAATATGCCTGTAGCATAAGGATGAAAGTCACTTTAAAAGACCTTGTATTGCTTTAGTAGAAGCATGATAAGTCTTTCTATGAGTACCTTACTAATGGAGGAATAGCGTGATGGAAATAAAGAGGAAATTAGAGAGAGGAGTGAATTAAATTTAAAACTCACGTAGTTTTATTCGATTGCGTGTAGGTTTCTCATTATTTTTTGGAGCAAGCATACTAAAGAAAATCGGAAAGCATGCCATTAGATAGTTTATTTGTAAAATATTTGGAATTTATCTTTTAGGCATGTATATATAAATTAATAGTGGAGCAGTATGAACATGCATGGCTAAAAACTTAAGATAGTTAGAACTCAGTATAAATCAAGTATGTATATATTTATTATGTGACTGCTTGACGTAGTTAGATGCGGGATATATATGATGAATGTATGTGGATATTGTTATGCCTGAAGGGCTGTGAAAATTACTTGCTTGTAGGAGGGTAAGCTAAAAATACAGCCGTCACCATGCTAAAATTTATATAAAAAAATAAATTTTAATGGAGTTTAGGTTAACAAAGCATAAATATGATTTTAATAAAAAATTTTATCCAATATTGCCTGTTATGTACGTATAAGTTGATGGAGTAAGGGTGTATAGATAAGGCTTAAATAATGGCTAGTAAGGTTCGAAAGGACTTCACTGCTATGAGCATGGTTTGTAATGCCTCATTCTGATGCCTACTAGATGCCTCTAGTGCCACCAACCTAGTGGAGACGTCACCTGGGGGAGGAACTGATGGTGCTTGCATAGGAGAGGGTGGCACTGATAGTAGTGGTATAGCAGATACAGATGCCTCCCAGTGTCTGCATGGTGATGGGGCTATAAAAGATGACACCTTAGGATGCCTATATGGGGAAAACCTTATAGAAGGTGACCTCTAACATCTCATGGGGGATCTAAAGTGCGATGACGACTATGGAGAGCTTCCCAATAAATCATGCAGGTTAATCTGCAAGTCAAATGTATAGTTGAAATTTACCCATTTCTCTTATGCCCCCTAGGGTACCTATGCATCCGTAGGCTCATCTGGCTAGTCCTCCTGCTGAGAAAGTTGCTTCTGGGGTACCTGGGGCTCTACTGGTGCCTTAGCTGCCTGCTTTTGGCCATGTCCCTTTGCTATTGCTTCTAGTACTATAATGTTAAAGCCATATCTCTACCACATCTCAAGCACAGTAAGCAGTTTATCCTGGCCCTTTCACCCTTCAATAGGCTCTACCATACTCATAGTGATCGCCACCTAAAGATCTATGTGAATGCTCTCCATGATAGGACCCCTAAAATGATCCTCCTCCAACCTGAGGGATATCAGCAATCTGGTGATAACCCTACCTACACACACTCGAGTCCTTGACAATGTGCTCACTCTGGTCAATATAGAGATAATCTCATGGGTGATGTTTACATATCAACCCTTTTGCATCTCTTATAGGCTGGTGACATCTGTCGAGTTAACATTACCTGAACTCCCAGTGTGCCTAAGGTAAAAGGAAAATAACACCCTCTGTAAGTACATGTATATCTGAAGAGTATTGTGCTCTTCACCTTGTCGGAGTTGTATACTGCTTCTGAAAGAGTCATGGCTCTCCACCTATCCCAGTCCATCATGTATGGTGGTGTAACTATAATTGGGCCAATAGGAAGCCCCATAGCCTCTGTAAATCTGCATCAGGTAATGCTAAAAGGAATCCCTAAAGCTATGAAACATACTGCCCCTTTTGGGTATTTGACCATTGATATCCCTCATACTCTATGGTGGTAAGTACCTCCCATGTGACGTCAGGGTAGGTGTGATAGGCTGAGGCAAAAAAATCTATCCATCTTACCCTAGCCAAAAGCATTCCAGCCTTTTCAAGCAGTCCAAAATCTTATAGGAGCTGTCTGGATATGAAATGGCTCTTCTTGTAATAAACTCGACCCAGAGCTTGGTATCTGGTAGCTTGGCTAGGTGTTATGTAGTTCGACACTAGCTGGGATAGTCAAAGATGCGCTATCCTGTGTGGCATCTTGCAAAAGAAAGGCTATATATTAGTTCATGATGTGGTTTGTGTTGCAAGTAAGCAAAAATATTGTGACTTTGTCAAAATACTTTTACGAAAGTGGTTATATGTATGAATAAACAAAAGATGTTATTAAGTAGGCATAAATAGACTGAAGAGTACATTACATTTTATGAGAAGTTTGATAAAATTCAGGTAGCATTCCGGTTAGGAATGTGAGTACCCCCCATATAAGAAAGGTCATTTACAACCTAAAACCTAACCACAGGCCATCAAGGCCACCAAAAAACATGCATTTAGAGCAATTATACTACATAAACCATGTACATTTATTGAAAATTGTCCTATACATTCATATACAAGGTCTTTAAATTAAGTATGGTGTCATGCAAATAGGGCTTGAAAATTACACTACGTTACTTAGAGTACAAGGTATTAAATAGACAAACAGTTAATAAAACCTACGGGACAGTAAGTGCTCGCATCTATCATGCCTAAACTAGAGTTTTTGCCTAAGTTATATCCTAGCTAAATAAAATAAAAAGGAAGAGAAATAATCAAAATAATAAATTTTTACTTACTTGAAGAAGACAGAAATAAAAAGGCAGAAATAGTAAAAAATCTATGCTCCCTAAAGTGTACCTCGCTTTTAGGATTCCATAGGTGCAAATAATTCACGAATCAGATGTCGAATGAGAGAAAAACCAGAATTGAAGCTTGAAAATTGAAAAAAAATGGATGTTTGGCTAAAAAAATAAAGGAGAAGGTCCTTTTATACCTTCTCGAGCGAGGGATAGAAAGCCCATCCTTCACTTAGCGACAGACAAGATGGACAGGTGTACCGTCACTTAGGGTAAAAGACCAAAATGCCCTTGATTTTGATTTTTTTCTCTAATTTTCTTATTTTCACTCCGTTTTCTTTTATTTTTGGATCATTTTCATTAATTTTTCAAACTTTATTAAATTACAACATTATTTACCTTATTTTGATTGGTTACATTATTATTTTACAATATTTACATCTAATGACCCAAATACCAAGTTAGTTGGGAATAATATTCCGATGGTGAAGAGTGATATCGAAGTGAATACTATATTTCCAAGTTAAAAAAATATTTTATTTGATCATTAGAAATGGCTTGTTAGCTGAAGTATGTGGATCAAATTTGGGATCAAATGGAGATCGTTTGGATCTCGAAAAGGCATTAGAAATTTAGAGAAAATAAATATTAAAAAAATGATGTTACTTCCAAATTTGAAATATGACTAATTTGATCAAGTTTGATCGAATCATAAAATATACTACGGATATCAAAAAGATAATTCAAAAATATGAACATGCTTGTATTAATGAGTAGAATTATATGGTAATGAAAAATTAATTTTTTGTAACTTTAAAAATGAAGTTATCGTACTGGTAAAAGTGAACCAAATCGAAAAATAGTCTTTGATTGACTTAAAATTATTTTTAGAGCCTAATGAATATATCTTAAGAATTATAAAAGTATTTTTAGGAAGAATTGAACTTAAGAAGTAAGAGAAAAATAATAATTTCGGTTTGAATAGTAATCGATTGATTGTGAATTTGATCGAGACTTTAAAAATAGTAAATAATCTTTAAAGATTGTAGAAAGTTCTAGATGGAATCTAATTATTATTTAAAATTATTTGATAGTGAAAAAATAATTTTACGGTAACATCAAAAATTTACTAATCAGACCAGTTTAAGTTAAATGGATCGAAAACGAACTTCGATTGGCCTAAAAATTTGTATGTAGACTAAGGTATATATTTGATGAATTATGGAATCACTTTTGGGAAAAGTTGAGCTTGAAAAGTGAGAGAAATAGTTTTGGATTGTATAATGGGTTTAAAATTGCATAATGGGCCAAATGTGGTTGGACCACTTAGTTTGACCAGGCCCAACCCATTTAGAGGCTTATAAAAAGCAAAAAAATCTAATTTTTCCAGAATTCACCACAGCCTTCTCCTTCTTTTCCATTTCTTCTTCCTGGCTGAAGTTTTTTTCTTTTCCTCTCTAATGGTTTCTTTATCTTCTACTTAATTTTTCCCCTAAATTCAAGCATCCTAAGTAAATTTAAGCTTTTTTATTAGTTGGTAGCAGACTTTAACTTCTATTTGTGGTGAAAGAAGTGGTAGAAATCAATGATTAATATTTGTGTGTCAAAATTAAAGGTAAGTAAAATTAAGGTTTTTAATTCAAATTAAAGGTGCATATTGATGGATTTAGGTGTGTAGAGTTTATTTATGATGATAGAATCAATTATTGAAGCATGTATGGTTTTTATGAAAATTGCATGGGTATATTCGGCCACCTTTGAAAAGGAGTGGAAATGGTGGAATTTCATGGATTTAAAGTGATGAAAATGGATATCTAAGTAAGGAGAATAAGATCTAAGGTATGTGAATACAAAATTCCCAAATTTTGATTTAATTTGGTTGAATTTAAGGTTATGTATGAAATGGAAGTATGTGATTAGTGTATGTTTAATTGAAATAAGTGTTATAAATATAATATTAAAGGCTTAAAAAGATGTTTTAAATGATTAAAAATGAAAGAAATAAATCTTAAATGAGGAACTAGTGTAGACCAAATTGGTTATTTAGGTTGTTTTATGGCTTAAAGTAAAGGAAATGAGAATTAGAGTGAACAAGGACTTACATTAAAGAAAATAAAAAGTTTAGGATCAAAATAATAATTTACCTAAATAATGAGGTTAATTGGTATAAATGATAAAGTAGTGAGTGAACGGATTAAAAATGAACTTTTGTAGTTTTGGAGGACTAAAATAAAATTTGATATCAGAATGATAAAATAGGGACTAATTGGTAATTTATATGTAAAATAATGGATTTAGAGAGAAAAAACTAGTGGAAAAATTGTAAATAAGGTGCAAAAATGGACTTAAGTGTATGGGAGTAAAAAGTTTGGTGATAAATTGATAACTTTTCATAAGTAATAAATTTAAGTAATATTTACGGAAAAATCAGTTAATTAGTGTATTAGATAATGGAATTAAAGACAAGGGATGAAAGAATTAATATAGTATATTGGAATTAGTATAGTATACTTTAATGTATAAGGGTATACAAGCATATAGATATTTTAAATAGTATATAATTTAATTGAATAATTGATTAAATGAAGAATAACGGGATATAATACTTTAGAATGAAATTATAATGATGGTGATGTAATTTATCAACCTAAATGTAGTTAAAGATTATTGATATTAAAAGTTGGTAAGAAATGATGTGTAGTGATAAGTATAAATGTAAGCGAAATGTTTGTGAATATGATATGAAATGAAAAGTGAATATGTAAATCAAAGTGTAAGTGCATAATTTTGAGGATATCTTGTGTTATGATTGATATCCAAGTGAATATGGATCATGAATGATCCTAAAATGTTAATGTATGATTATGGAATAATAAGTGTACAATAATGTTGATCATGTATTAAATGAATGAATAAAATAATGGATATTAATTGCCCTTAGTAGCAGTCTGATGGTTAATCTAGCTCAAGATATAGTTAGCTAACCATAATGATACCTATATCGCGGTGCAAATCACGATGACTTGCTTTACTATGGCAGATTCGTGATGGTCTCCTATAGTACAGTGATGTGTTATATGTTATACGTTATATATTTAGTGAAAGTGTTGGAGTGATCCTTTAGGATCATTCCTCGATGCAGTGTAGTGGACCTATTGGATCCTCATCTCGTATATTTAGATCAAAGGTTTCTATTGGATTTATACTAGGGGAAAATTGAAGAAATTGATTTCAAATGAATGATTAAATGTATGAATGAAAATTTTTGAATAAAATGACAGTGAAAGTTAATAAGGGGTAAAGAACAATAAGAACTAGAAGTCAAATAGTAAAAGGAACTTAATTGAAAGGAATTAAAAGACCAAGGATTAAAATGGAAATTATGTTAAAAATTAAATCTTAAGGGTAAGTGTGGTGAAAATAAGAAGATTGTTTCAAAATTAACAATTGAATAAATATCTAAATGACTAGATGAATGAATGCATGTCTAAATGATTAAATGATTGTGTAATGAATACAAAGATGAAGGTTAATTCCTAAGTGAAAAAGAAATGTAAGTGAACTTATTTTTAAAGAATGAAAATAATTGGTATTAGAGTGTAAAGCGATAAGAAAATAACATGTTAAAGATCAAAATTGCAATTTGCATAATGAATAAGTAAATGAAGTGCATAAATGAGTTCAATTAGTAATATTAAAGCAATATTGTAATTTAATAAAAGTTAAGTGTAAATATGGTAACTACACTAAATGATGAGTTTAAAGAATAAAAATGATAATAGGAAAATGAGTGGTTTTATATGTAAGTTAATGGTTCAATAGGGATCAATATATAATTTTTCATATAAAAATATATTTGGGATTAAATGATAGATTACATGTCAAATAAGAAATTAAATATGAAAGTAAAGTTAAGTAGTGGCATTAGTGTAAATAAGTGTTAAAAGAGAACACTATCGTAATTTAGTGAAAGTGCAAGGATCAAATTGTAATTTAGCAAATGAAATGTTAATTAAAGGATGAAATTATAAGTGCACCCTATTATATGATAAAATAGGGATCAAAAGTGTAATTCTTACATTTAAGTAAAAAGTAGAGATTAAATAGTAATTTTACATGTCATAGCATGTATTGAGAGTAAAAGATAGTAAAAATGAGCTATAAGGATAAATAGTAAAAATATAAAGTAATTTGGCAAATGTACAACTTTAGGGATCATATTGTAATTTATCATTAGTAATAGTAAGGAGAGGACAAAAATAAAAATTCAGAAATAGTATGATCCATAAGTGTAATTAAAAGTATAATGAATATTATTTAAGGAATGACAAAATAGTAATGTTTGACAAATGAAAGATAACTTGTAAATTAATGGAATTTAAAAAAGGACTTAATTGAGAATTAGTTAAGATAAGATTAATGGAAGATTAGCCTATAAGCTGAATTAAAATGTGAGCAATAAATGAAATAAGTCTAAAACTGTTAGGGCCATGAAGGATGAAAATGTTATAAATAGTGTTAATGCATAGGTTAATGATGTTAGTTTTAATAATAAAAATAGTAGCAGCAAATTAATTAGTAATGCTAGTATAATGTTAAAGAATTAATCAAAGAGACTAGCAAAGCATAGATAGATCATAATAGTAATGGAAAGAAATGACAGAAAGGTTGATCAGAAAAATAAATTAATAGTATTGCTAAATAAGACCCTAGCACTTGAATAAAATAAAAGTGTAAGCATAGTAATAGCTGATTGTAGTAAATTGATAGATAATAGAGGTAACGGTATTAAAAGGGTTAATAACAGTATAATATGAGAAACAAATGAACTTGTGCATGCATACATGTGTTTAAGATAGGAAAGTTTGGGATATGTATCCACCACTGGGCATTTTTAATGCTCATCATGTAGTATTGTGACTGTGCACAAGTTTCATAGATAGAAAGATTCAGCGAGTTCTGCAGACAAATATGGAGGATGATAGAAGGCAAGGACAAGGCTTAGGTATGATATGTATATTATCATAAAGAATATGAATATAAATGTTAAAATTATAATTATGTATATGTATAACCATAAATTGTAATAGTATTGCATATAAACTGTTTTATAGTTATAGTGCTTGAATGTTACCAATGTTTGAAAAAAAATTTATCGGACTGCTTGGTATAGTGCAATCGGATGACTGCAACTTTGATGTGATATTTGAGTTAATCAGTTACATACATATAGTATAGTATTATAAGGATGTTACATTATTGGCTTTAATTACTCTTTTAACATAAACAAGTGTACAAAAGTTTGAAATACCCCCTAAAATTTGGATGCCTTTAAATATGGGTGACTTTTTCCATTCCATACCTCTGAGGATTGACTGTTTAGCTCATTGAGCCTCTCAAACTTCTTGTAAAGTGCAAACAAAGGCAAATGCAATAATATATATGTGCAATGCATGAGACATGCAAAATGTGACTTTTGATCTTCTAATGGTAAGGAAAGGCAAGCCGTGGCTCGCTCAGTGATGAGGAACATGCATCCATCACCACTTTTCTATTAATAGTGCTTGACTTCTTTGGTTTTTGTGCTTTTAACTTTTCAATTCCTAATAATTTTTTGCTAGGTATTTTTCTTTTTCCTCTTCCTTTCTTTTTTCTTTCTGTTTTGTTCTTTTTTGTTTGCTTTCCCTATTCATTCTACTTGCTTCTCCTGTTTATTTATTATTCTTCATATCATTTTAGTACTTTAGATTGTTAAAAAAACAAACTGAACAATTACTGCCACCATGATCAGTAAATTTGCAAAATTACGTCGGTTACTAGATGAAGCGAGGACTTAGAAGGACCACCAATTTTAGCAAGGCTACCATTTTTTCGGTTTTCAACCCGTGGGGCATTCATTCTCTTCTTTTTCTCTTTTTTAGTGTTTAGCCATAGAAATTCCTCAGTCTGTCAATATTCACAAGTTCTTTGAATTCATTACCATTGCTATTCGATAAAATGGTAGCTCTGTAACACCTTTACTCCATCAACTTATACGTATGTAAAAGACAATATTGGATAAAGTTTGTGATTAAAATCATATTTATGCTTTGTTAACCTAAAATCCATTAAACTTTTTTTATAGAAATTTTGATATGGTGATGACTGTATTTTTAGCTTATCCTCCTGCAAGCAAGCAATTTTCATAGCCCTTCAGGGCACAACAATATCCACATACATTCATCATACATATCCTGCATCCAACCAAGTCAAACAGTCACATAATAAATATATACATACTTGATTTATACTGAGCTCTAATAATCTTAAGTTTTTAACCATACATGTTCATACCGCTCCACTATTAATTTAAATATACATGCCCAAAAGATAAATTTAAAATATTTTACAAATAAACTATCTAATGGTCTGCTTCCAGATTTTCTTCAGTATGCTTGCTCTAAAAATAATGAGAAACCTACATGCAGTTAAATAAAACTACGTGCCAAGTATTTATATGCTCAGTGGTAAATGCATATCAAAAAATTTTCCATTCAAACAATTAATGCAAGTACACTCAAAATCATAAAGGTAATTACAACTTAATTAACCAAATTCCATGTTCACACATGCATATTTTTTTTTTCTTTTTTATGTTCTACTTGTCATTTATTAATTATTATTATTATGACATTTTATTATTATTTTTCTTTTTCATAATTATATATAGAAATATTATACTTGTTATATACTATTAATTTTCTTTTTGTTTTTCTTCATTTAACTCTTTTTCTTAATATTTTCCCTAGCTTCACCCGGTAGAAATCTCTAAACCAAATACACGAAATATGGATCTGAAGACCTAATAGTGGGTGATCCTAAAGGATCATAGAGCATGAACATGATATATACTGTGATCTGTGAACATGTGACGTGGGGTAGACTATTATTAGCCTACCAAACCGAGGCGCTATGACTCGAATCTCGGTAAATGCGTCCTTATGGCTAGCTAACTATATCTTGTATTAGATTTCATTACCAAAAAACTAAGGGCAACATTAAATAATTTTATTTTTAATATCCTACTCATAACTTAATCTTTCTTAATATGTTATAATAATTTATTTCATGCTTTAATTCATCACATTACCTTAAATCTAAAAATTTTCATCCTATACATAATAGGATACTCATGTGAAAATGTTACATATTATTTGCAAAATTTTAATTAAATTGGTAAACACTTGATTATGCTTGTACATGTTGTTTTTCACATTTTAATACCTTAAAATAACATAAGTCACCTAGATTTTTTTCCTTTGCTTCAATTCGACCAAGCTTAGAAATCATCTTTTTTTTTCTAATTAATAATTTCATCTAATTCCATGTCCAATTAATCACATATGAAATTAAATTTGACTTTGCAATTAAATTATGCCTTGGTAACCCTAAAGGAATTTTGGCCACTACATGAATTTCATGCTCTATAATTTTTTTTTCATCTAATTAAATTATTTAGTCATAATTTAAGCCTTGTAAACTTATCTATATAATTCAATTACACTAAACATACATAATACATACTAACCACTCGTGTACCTAACCAAAAATTCATAATAATTAAATGGAAAAAATTTGGATAATTGCATTTATTAACCTTGAATTTTCTCTTGCTCTTCAAATTTCTTTCCCTTTCCCTTTGTCCTTAGATACACCTTCACCTTCTTTATCCTCTACACCAATATAACATCAAAATCAATATCTATAAACCTTAATTAACTTGATTGACCCTTTGAATTAAGTTAAAACTCAATTTTTTACTTACCTAGTTTTTACACTTCAAGTTTCACTCTTAAATTCTTTTACTTGTCTAGCTCAATTAAAGATTAGAAGCTACTAGAATGAAGAAGAGGGGCTGAAATCTTGTTTAGAAGCTTTAATTTTGTTGGATTAATGGAGGAATTTGGAAGAAAATTCAATGGAGAGGAAGAAAGGGAAGGGCCGACCAGCATAAGGGAGAAAAGGGTGGAAGGCTGGAGAAGTTTCTACCTCTTTCTACTCTTCCAACCACTTATAAGCTCCCAATTGGGTTAGGTTTGATCCAACCAAATTAAGCCAACCTAATTAATTTAATTATTGTATTTTTTATGGTTTAAGTGACCCTAAATTCTCTTTCCATTTTCCAAAGCTCAATTTATGTTAAAAATAATTCCATCATACTTAGAATATTTAAATTAGCCTACATAAAAATTTTTGGCTCAATCGGGTCCATTTTCGATCCGACTTGCCAAAAATCAATCCAATTAGGCAATTTTCGGTGTTACCATAAAAATTAATTTTTTTCTACCAAATGATAATATACCTTATAAAGGACTCAACTGAAAATTTTGATAATTTATGGAGCTCATTTGCTATTTTTAAAGGTTCAATGAACCCTAAAATCCACCCAGTTAATATTTAACCCGAGTCATAATTTTTTTTCGTATTTTTTACTTTTGGAAATCTATTTGACCTCAAATTGACTCCAAATTTCATCCTAAGACTTAGTCCATTACATTATCAATGATTGTGCAGGCTTTAAAGATAGATGTACAGGACCTCAAGGTAGACATACAAACTATAGGCTATAGTTTTGATAAGTCTTTGCAGGTAGTGTTCCATCACTTAGCTCAGAGATTAGAGCATGCGTATTGAGATCGCAATCTTTGGGTCTAGATAGGCTCTTATGGAGACTGATAAGAAGATGAGGAGATGCCTCGGGAAGTCAAGGCGAGACCTGATGAGATACCTAGAGAGCCACTGCAAGGCTATCCGTGAGGTAGGTCAGGGGTTCGGGAGATTGGCAGAGGTCATCACATAGTTTTTGCATCCTTTGACATCAGTACTATTGAGCTTTAAATTCATATTTGAGCAGGCAGGAGAGTAGCCACCTCTAGCACCCCAGGCTATGGCACCGGCTTAGCCACAAAGGCCAT
The DNA here is from genome assembly GCA_037975025.1 of Excoecaria agallocha. NCBI lineage: Eukaryota > Viridiplantae > Streptophyta > Magnoliopsida > Malpighiales > Euphorbiaceae > Excoecaria > Excoecaria agallocha. The sequence goes on along the minus strand of CM075822.1, from coordinate 5,907,855 downwards.
CAGCTCCTAGATCGCCATTAGGACCTTTTTATGGTAGAGCACCTGGATCAAGATCTTCTCAGTGATCTATATATGTTATATTCATGGAGTACATATTTTAAAGTCTTGATGTATATAACTTTTAAAACATGTATTCGCACATTTTGTGTATATATTTGATGCTTATATTTATTTCCATTTTTGTATGTCACTTAAAAAATGTATGCCATATATAAACAAGAAAATGCAACTACTAGTATCGATAAGTAATGAAGCTAAAGGCCCAAAAAGGCTAAGTTTAATTAACAGTATACTAAAACTCAACATCATTTTCACAACAGGTGCTGAAAGCTCTCACAAGAGAATAAACACACCCATCCTCCAAACAAAGGAAAGATGCAAAGAACCATATTTAACAAGAGGCAGAAAGCTTGAAAGATAATCTATATTTAACTCCCCAGTGGACAACCGTATTTCTCAAAGAAAACATCAACTATTAGCGATTTGATTATGCATGGCCCAAGTGCTAATCAAATTCAATTCAATAAAGACAAACTAGTTTTGCATGGCCCAAGTGCTAAGCAAATTCAATTCAACAAAGATAAGCTGGTTCTATCAGCTCTATGTGCTAACCAGAGGTGTTTAAAAAGTATTGATTCTGCGTACCCCAGATGCTAGTTGGTCTTCATCAAGTCATCATGATTCTGCATGCCCCAGGCGCTAATTAGATGTATTAAAATAGCCATAGTTTTGCATGCTCCAAATGCTAATCAGGCAAAAATTTATTTATTTTTATCCTAATTTTACATGCCTTAAGAGCTAATTAGTTAAGTGGAGACCTGCCGCCTTCAATAGAGTTGGTCCCAAACCTTGATTCTGCATGCCCTAGGCGCTAATCAAGTGAAACACTTCGTTGCCTCAATTTTGCATGCCCTAGCACTAATTGAGCAACTTGAGACTTGCCGCCTTCAATGGAGTTAGTTTCAAACCTTGATTCTGCATGTTCCAAGTGTTAATTAAGGATTTTAAATAACAAGTCAACCAAGAGATTCGTTACCTCAGGTATGCATCTTTTTCCTTCACTCTAAATTTTGGCTCACTTAGGCAATAGTACACTAAGATCTCCAAAATTAGGGGGTAGCTATAAACACCATAACCCGAAGTAGCTTAGATCAGGGTTACCTGATAATGAGGATATGATGTATTACTGACAGCAAACTTGGACCTCAAAACTTTGATCATGAATCTCTCACTTTTTCTTAAAGATTTTTCATAATTTTCTATGTATTTCCAAATATTTCTAAGTGTTTTAACATATCATGCAAAAAAGGCCTAGACTTAGCTTTCAGTGGTGATAGATGGTCATCTGTCACTTAAGAGACATCCGTCTATGGGACCCTCTCTCCTGAGTAAATTATTTGAGGGGTATTTTTGAAAAATAGGGGTTTAGTGATGAAGGATGCCTGCCCCTCATTTAGAGACACTCGTCCCTTGCTTGTAGACCAAATTTTCAAAATTTTTAGGTTTTTCAAAATGGCAGTTTCTGATCCTTAGGATTAGCTTCCGAATTGAGGGGATATGATCTCCATTTTAGAGGGGATTTGAGTTGGATTTCAACTCAAACTCTCCCTTAGGTATAAAATCAAAATCCTAAGGTTTTCAAAGGGGAAAAATATTTATTGTTTTAAGAGCCACCATTAGAGAATAAGAAGAGTTTTTCTCTCTCTCTCACCTTTGAGTTTTAAAGTATTTTTTCTAAAACACAGCATATACAAATGAATTTTAGATTCAATTTTTAAGAAGGAGAAGCACAATTTCAAAGTTGAGATCCGGACTATCATCATTACAAAGTTAGAATATTTTCTGAAGGTAATATTTTAGGCCCTTTCTTTACTTTCTCTCTCTAGAATCTAATGTATATGATCATGTGATTGTTAACATGTATATTGGTATGCCTTGTTTGTTATAATGATTATAACTATATGCGTGTTAATTTGAAGAGTTTTAGACAATAAATATGGATTAAATCAGTTGGTTATTGGTGTGTTTAGCATAATTTCCTCTATTGTTGTACATATTAAGCTTATTTTTTTATATTTTTTTTATTAAGTAAATACTATATTTCCTTGTATTTTATGCATGATTCACTATTATGACATATTTTGGCATGATTTAGGTTGTATATATGCATATTTTAGGCTAGAATAACCTATTGCATGATTTTCTGGATTTTTTCCATCTTTATGCACTTTCTCGTTCTATCCAGTTGTGATAGACGGGAAGAAGGCATAAGGGATGGCTGTCCCTCACCCGAGAGATGGAACCCCCTTAACCCTCTCCTCCTGGCCATTCCTCACCCTGTTTTGCCATCCCTGGATGTTTTTTATGCCATTTTTGATGTATTTCATGCATATGTATGTATATTTATCTTTTTCTATCATATTTGTACATTATTTCTTGTAATTTCATGCTGCCCAGATTGTTTATGTCTTATTTTCACATTGTAATATTTTTATTACTTGTGTACTGACTTTTTTTCTAATTTTGATACTTTGTGAGCTTTTTTTCTTTTGGTTTTTTTAGAGGATTTCCTTTGAATTCTTGCATGGAAAGTCATGCTCCCCGGAGTGACTCAATGCATGCTACCTATCCGATTCTTTTACCTTCCATTCATCCATTTTTTACGATTTTATTTTAATTAGATACTTATTTTGCACTTGTGGGTTTATTTTTTTTGCTGTATTATTTTTCGGGGATGTAATAGCTAATAAAACTTTTGTGCACGATAAAATAAAAGACGCTAAAATATTTTCTAACAAATTAATTGGATTTTTTTATATATGGACCAATGTTCAATTTTTAGCCCAAAATTCACACAAATATAATTTTTTTTTGTAAATATGCATAAGGAAATCAACGTTCCTAAACTAATTAATAACCTATTTTATGTGTGATATTTATTTTCTTTTTATACGTTATTTTTTTGGGATGATATGCGTATGTAATAATTTTAAGTGGGATTTACTTTAATTATTTGTTTTTTTTTATTTTTCTTGTTTGAATGAGATGTTTATTTAATTCTATTACTTGCATCGTGTGAGATGGGAGTGGATTAAATTTAAAACTCACTTATAAAATAACACCTAACCAAGATGTCTAATAAGAGTTACGTCCCGAATACTAGTCTTTATTTAGGAATCAAAAGGTCGAGATAAACTTTTCGATGTTCTATCGGATGGTAACTCCATGATACCTACCTCTTTTGGACCTACTAGTAAATGCCTTTATAGGTTAACCATCAATCATATACTGGGTTTGATCCTTCTTTATGGTGAAGTTAGCAATTTATAAGATAAGCAAGCCTTCTCTGATTTTGGATCCTAAAAATGGGCCTTCGAGAGTCCAATCAATAACTAAAGATGGCTGTGATGCACGTCACAACTTTGATTGGGATGTTACATCAATCAAAATTAAAGTTTTTAATCACTTTGATCGGGATGTTACATCAATCAAGATTAAATTTTTTAATTATTTCAATTAAAATGTTACGTCCATCGAGATTAAATTTTTTAATTACTTCAATTGGGATATTACATTGATTGAGATTAACTTATCCTACGAACAATTTTACGAATTTATTTTCAAAATTGGTTATCCTGGCCTATTTGTCTAGTACTTTTATGGTTTTGAATTTGTATTGTATTTTCCTCGCTTAGGCTTCTTGGTGCTTCAATCCTTTTGCTTTTTCTATTACATTTTACAATTTTCACAAGTTATCTATTTATGAAGTCAAAAGTTAACTGCAAGCATTGCCGACCTTTCTTGACTATTGGTCATTAGATTGTTGTGTTGTTTTTTTTTTCCCGTTTCACTTTGGGAAAGAATGCTTTATCTTTCGAGCTTTAATTATTGCCTTTTATTCCTTACATTAATTATTGCCGAGCTTTTTCCCTACAATTTTTTGAGATTTCCTATCTGAAGTTGTCCTCTTTCCCATTTTTTCTTTTTCTTGGAGTTTTTCCTTATGGAGTCACCTGACTAATCTTCAATTTTTCTTATTTTCCTTCTTTATTTTAGGAAGATTAATGAATTACTAGGTGTTTTCCTAGCAGTGCGTGACTTATAGTAGTAAGCCATGCATTTTCCATCCTTCTTTGCTGCTTCATTCTCTTTATCCTGGGCTTTCTCGAAGCTATGGTGGAGGGTTCAAGTCTGTACTCTCTTCTCCATTTTCCTAATATTGATATGTTGAAAGGGGGTTTGCCTTAAGTAAGAGGTGGTCCTATTGCAGCAAGCTACGAATTTTTTTTATCTATCTTTTTCTTTTTCTTCTTCTTTTTTTTAGTAAAAGGCTCTTTACCCATGTATTTTGTTTTGAGTAGAAAAGCTCTTTATCCATGTACTCTATTTTTAATGAACTTTGTCTTTTGTATACTTTGTATTGTACAGTTTCATCACCTGGACTCCTTGTCTTGTTAAGATATAATTTTTTTATTGGCTTAGTTTCCCGAACCCTATGGATTCTATCCTCTCTTTTGATTTGTCGATCAAAGCTTGATGCCTCTGCTGATAACTTTCTGCATTTACTTTGATATCCGATCGTTACCTCCTTAATGCGTGTCTTTTGAGGGCATTTTTTGATCGTGTCCCTTGGAATCAATGCTGATTAAATGCCTTTTTTTATTTTAGGGCTTTTATTACGGATATTTATTTTCTTTAACTTTTCATTTATTAGGATTGCTAAGTGTACCTTCAGATTCTTATAAATAGAGTTAATTTTGTGTTTTATCTATCTTTTTTCTTCTTTTCTACTTGTTTTTTCTTTTTTGTTGCTTATCTTACTTTTCCCATGAATCCGCTTGATTATTTCTTGCCTTGCTTTGATATTGCCATTTTAGAAAGATGAATGAATGGCTGAGTGATTCCCTATCATGGCATCACCTAATGTGTCGAGTGATGCATTTTTATCCTTTATAACTTCATTTTTCCTTATTTTCTCAAGCCATGGCTATTATTCTCTCACTTCCCAAGTTTTGATGTGTCATAAGTGGAAGATATTTGTAACATCTTAAAGGTTAGGGAAGAACAACAACAGTCATATGATTATATTTTCCTCTTTGTAAACCTGTAATATTACATAGAGAATCTTTAATAAATTTCTTTTTTTCTTTATTGCTTAATTACACATTGATATATTTTCTATTCTAATCGGGAGAACATCGATCAAGTGAATTTGATGGAAATTTAATTAAATAAATTTTAGACATTTTTCAATTTTGTTCATCGATCTTCCGGCCAGAATGATTGTAAATTTTCATTGACCTTTCGATCAAGAGATTTTACACATTCTCATAGCAATAATATGAATAGGAAAGGGTTTTTTAGAATGTAATAGATGATGTGCATAATAGGAGATTTTACATATTTTCATCAATCTTTCGATCAGGATATTTTACACATGTTCATCGATCTTTCTATCAGGTTTTAAGGGAATTCTTCACCTCTTCTTCTCCTTTCTTATCTTTGTTTTTTCTACAGTTGTTTTCATCTACGTGATGCTATTTCACAACCATCTTCAGGATTCATCAATCATCTCAATTGTAATCAAGTTCCTCGATTGTCCCTTCTTAATGTTAGGATGAGAGATCGCTCTACAGTTTCTTCTTACCTTTTTTGGACTTATCACCTTCTTTGGCACCATTTTTTTTCTCTAATTTGACTTTCTTCTCTTTTGACTTTGATCCAATTAAGAATAGAAGGAAGATCCTTCCTCGCCTAGATTTTTCCTCTTCCCTTCTTTTGATCGGGTTCCTAATTTTTCTCCTATCGAGTTATTTGAAGGGAGGAGCTGGTAAGGTAGATGCATCAGTATCCATATCTTAGGTTATCGAAGCATATAGAGATGATTTTTTTGTTCCTTTCACATCTTTTTTATAGAAGGACTGTGAGGGTTTGCGCCTTGATGTATGATATCGAGGAGCAGTGGACATTTCATCCTTCTTCAATATTAGCATGGATAATTTCATCTTTCTTTAATATTAGGTCTGCTTTTTCGATCGGCTCTATCATTTATGGGGAAAGATCCTTTCAAGATATCCTTTTGGCTTCGAAACTTAGGCTATGAGATCGGTTCTTTTCTTTGGTATGAGGAGAGGGGTGACCTTTATTTGATTTATTCTGGAGATAAGGAGGGAGATGACCATTTTATCCCTTCTGATATTTTTTCCACTAGATTAATTTTTGGAGTCTTTGACGTTTGTCGTGTGGTATCTTGAAAGGAATACATCTTGCTTTCTTTCGATCCTGGCAGATAATTTTTTACTTTCTTTTAGTCTCGAATTTCATTTTACCATAAGCTATCTTTCATGTAGTCTCAGAGAATTTTATGGTGCATTATTTTAATAGTCGTAAATGTATATTCCTCCATAGGTGCAAGAGTTGAAGGTTATCGCTCAGCCATCAAATTTTAACAAGAATACCAAATGATAAATCACAAAATTTTTAGAAAGAGCATGAGTTCCTGTACAAGGAAGATGGAGAGTGATGATGGGCTGGAGGGTAAGTTCAGATCAAACAGTGAAGGATAAAACCTGCAAAAGGTGCTGGCCCGGTTGTCCGAACGTTAACACTTCGATAATGTAACGCCCTAAAAATTTGAAATCGTATGTGAGCACTCATAATACGGGTGTATAATATTTTGATATTGGCTCAAGGAATGATTCGTTAAGATATGTAAGTTTGCATAATTTTAAAATTATGAATTGATAATTTGAATTTAAAGAAAAAAATTAATAAACTAATGACAAAGTATTTAAAACAAATAATAATAATAATAATAATAATAATAATAATAATAATAATAATAATAATAATAATAATAATAATAATAATAATAATAATAATAATAATAATAATAAGGTCATATAATATTTTAGGTTTCTAGAAACTTGAGGAGATATTTAGTTGACTTGGTTATAACAAGAAAAATTTCAATAGAACCTCCCCAAAATATTCATAGCCTCCTGTAAACAAAATATAAAACCACACTTCTAAAATTCAATCATCCAGATCTAAAGTTTCAATCAAACTCCTACACAAAATTTTTCTATCCTCCTCAATAGTAGGTAAGCTAATCTATCTGTCATTATATCACAAATTCGATACTTAAATATTTTCGTCTCAATACTATCTACACAAAAATATTATCACATGTCTAAGGTAATATCACAGCATTGAATTTTTAACTAAATACTTACACATCTATACTTAAATTATACAATTTAAACACCTGTGTACATGCCAAAGTTCAAAATACAAAAATAACATAAGTAATTTAATCTTTATCATTGATTATCACCTTTCTAGCTGCAACAACCTATGAAGGTTTCCTTCGTTTGAGAAGTCTGAATGTCGAATCAACCTACGCACGAAAAAGAAAAAAAACCATGCGCTAAGCTAAAAGCTTAGTGGTAACTACCAATTTTACTTCTCAAAAGATATACATCATAAATTTCATACACACACATATTAATTCACAAGATATATATAAAGGTGTCAATTCCAATTTATAGAACACACAAAAATAGCAAACAGTCAGAAAAATAGGATTTCATTTACAAAATGCATATATATACATATATGTACATGTTATCACAAAAAAAATATCTCAATTTAATCATACCTTTCATTGCCAACAGATCATTATTTATACAGTACTTATTCTAAACGTAATCATCATAACACATATAATTCTATATTTTTGGTTTGTAATGTGCACATATAACCACCACATATAACATTTCATAGCTTGTTTATATCAAATTATGAGAAGTAAACAAAATAGTTTCTTTAACTTGCACTTACACGTATATATTTACTATATTTATTTCTTCTATCATTAGACACTCAGGTAGGTGATCGATTTAGGTGTCAACTCATGCTAATATATATCGATGATTGACATAAAAGCCTTAATCATTTCTCTGTGACTACATATACAACATTCAAATATTTGTTATATTACACTTATAAGACGTTACATAATTTATCATAACAATTGTGCTATACTTATCATCTCCTAACAGTAAGAAGTGAATAATCATATTTAGAATATCTAAATGGTTATAATTACTCATTTATTCTAGTTTCCATATAAAATTTCCATTTTGTCCCTAGTTGTCAACAATAGGACACCATTAGACTGGATAAATGGAACAGAATATCCCATAAGCTGGAGGGATCATACCACTAAAGTATGATATCCTAGTCCAGTATCATATCAAAGTGAGCCGGCTAATATCAGTCCCATACAGTTACAATTACAATACTCATATCAGATACGACAACAGAATAAAAAATCCGATTGGGGATAGTACAACACCCCTATGGCTAGCCACACTATCCTAAAGCCCTAGTTACCCACTGAATTCTAAGGGCATTAAAATTTATTATATTTTCATATCTTAATTGTTTTCATCACAATATTTCACTCACTTTATGCTGTAAAATTATTCTCATACGACCCAATACTTAATAACACTTCACATATATGTATTTAATAGTATAAAATTATAATTAAACCATGTCATTTAGTCCCATGAACATCGTAATATTTCCCTTGTCATTTTTCCACTGGCTGATTATTAGTGATGAATCTTGCCTAAGTTATGAACAGAGATTCGTAATCACATTATATACTAATCATGAACTTGAATATATTAACTGTTTAGTTCACACAGTGGTCACTTAGAATTTATTTAAAATAAAATAAATATTTCCATGTCTGTCAACAATATAAAGCAAGAAAGTAGCTTATTAGGATTATCATCTCACAATGGAATAGCATTCCAGCAATAGTAGAAGAATAGCAGGCTGTGAGGAAATGTATTCACATTTATTTAAACCATAGCCAGTACACCAACTTTTCAAAGCTCAATTTATAATCACCTATAAATTTTTATCAACCATATTATTTAAGTTATACATATTCACTCCTAATCCTATTTATCATTTGTCATATTTCCTGAGTATACAAACCAATCTATTATTTAGTATTTTTTTCTTCAAATTCATTGGGTTTGATTTGAAGAAAAAAAATAGTCAGACATATTAATAAAGGAAACAAATAATTTTAATTTTAGTAAATCATTTAACTATAAGCTTCACGTGGCAGAAATTTAATTAATAAGCTTATTTATACTATTTATTTAACTGGGTTGTTGAATTTAACAGACTATAATTGGTTTAATTGTAAGGGTAAATTCTTCTTTGTCTTAGTAATATTTTATTATTTAGTATTTTCTGGCTGAGAAGTCATGATTTTAACAAGATAATGTATCGGTTAAATGGTGTTGATGGAAGTAAATATATATATAAATTAAGTAAATGATTTTTGTTTACGATGACCTTGTGAACTAGATTGGTTTGTATACTCAGGAATATGACAAATGATAAATAGGATCAGGAGTGAATATGTATAACTTAAATAGTATGGTTGATAAAAATTTATAGGTGATGATAAATTGAGCTTTGAAAAGTTGGCGTACTGGCTATGGTTTAAATAAATGTGAATACATTTCCTCACAGCCTGCTATTCTTTTACTATTCATGCTATTCCATTGTGAGATGATAATTCTAATAAGCTATTTTCTTGCTATATAATGTTAACAGACATGGAAATGCTTATTTTATTTTAAATAAATTCTAAGTGACCACTATGTGAACTAAACAGTTAATATATTCAAGTTCATGATGAGTATATAATGTGATTATGAATCTCTGTTCATAACTTAGGCAAGATTCATCACTAATAATCATCCAGTGGAAAAATGACAAGGGAACTATTAAGGTGTTCATGGGACTAAATGACATGATTTAATTATAATTTTATACTATTAAATACATATATGTGAAGTGTTATTAAGTATTGGATCGTATGAGAATAATTTTACAGCATAAAGTGAGTGAAATATTGTGATGAAAACAACTAAGATATGGAAATATAATAAATTTTAATGCCCTTAGTATTCAGTGGGTAACTAGGGCTTTAGGATAGTGTGGCTAGCCATATGGGTGTTGTATTACCCCATGGATTTTTGATTATGTTGTTGTATCTGATATGGGTATTGTAATTGTAACTGTATTGGACTGATGTTATGGGACTGATATTAGTCGGCTCACTCTGATATGATACTAGACTAGGATATCATACCTTAGTGGTATGATCCCTCCAGTTTATGAGATATTTTGTTCCGTTTATCAAGTCTAATGGTGTCCTACTGTTGACAACTGGGGGCAAAATGGAAATTTTATATGGAAACCAGAATAAATGAGTAATTATAACCATTTAGATATTCTAAATATGATTATTCACTTCTTATTGTTAGGAGATGATAAGTATAGCACAATTGTTATGATAAATTATGTAACGTCTTATAAAGTGTAATATAACAAATATTTGAATGTTGTATATGTAGTCACAGAGAAATGATTAAGGCTTTTACGTTAAGCATCGATATATTAACATGAGTTGACACCTAAATCGATCACCTACCTGAGTGTCTAATGATATGAAAAATAAATATAGTAAATATATATGTGCAAGTGCAAGTTAAAGAAACTATTTTGTTTACTTCTCATAATCTGATATAAACAAGCTATGAAATGTTACATGTGGTGGTTATATGTGCACATTACAAACCAAAAATATGGAATTATATGTGTTATGATGATTACGTTTAGAATAAGTACTGCATAAATAATGATCCATTGGCAATGAAAGGTATGATTAAATTGAGATATTTTTTTTGAATATTTAAGGAAGGTTTTGCCGAATTTTATTTTTAGAAAAAAAATTGATAATTTAATCATAAATTATAGTGATTAAGTGTTATTCAGATCAAAACCAGTTTGTGACATCCGTATCCGGTTTGTTTCTCAGACCGGGCATGGGGTGTTATATATAAAGTTAGCAATTGGAAGAGGGCTTTAAGAGAGAGAATATATATATATATATATATATATATATATATATATATATATATATATATATATATATATATATATATATATATATATATATATATATATATATGTGAGTGTGTATGGAATTCAGATCCATATTTTTAATATCATTTTTCACTTATTTGTAAATTTTAGGCCTTCGATTTTCTTTCTTCAAAAGAAAAAAAAAACCAAAAGCACTTGGTTGGAGTGTCATAAGAGATTATATGTGATACTTTACCCCATCTGTGTATGTGAGCTTTGCTTGCTTTATTTTCCCAAAAAAAATGATTAACGATTGATCCAAAAATTTAATTTTTTTTTTCAAATTAGCATTTAAATTTTAATTTAAAAACAATTAAATCTGTAATAATGTTTTTATCTCTTTTTTTTATTTTTATGTCATTCACTATACCGTTGCACTCAAATTCATGATAAATTAAAATTTTTAATTTTTTAAGAAAATTATATTGTTAGTGACGAGAAAAGGCAAACATATTAGCTTATTTAGCTTAAAAGTTAAATTTCAAACATATTGATAGTTTTTAAAATTAAGGAAATAGGATTTACTGAATTTAAAGACTAGATAATTATGATATAATTATTATTTAATTACTTTTTTATGATGATAACATAATTGAAGAACAGATATAAAAGGACGAAAAGTAGAGAAAAAAAAGAGGTAGAAGTTATAAGGAAATTGGGTAAGAAGGAGAAGCGAAGTGATAGAGATCAATAAAACATAGCAAAAAGGTTTGACTAAATAAAATCCTGAATGTGTAAGAGTAAGTAATTTAATTGTAAAAGAAGAAAAAGAAGAGGAATAAGATAAAAAGTAAAAAATAAATAAAAGATACAAACTACTAGTTAAATTTATTTAAATCTCTATAGAAATTTTGACAATTAAAAAAGAATCTGCACATAAAAATTTTTTTTGGTCAGAAACCAAAAAATATAGTACTGGTTTCTATCATTGATCTAACAAAAACTGGCACCATGTGTGTAATGGTCTCAATACCGAATCAGACGTGAATAGTACTTTTCGATGGTGACTAGTATTTTTCGGTGCTGAAAGGACATCAGGAAGTCAAAAATATTTTAATAGACCGTCAGAAAGTATTGGTTATGGTGAATCCAGATTTGAAATTTGAAGTAAAATTGAGGTCTAATGGGCCTCCAAATGTTAAAAATGCGAAAAAGTTAGCTAGTCAATTTTCCTGATAGGGAATGTGACTTAATTTTGTATAAATTATTTAAAATAGTAAACGAACTTTAAAAATTGTCAAATTTTGCATATCTACATGAATTTTTATGTAGAATATTTTAGTAATGAGAATTAAATTTTTTGGTGACACCGGTAGTTATTGAATCGAACCGATAAGTATGAATCGGATCGATAACGAACTCCGATTGAGCCAAAAATTTGTGTGCTAGCTATTTTTGATGTGATAAGAGTGATGAAAATTTTTTTGGAGTGATTTGAAGGCTGAAAGAGAGAGAAATTTTATTAGGCTTTAAAGGGCCTAAAGTGGGACTTAAGAATTAATTGGGCTAAGCCCAATTTTGGACCCATTAGAAGAGCATATAAAAGCCAAAAATCTAGAGAGGAGTTCCAGAAACCACCAGCTCTCTCCTCTCCTCTCTTGGCCGAACCAAGCTCTCATCCTTTCTCTCTCTCTCTTGCTTCTTAATCACTCAAAATTCTCCATAAATCCTAACTTAAAGAGTTGTAGTTCCATCTCTCAGATCACCAAAATAGCTCCTGTTGATTGATTTGAGCAAAGAAAGTGGAGAAATCAAGTAGAGAAAGAAAAAGGGGTAAGTTTGAACTTGAGAAATTTAGTGATTTAAATTAATTTTTTAGTATTTTTCGATAGATTTTGAGGTGTAGAATATATTTATGAGCTTGTATTTTTCATTTGAGAACAAAAAAATAAAGAAAACTAAGGTGTATTGGCCGGCCATGATAGGTGGTGAAGAAGGAGGAAGTTTTTCAAGGGACAAAGGCAAGAAAAAGGAGGCTTGGGCTTCCTAAATCAAATGAAAATTGTAAGTGACTAACAAATTTTTATATTTTCTAAGTTTATGAATTTAATCCCTTTATGTATTTATGGTAAAAAATTTTAAAGTCATTAAATGATAAAATTTGTTTAGGGTAATTAAAATTGAACCTTGGAAGAGATGAATTGGAAGTTAAAAAGAAAGAAAGAAGATTTTTAGGAGGAATTATGTTGATGGCCAAATTTCTTAGTAAAGGGAAATGAGGAAATCTTTGCTTGAAAATAATATATTTTAGTCTAAATTAATGGTAGAAATGATAAATAGTGTCCATGAATTTTTATTGAATAATTGAAATTTATTTTGGAATTTTAAAGATTATGTAACATGTATGTTTATATTGAAAGTTATGAAATATTGTGAAATAAATTGATTATTTTAGTGAAAAATGATAATAAATAATAAATAATGCATAAATAAATTTTATTGAAATTATTAGGATTTTATTTAAATTTTAATGTGAATATGTGAAACGAAAATAATTGAATTATTAATGATTAATTGCACAAAAATGTCAAAAAAGGTGAATTTATATGAATTTAATTTATAGTCAACGAAAAAGAAATAAAAAGTCAATCGATAAAATTTTTGGGAATTAAAAAGATTAAAAAAGTAATTATTATTGTGCCCTTAGAATTAGTCTGAGAGTGAAAACTAGTTCTGGATATAGTTGGTTAGCCATACAAACACTCTTTATCGCGGTGCAAGTCACAACGACTTGCTTTGCTATGGATAGAATCTTTGATTTCCATAGTTTAAGTGTAAAGTGAAAGTGAAAAGTGCAGTGTTATGAAAATGATTTCTTGAAAATCGTTTCTCTTTTAGTGGGGCCCATGGAATTCATGTTCCATGTATCCGATTTGAGATTTTTTGTCGGGTCTGTACTAGGGGCATAATGGAAGTAAATTGATAAAAATGTGAAAAGTTAATGATAAGTGAGAATAAAGAGTGAAAAATGACTAAAATGAAAGAAAAAAAAGTTTAGGAAAAAAATAGTAATTTTTTCTAAAAGTGTAAAAAGTAAGTAAATTAAGTAAGAATTGCTTAAATAAAGATAAAATAATAATATAATAGTTAAATTATCTAAAAAGTGATTTTTTTAGTCAACAAGGACTAAAATGTAATTTTATATATAAATGTCAAAATAAGTATATAGGAATGTAAACTGCTATAATTATTAGTTTAAAGATCATAAATAAGCTTTTTGATGCAAACTTGTAGTTACGTGATTAAAATGAATAATATTATAGAAAAAATTAAATTGATGTTTTAACAAGTGATTAAATGATTTTATGAATATTTGTATAAGTTATTATTTAAGAATAATGATGATAAGTTTAGGAAATGTATCGATTACTAGTCACCACTGAGCATGTTGAGTGCTCAACACTTAGTTTTTACAACGTGCAGGAAATCAGGAGCAGGAGCAGGAATACAAGTTGCAAGACTTCTTCTAGGAGTTTTGTTTAATTTGACTTGGCATGTATATATATATAAACTTTACTTTTGGTTATGTATATGTTAAACGGGAGTTATATTAGTGAAACTATATTTTGGATATGTATGAGATGGAATGAATGTTTATGGTTATTATTATTGATTGTTGTGCCGCTGAAAGACTGTGTGAAAATTTATATGTTTCAGGGGACTAGTACTATGTAAAGCCATTATATTGCAAAAATTTTATTAAATGCATAGTAATTGGACTGCTATAGGTCATCGGCAAATTGTTGGTAAAATAATTAAGTATATCTTAATGAGATGTAAGGAATAAGTTGGAAAAAAAAAATTTCGGCCTTTGGTGCATCGGTATAGTGTTAGGAGTGATAAGGGTGTTACATTTTGTGGTATCAAAGCAGTGGTTTAGACGGTTCTAAGATCAGAGTAGGTGTAATGCTTGATTTAAACTAATTATATACATGCCAAGTGTTATTTAAGAAGTTGTTTTGGAAATTAATGTATTCTTGCTCCTTTCTGTTTTATAGTGAAAAGATGTTTGGAGAGTAGAGTCGCGAGATTGGAGGCAATGGGAGTGAGGCCTCTAGTAATGTGGGGCAGCAGGAGGCCCCACAACAGCAGGCACCTCCACCAGTAGCGCCTCATCCTCAGCTAGATTTTCTTAATTTAATGTCAGACTACATGCAACAACGACTTCAGGCTGCTCAGGCTCAGGCACTGCCGTCAGTAATTCAGGTTCAGCCACCTGCTCTGCCTAAAAGAAAACCTTTCTTGGAGCAGTTAAAGAGACTTAGAGCAGAAGATTTTTTAGGTCATGATCCCTTGACTCCAACAGTTGTAGAGGAGTGGTTATTCAAGATTAAGAGGTTATTTGAGATCACCCACAGTCTTTTAGAGGAAAAATTCGAGGGTATAATTGCTTTATTACAGGATCTAGCATTTATTTGGTGGGACTCAGTCAGGAGGCACACACCAACAAACCGTTTGAATTGGGAATTCTTTGTTGAACAATTTGAGAAGAAATATATCGAGGCTAAGTATAAGATTGCTATGCATGATGCCTTCTGGAGATTGAGGCAGGAAAACCGTACAGTGGTTGAGTATGATAGAGAGTTTGAGTGCCTGAGCGCCTACTTAGATGGGGGCTAGGCTACAGAAGAAAGATTGTGTCAACGGTTTGAGAGAGGGTTGCACATAGAGTTGAGGCAAATTATTGGAGCCCAGCATTATCCTAATTTGCGATCCATGATTGATGCGGCTCTCAAATTAGAAGCCACTCAAGTCGAGCAAGCAGAGACAGTCCCGATTTTAGTAGAAGAAGCAGGGATAGAGCAGTGGAAAGACAAGGTAGGTTAAAATTTGAAGTGAAATTGAGGTCAAATGGGCCTTTAAATGTTAAAAATACGAAAAAGATAGCGAGTCAATTTCCCTAGTAGGGAAGGTGATTTGATTTTGCATAAATTGTTAAAAATAGTAAATGAACTCCAAAAATTGCCAAATTTTGCATGTCTACATCAATTTTTATGTAGAATATTTTAGTAATGAGAATTGAATTTTTTGGTGACACCGGCAGTTGTTGAATCGGACTGATAAGTTTGAATCGGACCGATAATGGACTCCAATTGAGCCAAAAATTTGCGTGCTAGTATTTTTGATGTGATAAGAGTGATAGAATTATTTTTGGAGTGATTTGAAGGCTGAAAGAGAGAGAAATTTTATTGGACTTTAAAGGGCCTAAAGTGGGCCTTAAGAATTAATTAGGCTAAGCCCATTTGTTTAGCCCAATTTTGGGTCTATTAGAAGAGCATATAAAAGCCAAAAATCTGGAGAGGAGTTCCAGAAACCACCAGCTCTCTCCTCTCCTCTCTTGGCCGAACCAAGCTCTCATCCTTTCTCTCTCTCTCTCTCTCTCTCTTGCTTCTTAATCACTCAAAATTCTCCATAAATCCCAATTTAAGAGTTGTAGTTTCATCTCTCTAGATCACTAAAATAGCCCCTATTGATTGATTTGAGCAAAGAAAGTGGAGAAATCAAATAGAGAAAGAAAAAGGGGTAAGTTTGAACTTGAAAAATTTAGTGATTTAAATTGATTCTTTAGTATTTTTTCATAGATTTTGAGGTTTAGAATATATTTATGAGCTTGTATTTTTCATTTGAGAACAAAAAAATAAAGAAAACTAAGGTGTATTAGCCGGCCATGATAGGTGGTGAAGAAGGAGGAAGTTTTTCAAGAGACAAAGGCAAGGGAAAGGAGGATTGGGCTTCCTAAATCAAGTAAAAATTATAAGTGACTAACAAATCTTTACATTTTCTAAGTTTATGAATTTAATCCCTTTATGTATTTAGGGTAAAAATTTTTAAAGTCATTAAATGATGAAATTTGTTTAGGGTAATTAAAATTAAACCTTAGAAGAGATGAATTGGAAGCCAAAAAGAAAGAAAGAAGATTTTTAGGAGGAATTATTTTGATGGCCGAATTTCTTAGTAAAGGGAAATGAGGAAATCTTTGCTTGAAAATAATATATGTTAGTCTAAATTAATGGTAGAAATAATAAATGGTGTCCATGAATTTTTATTGAATAATTGAAATTTATTTTAGAATTTTAAAGATTATATAACATGTATGTTTATAGTGAAAGTTGTGAAATATTGTGAAATAATTGATTTTTTTTGTGAAAAATGATAATAAATAATAAATAATGCATAAATAAATTTTATTGGAATTTATTAAAATTATTAGGATTTTATTTAAATTTTAATGGGAATATGTGAAATGAGAATAATTGAATTATTAATGATTAGTTGCACAAAAATGTCGAAAAAGGTGAATTTCTATGAATTTAATTTATAGTCAACGAAAAAGAAATAAAAAGTCAACCAATGAATTTTTCGAAAATTAAAAAAGATTAATAAAGTAATTATTACTGTGCCCTTAGAATTAGTCTAAAAACTAGTTTTGGATATAGTTGGCTAGCCATCGGAACACCCTTTACCGCGGTGCAAGTCATGACGACTTGCTTTGCTATGGGTAGGATCTTTAATCTCCATAGTTTAAATGTAAAGTGAAAGTGAAAAGTACAGTGTTATGTGAATGGTTCCTTGAGAATTATTTCTCTTTTAGTGGGGTCCATGTTCCTTGTATCCTGTCTGAGATTTTCTACCGAGTCTGTACTAGGGGCATAATGGAAGTAAATTGATAAAAATGTGAAAAGTTAATGATAAGTGAGAATAAAGAGTGAAAAAGGACTAAAATGAAAGAAAAAGAAAGTTTAGGGAAAAAATAGTAATTTTTCCCAAAAGTGTAAAAAGTAAGTAAATTAAGTAAGAATTATTTAAATAAAGATAAAATAGTAAGATAATAGTTAAATTGTCTAAAAAGTGAATTTATAGTCAACAAAGACTAAAATATAATTTCGCATATAAATGTCAAAATAAGTATATAGGAATATAAAATGCTATAATTATTAGTTTAAAGATCATAAATAAGATTTTTAATGGCAAACTTGTAGTTACGTGATTAAAATAAATAATATTATAGAAAAAGTTAAATTGATGTTTTAACAAGTGATTAAATAATTTTATGAATATTTGTATAAGTTATTATTTAAGAATAATGATTATAAGTTTAGAAAATGTATCGATTACAAGTCACCACTGAGCATGTTGAGTACTCAGCGCTTAGTTTTTACTGCGAAGCAAGAGCATGAATACAAGTTGCAAGACTTCTTCTAGGAGTTTTGTTTAATTTGACTTGGCATGTATATATATATAAACTTTACTTTTGGTTATGTATATGTTAAACAGGAGTTATATTAGTGAAACTATATTTTGGATATGTATGAGATGGAATGAATGTTTATGGTTATTATTATTGATTGTTGTGCCTTTGATAGGCTGTGTGAAATTTTCTGTGTTTCAGGAGGCTTGTACTATGTACAGCCGTTATATTACAAAAATTTTATTAAATGCATAGTAATTGGACAGCTATAGGTCATCGGCAAATTGTTGTTAAAATAATTAAATATATCTTAATGTGATGTAAGGAATAAGTTGGAAAAAAAAAATTTTGGCCTTTGGTGCACCGGTACAGTGTTAGGAGTGATAAGGATGTTACAATGTGTGCTGGTTTTTGACACTGAAAATATAACTTCTATGAGCTCCATTCTGATAGAAAGCGGCACTATTATTTGCCCATTTTCGACATTCCAAAATTCTAATTTTTTCTGCTGGAGCTTTAAATTTTAAAATATTTTATAATAATACACAATTTCCAAAAAATCCCGAGAGAGAGAGGAGCAACTTTGGGTGTGAATTTTGCACGTTTAAGGCAATAATAATAGAGAAACTGGAATTTTAGAAATTGAAAAATTAGATTATGAATTAGTTAGGAAACTGAGAAATTAGGTTAGTTATTAGAGAAATGGATTAATTAATAATTCATAATCCATGTATATATTTTTAAAATTTTAGAATGTGTTATAATAATCCAACATAATTGTAAAAAAATAGATTGGATGGATTATACCAAATTTGAACATCCCTAATACCGTCTATATATACACAAAATGTATGCACGAAATCATGACAATTTTCATACAAATTTCTTGAGATTTTTTTTTATGACTTTTCTTTGCTTCATCTGCCTGTAAACACATGGAGTAGATGAAGTTTTTGAAACATATCTTTCATTTGTGTGATTATACAACATTTAAAATAATTTCTATAAGCAAATTTAGCAATACTCTTATATTATATATTTGTGAGCTTATTGAGTGTACTTGAGAATTTGGATTGAGAGTTATTAAATACTAATTTATTTGTATTCTTTATTTTTATTAGTAAATTACTTTTTTTGTCTTTATATGTGAACTCGAACAAAATTATCGAACCATGTGAATTCATTTTGCAAATTTAATTTATATTTTTTTTTCTCATTCTCATCTTGAATTATTTAGGGAAATAAAATAGTGAACACAATATTATTTGAGCGAAAATTGAATAACTACAAATAAAATTAATCCATAATAAGCTTTTGCTTTTTCACAATTTCATTATTTTCTTTACCTTTTTTTTTTTCCATTCCCTATGTAATTGTAATAAAATTCATGATGACAAAGGATAATGTGAAGGAATTTTTTTTTTTTAACGAATGAAATGGATAAAATGAGTCAATGACCTTAAATTGAAATTTGTCTATTGATTTTATCAAAAGGCAAAATATTCATTTTTCCCCTTCTTGATTTGCGAAAATGGAATTGAGTTGGCCCTTGGAATTTTGGAATTCTAGTTCTACTCAAGATGGCAACGACCCACTGCTCATTGGCCCCTGGAAATACATTGTGGAAGTCGAAAAAGAAACCAATTACCAGTGTATATATCAATGTGTAAAGATCCAACATGTCTTTGTGGGAGTTCTCCACTAAGAAAAAGAACGAAACACACTTTCAAATTGGTCTGTTTAAAACCCTAATGCTTAATTAATTAGTAATCTTAATCAGAAAAAGGGAATCCACTTTGTCAATAATTGCATTCTAAACTAAGGATAAGATTGGGCAGGTTCTGCCCTCCCCGAGTCACATATAACATTACTATGTAACAACTGAAGCTAAATAAAATAAATTATAAGAGAAGAGTGAAGTTGATTTCCAGTACAGAAGCAATTAGCAAGTGCTGTCACAGTTCGTTCTCGTTGAGGCTCCATAAGTATTTTCCTAATTTCGGGCTTTATCTGTTATAGCATTATAGGGTTTAGCATAGTAACTATGCATAATTATTATGAAACAGATGTTATATGTTTATATGATATTTATAAAAATTTGAATTATATAAATGTTCAAAAAATATTTAGCAAATGTTTAAATTGACCACAGTTCGAATTTCTTCCTTTTTCTACTCAAAGATGTAATAATAATAATAATAATAATAATAATAATAATAATAATAATAATAATAATAATAATAATAATAATATTATAATAATAATAATAATAATAATAATAATATTATTATTATTATTATTATTATTATTATTATTATTATTAAGAGTGGAAGTAACGTTAGTGGGGATTAGAGAGCGGGAAAGTATAGGGGGCAACTTGTAATGGTTGATATTGACCGCATTTACCCCACGTTCATCTCAAAATTCAGCTATACGAATGCTTTGCTTTTGCCTGCCAATTTGGACGCACCAACAAAAATCACATAAAGTTTATTCCAAAATAATGCAAAGTGTGTATGTGTGTGTGGCACATTGACTTTGCAATTTGCATCCAATCTGATACTATTTATATCTATATCTATATCTATAATAACCCCATCACTTGGAATTCAATTGTTTAGGCTATTCACACACGCATTTACACAAACAGATGGTGAGGCCATGGATGGATTCGATCGCCGTCGACGGACGTGGCATTGTGGGACAGTGTTATTATGCGCTGTTTTGTTAACCCTATCCCTAGTTTCTGCGGTAATCTTTTCTTGTGCAGATGGCGTCTCCAAAGATGATAGGTCTGCCGAAGTTGACTCCACCATTTATGGCGGAGGATGTGCGGCCGGATGTGGTGCTGCTTGCGGTGGTTAATTTCGACCTTCAGCTGCTCTTATAAGCGGTAAGAGTTTTCATGTAGAGAGAGAGCTTATAATTTGTAGAATTGGAAAAGTCTACTTCCATTTTAGGTAGTATAAAATCCCAAATTGATTAATCATGGAAGGGGATTTGAATCGTAATTGTAATCTTCCTTCAACTACTTATTATCCGTTGGAACTGTACGGCTAATTTTTTTATTTTTTCTACTATTTCTTTTATATCACATTCTTCAAGAAAAATTAACTGATATTTTCTTAACTCCCCAAAAAATAAAATTATCATTATATTTCTTTTAAAAATTAAAATTATTAATATACTTTCGGCACTTATATGACTTTTAAAAAAAATATTCTGAGTAAAAACATTAAATTTTCCCCAATCGTAAAACCAATGATGAGAATTCTTGACAGGTTTAAATTTCTGGTTAAAAGCAAAAAACAATACGAAAAATTCAGATTTGTTAATTAGTAGGACATACTTTACTAGTCAAATTATTTTTGAAAATAAATTGACAAATAAAAATTGATTATCAAAATAAAATTAAATAACTTTATATATTTTTATATGTATGTATAAAGTTTTTTTTTAATGTATGCAATTTGTTTAAAGTTAATAGTAATTGATTAAAACACAGACAATAACAAATTGCACTCAGTACACAATAATTCTATTTATTATTGAGTGTGCACACAGCACCATTATTTGACTATTTGGTCGGGTGAAGAACTTTTACCCAGTCAAACAATGACATTTAAATTAGGTGTGTACACGATAAGATATAATTTAGAAATTTATGAATTTCTGTATTGTCTAAAAATTTCGAAAATTTTAAAAATTAAATATTATAACTATTTTGAAAATTCGAAACAATTCGATATGGTTCTACAAAAATTTGATACAATTCGATACGATTGTTCGGTTCTTTCGATACAAAATAATATAATACAATACAATCTAGCATTTCGAATAATTCAATATTTTTAAAATTTTGCATGCATATTAAATCATATTATTTAAAATGCAGAAGTTTAATAACAGTATAGATTTCATAGTAGTAAAATCACTTTAATGCTTTCAAGTATGAACTATCAAAATAGATATAGAAAAGTCAAAAATAGTAGATTATTACAAGGTCAAAATAAAAGTAAAAAGAAATTGTTTACTAAAAGAATAACAGATTCTGAAAAATAATCATGTTGAACTGACTGTATTCCAAATAATAACAGAATTATATTGGTTTAAAAATAAAATAGGATTAAATTATTAATTTAAAAAAAAACCTCAAATAACATGAAACCAAACATACTCTCACTTCATCGGGTGAGAGTTAAGTGAACTGTCAAAAGAAGCTAAAACATGTATATTGTGAAATCTCACAAGACAAGTGATGAGTAAGTGATAGTTGTAAACCATATACAACAGAGCCCAATGAGCAGGAAAGTTTCATAGAGAAGTTAAAATCCAACAAGACAAGTGATGAGTAAGTAATAGTTGTAAACCATTCTTACGTGTAATAATCAGAAGCTCAGAAATTAGAGGCAAAAAAGTTTCACAAAAAAGTCAAAATCCAAAATACAAACTCAAAATTTAATTACTAAAAATTAAATATTTTTATTAGATATCATAATCAAGCAAATTCTGAATATTAGCTAAGTTTGATATATTATTCACTTTCAATTAAAATTTATTGATTCAATTAATTTGAATTTAAATTTTATAACCTCATAAAAGATAGTAATTTTTTTAAATACAAACTGCTCATGATTTGAAATTTATTAGTCCAATTAATACATATTTTATGCTAGATAAGCACATAAAAAGGGATGGATTGTTTCTTCTTGAGTATTTTAAGACACTCCGAGTTAAAGGAGAAATGATGTGTTCAGAAAAAAAACATCCGTACAATACTATCTGATGCAAAAATGTATTTCCAATCCTGAAATATCATATAAAAATTAATAATAAAAAAGAAAAAAGTTAGCAAAACAGTACCTTAGGTAGTGAGTTATGGTTATTTTTCGAATTTATTAGGATGATTATATCACATTTATGCTAAAATATCGTTATAATAAAAGTCAGCAGAGGCTCATTCACACCAAGAAACACTTGGTTTACACAGCTGAGATGAAAACTAAATATTGATACAACAATCACTAAAATAAGTCTACCGCTTTCAACTTTCCCTTTGAAAATTTGAATCAAGAATTTACTATTGATTTCTCTATTATTCAATAGTTAAGCCTATTGTTTGCTCTATAGTTAAGTCTCTACTAGTTAGATTAAATTAATTTTTCTATTGTTTTGTAATAGTTTGTGATATTGTCTGCTCTTTATTAGACTATTGCAGATCACTGAAAACTATTCATAGTAGCAAACTCTACATTTCTTTTAAGATTTTTGATTTAGGTGTTACAATTCTAGAGTCATCATAAATCAAGATCAAATGTTTCCACTTCTCATGGATCTTTCGGCGAATCATTTTTATTTATTTTGATTGAAATGATCTCGATTGGTAAATTTTTTGCTAAAAGATCATTGTTCATTTCATTTCTGCTTTTAATCAAGGGTGGTGTTTATATTGTTTAGTTCAAATAGTTGTTTTATATGAGTATTGTGTCTCTGAATGGGAAATGCCACTGAGTTTTAATTCATTTCTTATTTCTCGTAGTAACATGAAATGATTGAGTATGCTGTCTTTGACAGTGGAGGAGAATGAGAATCAAATTTTTTGTTACACATATTTTTACAATATTTGGTATATTGGAAAATTGTTGAATAATAGAGACATCAATAATTAAATTATTTGAAATTTAATTACTAAAAATTATAGAGATGAATTTGGTAGTCACATACCTATCAGGATGAAATTTTCACATTTTTCCTCATTTTGGTCCACTGGTATACTCGCCGGAGGCTTACTGGAGTTTCGCCGATGATGCTTTGACGCTGCTGCGACAGAGACCAAAACCTCAGGGTATTATTTTCGGTGACCACGTGCCCAACCATCATGCCATTTGGTCAGGATCCCGCATTAAAACTGCCGACTTCCTTTCCTTTCGATCTGCCTACTGGCAGAGAGTGGCAAGGGACGGTGGCCACCGAAATGATCACCTAGCCCATAGAGACTCGCCGGTGTTACGCGGGCTATTGTCAGCCATCATGGTTTGTCGAAGAGAGGAAGAAATCCTCGGTTTAAAATGGAAAGGAGAACAGCGAAGGAAAATTTACCACACCCTTGATGACAGCAATGAAGGGACGCCATTGTTGTGGCCGGCAGTAGCACGAAGTGGCGGCAAGGGGCCTGCCAGTGATCGACGCCGATGGTCAACCTCCTCCCCCTTTCCTCTTTTCCTCCCTCCCCTACTCCTTTTCCCCCATTTTTTCCTTTCCTTAACTATTGTTATATATATATATATATATATATATATATATATATATATATATATATATATATATATATATATATATATATATATATATATATATATAGTTTTTTACCATTAGAAAAAAATTCCCTCTTAAATTTAATTAAATTTTTACTCCCTCCAAAATTTCAAAATAAAAAAATTTTCCCTCTTAAAAAATTTTAAATTTGATTTTTAATTTTAAATTCAAGTTTTTACCATTAAAAAATAATTTATATTTACCATTATTTATAAAAATGAGAGTAAATATAAAGTATTTCTTAAATAACTATTAAATTAATATTATTAATTAAATAATTTATAAAATGAAGAAATCTTTATGTTTTTGTTTATATATATTTCTTAATATTTAAGTTGTTTATCAAATATTTTAAATTAGTACTCTAATCATTCTATTGGCATAGTTGAATTATTAATGTTATTATATACTCATATAATTAAATTAATTGATAAAATTTTATTGATATAATAATTGTATACAATTATATTATTAATTTAAATATTTAATTAATTATATAAATATTATGAAAAAATAAATAAATATTACTTGATACTAAAAGGAAATGAAATTAGTTGTTAAGTTGATTATATACATATATAATTACGTTAATTACTAAATTTCGTTAATCAAGTAATTGTATACAATTATATTATTAATTTAAATACCCAATTGTTCATAAAGGTATTGTGCAAAATATATAAATGTTAGTTGAGTGATACTAAAAAAACAAAATTAATTGCTCACGTGATTATATACTCATATAATTAAATTAATTGATAAAATTTTATTAATATAATAATTGAATACAATTATATTATTAATTTAAATACTTAATTACTTATACAATTACATTACTAATTATTATCTTAATTTTGTGTATTAAAATATATAACGTAAATAATTATGAGATTAAATTTATGCAGTAAATAATTTTATACAAATTGATAAAATTTCATTAATATAATAATTGTATATAATTGTATTGTTAATTTAAATACTCAATTACTCATATAGGTATTGTGAAAAAATTAATGAATGTTCGTTAAGTAATACTGAAAGTATAAGTACTCATATAAGTACATTTAATCATTCATGATATAAAGATAAATAAAGTTAATTGATAAGATAATTACATACTCAAATAATTATATTACATTAGTAAAATTTTTATATACAATAACTATATATAATCACATTATTGATTTACAACTTCATTATTAATATAGGTATTGTACGAAAATATATACATACTAGTTGAATGACACTAAAAATAAATGAAATTAATTGGTAAAATAATTATACACTTATATAATACAATAATTGGTAATATTTCATTATATATAATAAATATATTTAATTACATATTAATTTAGATATACATAAAGGTATTGTCCTAAAAATATATGAGTATTAGTTAATTGATACTCACAGTAAATGAAATTAATTGATAAAGTACTTATTTGATAAATTGATTAACTTAAATACTAATATAAAAATTTATAAAGAAAATAAAAAAATAGTTGAGTGATATTAAAGATAGATTAAATTAAATACAAATTATTTTAGTTATATATTCATATATATAGAATGATTATTATAATAATTAAATTTCTTTTCTTAATAATTAAAATATTTAGTTTAATTTATTAACTAATTATTATCTTAATTTTGTGTATTAAAATATATATAACTTAAATAATTGATAAAACACAAAATGGTTTATCTGTAAAGGGGAGAGCTGGTAGTTGAACGGTCGGTCGGATGGCTAGACCTGCAAAAGGAGTGCCCGATCGGACTCGGACATTAGCAGTCCGAAGCTTAAGTTAGTAGCTTTCGAGAGGAAATACTTAAAGAGAGAGAGAGTCTCAGATGTTCAATACTTGGAGCTATTGTATTTTAGGCTATTTATAGGAGTTCTTTGGAGGGATACTTGAGTACCTTGGGGAGTGATAACCGGCAGTCAGAGTAGGTGAGTGGCGACATAATAGGAAGTAGGTGGAGAGTATGGGCGTTGGCTTGTGTCAGTGGGCTGACAGGACATGTTGTCCCATAAGTCCGGTTGGACATCACGGTTCCCTGAGCTGTCTTCCATATCATGCTTTGCCTTTTGCTATTGGGCTTGGGCCCTGCCGAACGTTGTTAGGCCACCTTGATTGGGCCTTTAGGAATGTATTTGCCATAGTTATCACTTGTCCCCCCTCCAACGGGTCATATCGGGCGATGTATTATTTTATCATTTTGGCAGAATTTATGAATTTTTTGGGAAGTGCCCGCTTGAAGAGATATATTCATCAGTTTTGGACAACCGTTATGCATTTAATGCCTGCACATGCCCAGGGTGACGCCTCATTTTCCAAAATCGCCATAACGACTTGGAGACGTGTGGTGGTTATTCAATTGTTGAGGCATTTGGAGAGTTCTAGAAGTTTTACGGCTATAAATAGGCGATTTTTAATTTTTGGGGCGACTTCTTCATGATTCTTAACAGAATTCTGCCAAATTCTCTTTGCGAAGCTCGTTGTTCCAACCTCTCTACGTAAAAAGTTTTTGAACTTCCTACTCCGAAGATTCGAAGATTCCAGATTTTAGCGTTTCTCACCAGAATATTACATTACCCAAGTAAGTGGGCAACTTTTGCCTTTTAATTTTCTTTATTTTTCATAATATCATCATATTATTCCTCCCATTCCATGAAAAATGGTATCGAGCAACAATCATTTTATAACCAGGGGGTGTTTTGAAGCTCAGAAAGATTATGGAACCGCAGCTCGTCCTTTAGCATTCACATAAAAGGGGATGGCGGAGAGATTTTTTTTGGTAGGGATGATTGGGGGGTTTGCCATGTATGTAATCCGATCGGATGTAGCTACTACATGTTTATGAAATCTACATCAGCTGGAGATAGTACTTATCTTTTATTTTTACGATGCAGCTGCAGGTGTGATGGCTAAGGGAGACGATGTTGTTAAACAACTGGTTGATCAAGTTAAAGCAAAGATGGAGGCGATCTGTGCAGCTAGGGAAAAGAGGAAATCGAATAAGAGAAGGCTTGTGTCTTCTTTAAAAGCGCAGGCGTCCAATCCCTCTGCCAGCGCTCTGATCTCCCATCCCTATCAGCCTCTTCTGGTGTCTATTGCTACACAGCCTTTATTAGAGTCTCAGCGCCCCTTACAACGTTTCTTATTGAGAGACGAACCTGATTCAGAGGAAAAGCGTCCAGTTCTACCTCAAATAAGGTCAGTTAAAATCAATGCGCTCCTAGTAGGTGAAACTACACAGAGAAGAGCTGAAGAAGCAGCTAGGGGGAAATTTGTCGAGGTGGTGGCTACTGCAAAGGGTAAAGAGCCCCTTCGAAATGAGTTCGCTAGGAGCGTCGCTGTGAGACTTGGCAAAAGGCGTGCTACATCGCTGGGAGAAGTTCTAAAAGGTCAATTTGGCGATGGCTGATCCATTGAAAATGGGGCGGTATCGAGCTTTTTGTGTCGAGGCATGCTCCAAGAGGGTGACTTTAAGGCAATAGGAGATCCTGACATACTGTCCCGAGAATGCAACCTTTTTCAACAGCAAAGTCTGGAGGTATTTTCAAAAATGTTTACTTCTTAAACAAACTTTCGTCTTATAATCTGTTATCTTCTTGATTACTCAACCTTTTTTCTTCTTCTGATTTGACATTTCAGTTGATAAAAAGGGATTGACACTTGCATGGCATGGGTAATCTTTCCAAAAAGAAGTGAGAAGATTCCAACCGAGTTAGGATTGAAACGGAGGCCAAATATGATTCTGCGAGGAAGGAATCTCTGTAGTGGCGAAGCTAGGATTTATTTTTAAGGGAGGTAAAAATATAAATTATATTTAAAATTAAAAAATAAATTTAGGAGAAGGGGGTCAAAATAAAATTTTAAATGAATAAAATTATTTATTTAATATATGTATACATATAAAATAAAAAAAATTCAAAAAATAAGAGGGGCAATTGCCCCCCTTCCTTTCCACCTGGCTTCGCCAGTGAGTCTCTGTTTGCCCGATCGAAATTTGAAAAGCTAAAAAAGGAGTCCGCTCATCTTTCTTAGGAGTTGAAAACTCTACAGAAGGAGGTTGACCACCTTAAAGGGGATGTAGCCCGTCTATCTGTTGAATGCTCTAAGGCTAAATTTGAGTGTGATCTTCTACGTGGGGAGCGGGATTCATAGCAAGCTGCCCTAAAAAAAATGGCACAGAGAAAAAAGCTTGAGGAAGAACTTTATGCCTAAAAAGAAGATATCATGGATCAACTAGGAGAGGCTCAGGAAAAGTTGCTGTCTTGGCTAATTTATGAGGCCGACAGGCATTTTCCTAAGATCGATCTCAGCCGGATGAATGACTCGGGTATTTTACTCGATCCTCCTTCTAGCAATGACAATCATGGAGGACCTCAAGACCTTGCATCATCTCGACCAAATGTCGGTGCGGAGATCAGTGCTGAGGTAGCAACTTTCTTGCTGACAGAGAATGCTCTTGGAGAAACAACGAAATCTCCCGAGTCTCCTATTAAAGCTACTGTGGGGCCTTCTTCTAATGTAGAGATAGCAAACATAGGAGCGTAGCTTTTTGTTGTAATGATTTTGCCCTTGCTTTTTAAGAATTATTCATATATAATATTGGATCTTCCTCTCAGTTGCGTCTGTAGACTGCAATTCTTATTTCAAGCAATACTCATTATTAGATTAGCTAAGAAGAAAATATTAAATTGACTGGGGAGAATAATGTAAATTACCCATAGAGAATGTATGAAATCGGCTAAGGAAAAATACTTCATAAACTTCAATATGCTTTTCAAGTATTGTAGTACACAACTTTATCAACAGTTGCTTAGTTCGATCAAATCATACAAAACAAACTGTTTAGTGAAGAATTGTAACTTAGATTTATTACATCAGGTGCGGCGGATGACATTTCAGTCTTTAGCATCGTACTGATCAGATATTTGTTCGAGAGAGTCAGTTGACTCAGCTGTCGACTTTCGCATCTTGGACTCATGATAGGAATTGAGTCTAGCAAATTAACTGATGGAGACTAACAGATATGATGTGCCACAAGGAATTTTGACCCTAAAAGGTAAAGAGAGTTATCTGTTTGTAGGGAGTTACCTATTTGGATCGGGATATTTTTGTCCAACCGGAATTAAGATGGTGATGCCGATCATAATTGTAGATTTCACATTTTAAGTTCAGGATAGACGCTGAACCTGGCGAACAAGTCAATGGAGATCGAATGGAGGCGTCTTGCATTTTGGGTTCAAGAACAATATCGAACCTAGCAGACGAATTTACGATAAGGGGGAGCTTTCATATTTTGCGCTCGGGATGGACATCGAGCCTAGTGATGGAGTTGTGCCGTGCAAGCATTTATATAAAATTTTGAACTTTCAGAATGACTTCTGATAGGTATCATCTTCAATCAAGAGTAGTTACTTATTCTGGTTGTTCGGGGGGGGGGGGGGGGTTATAGGCACCAGGGCCTTCATCCCACTCTCCCATTGATAGGAAAAATAATTTGCACTCCGCTTTGAGGCGATTGAAAAATATTAGCCGATCGGGGTGAGATCTGTGGGCCTTTGAGACCTTCATCTCGAGCTCCCGATGGCAAAATAACCCGATCTGAAAATTGATTTTTTGGAGAGTTAACAAGTTTGCTTAAATGACAAGTATTAAATTCGTGAGTTTTGGACACGTACCTGTTTTTTAATTTATTTTTACTTTGTGGAGACACTTATTTTGCTCGCGTCATGGTGTTGGAATTTTCAATAGCTTTTCACACGTTGTATCCTTTTTATTGTTGTCTCTTGAAAATAGATCTTTAAATAGCACAACAAGTAATATTAAGACAAACTGGTATTCCAATGCTTATTACAGGGGAATAGAGACCATTTAAATTCAGTACAGATGCCCTTTTAAGAACTTAAATTGTAATAATTGCACCTAATTTTGCCGCTATTTGAACCAGTCACCTCCTTTCCATCGTTGGTCAACTTACAAGAGCTTTCTCATTCATTGGCTCGAGCATCCGGCTTCATGACATAGCTCACGACTTTTGTCGCAGCCTCCACTGTTTCTCCTCCTGTTTGGCTGTTTTGGGTCTGTTAGTTTTTTCATGTTTTCTCTTGGTGCCTATTGGCGTTTGGAAGGAACCGACACTGAAGGGAGTGGAGGTCCCAGCCAACCAATCATTGTGGCGTTCAGGTTTACTCATTTCGTCCTTATTTTCCCTCTCCGTGATCCTCGAGAAGACCGACCGCTTAAGCTTCCCTTCTGCTCGATCGGATGTGGGGGTTCTACTAAATGGTCGACCGTCTGGATATTGAAGTCTGTCCATTACATTAGTTTTTTCGACCCTGTTGGATCTGAGAGCGTCATCTAACTGGATGCACCGCTAGACCCTATCCATTAGGTCGAGAAAACTACCTGGTGGCCTAGTTGTCAGTGATTCGGCGAATGGATGATCTGTGACACCTTTTGCCAGGGCATTTGATGCTAGTTCCACGTTTAAGTCCCCTATTTCCGACATTGTGGCTTTGAGGCGAACGATGTAATCTTTGAGACTTTCGTCGGTTCTTTGGTAAAGGTTGCACATGTTAGTGTAAGCCCTATAGGATTTGGAATGCTATAATATCTTGCTAGAGAATATATATAGCCTTTGAATTAATTTATTAATTCATTGCCAACATTAAATGGACCTATAGGATCGCACACAAAGCATTGGGCTTAAAATATTTAAATTAAGTATTGGGCATTAATTTGGGCTTTTAATTAAAGTCAAATTAATGTATGTAATGGGTTATTAGATTGCTATTGGACCTTGGCCCATGAGAGAGAGAAATTCAGCCCACAAGGTTTAATTTCAATTAATTAATTATCTAGTGTTAATTTAATTAATTGAGTATTAAAGCCTAAAGGATTTTAATTAAATTAATTCACTTGATAATTGGATGGTGTGGCCGAAATTCCAAGATAATATCAATGGAATTTTGGCACATGATTAATTCTTTTATTAAGTGGTTAATTTGATTAATATGTCTTTTGTTTTTATCTTGGATAAATTAAAAGAGTTTTTATCAATAAATATTACTTATTTTAATTAAGTGATAAAGGCTAAAATTAATTATCTCTAGATAATATTAATTATCTTAAGGTAGTAGATTTTAGATTGATCACTTAAAAAGAAATAAAGATAATATATATTAAAAAAAAAGATAAACGTGAAACTTGAATAAAATGGTTTTTAGGTTTTGCGTGAAATAAAAAGAAAGCAATATTTTGTTTTTAGGTTTTGCGTGAAAACAAAAGAAAAGCAAGATTATTTGTTTTTGGCGTGAAAACAAAAGAAAGACAATTTGCTTTTGGCGTGAAAAGATATACCTACACAACTTGTTTTTGCGTGAAGTTCATCTCTCTCTCTCTTAATTCTTTTGTTCAATTTTCACAAGGAGAAAGGATTGTTCCTCATTCTCTTGTGTTATTGAGCAGTAATAGCAATCTAAAGAAGTACAAAATCAAGTTTTGTAGCTTCAAACTATAACCCTTACACAATACCGAAAAAGAGATCTAGCAATCTCGTTTTTAAGCCGACGGTGTAATTGTGTGTGTGAGAATAGAGGGAGTGGCGCAAAAGGCTATTCCTTGGCATTGGTGATCGAGATCTAAGGCGGACAAAGCCATCTTAGTTGCTGGTCATCATCGGAATAAAAATCTAAAAGGCATCAAAAGTTGTAAGTTCGATAACCCTAAAATTGCATGTTTCGATTCTATCTTTGGATATGTATGGTATGTATGATAAAATTTTTGTTTTTCCGCTGTGCTATCATGATTATCATACCATGTCATATTCCATCAGTGGTATCAGAGCCTAGACATGCTTATTTTAGTGCTTTTGATGCATGAAAAAATTAATTAAAAATCGTTATTTTGAAAACATGCAAATCTGAAATTTTCTGTTTTGAGTTTTTTGCATTGTTTTGGTGTAAAAACAATTTTAATTGATTAGATAGGTATTATAATTAATATGACATGTTAATATACTGTCCTAAGATGTTATTAGGGCTGGTAATGGTCGGATTTAATTATTTATACCTGATGGTACATGTTAATTATGAAACTAGGTGCTAGTTGGCATGTAAATTGCTAGTTTAACAACTAGTTTTCAAAATTAAATGTAAAAACGTTTTTGGCATGTTTGTAAGTGATATTTAAAGATTAATTATCAAGTCTGGACATATTTTAAATTTGGTTTTAATTCTGGTCCATGACAATTTAATTGATTAATTTTAAAATCACTTAAAACAATGACTAGTTTGTGTTTGTTACAAGTTTAATCAACATTGTTTGCTTTGTTTTGATTAAAATGGTAAAAACACATTTAGATTAAAATAGTACAGAATATTAAATCAATATTTATGGACTTATTTAGATTATTAAATGACTCATAAAATTGATTTAAATATTTGTGCATTTCATGGCATTACATAAGCATTAAACAACTAGTTTTGTTGTTTGTTTGTTTTTGCATGAATGCCGTGTGTTATTATATGTGTTCTTTATGATTTTATTTTTCATTCATGTTAGCACATATTATATGTATTTTTAATGTTTATGGGCTGTATGACATAAAATTAAAAATGGCAAAATTGGAAATTATACTAGAGTTGATTTATGGCACAAATCTAACTAGTTTGTGTTTTGGGCTTTTAAGAGAACTTATTCAATAAGAGGATTTAGTCCATTGGGCTTCGGCCCAGGCCCATCACGGGGTCTTCTCTTAAAGGTTCAGGTACATAATTTCCATTAATGGGCTTGGCTAAATTGATTAAAATTGGACTTTGTTTGATCCATGAATGCTATGTATATTTATTTGCTTGTTTGGTGTGATGAATGGATATGCATGGTGCATTCATGGGCCCTGGGTTTTTGTAATTAAATATGGCCTGCGTGCCATTATATTTTATTGTAAAAGTTTCATTTATTTCTTAGAATAGAATTTATTTGAAGACTTTGTAAATCAAGACGAAGCCCACCGGAGTGGAAAAGCCCAACTCGAAGATTCTTATGTAATAGTATAAAATCTTAGTTGTAGGTTTTTGGGCCCATGTTTGTCACGCTTTACTTTATGCAATTATATATATATGCATGCTATGTATGGATGACAAAGCGTATGCCATGTAAGCCGTAATAAAATGAATCCTTAAAAATAGTAAGTCACAAAGTTGCCTTCCTAATTCGAAACATGTCAAGGCATCGATCATCGATCACGTAGACTAGGAGTCCTAGATGCGCCCGATTATCTTTGTGAGGCATGGGTTGTGAATGTAGGTTGGACTTAACATGGAAAGGGATGCCCGGACCTAGGCAACTAATAAATGGGTTGTGCTATAACATCTTAAAGATGTTAGCCCATTTGATCCAAGAGTCATGTACGAGACATGATTGAAATTTTTCCTACCTAAGTAACTTAACTTATTAGGCGTACAGGCTCAGCTTGACTAATAAGTTGTTGTGAAAAGTGGATCTTGGCCCACATTAAATCACTAACGCGAATTATTTAAGGGATATTAATTCGGTTTGTGGGATCATTAAGACCTCATTTAATCTTGCTAAATTTTATTGTAGATTGAAAATGGCATCTTCAAACAACAATTT
Organism: Excoecaria agallocha; assembly: GCA_037975025.1. Lineage (NCBI taxonomy): Eukaryota > Viridiplantae > Streptophyta > Magnoliopsida > Malpighiales > Euphorbiaceae > Excoecaria > Excoecaria agallocha. The sequence goes on along the minus strand of CM075822.1, from coordinate 5,873,676 downwards.
CTCATTGCGATCGGTCCTTGAAAAGGACAAATTGAATGGTACCAATTTCATAGACTGGTCTCGAAACTTAAGAATAGTTCTTAAGCAAGAGAAGAAGTCGTATGTTTTGGATGCACCCTTGCCTGAAGAACCAGGAAGGAACGCCTCTGCGGTTCAAAAGGAAACTTTTGAGACCAAGAAGAGCGACTCCAACGATGTGACCTGTCTGATGCTGGCCACTATGGTTCCTGACTTGAAAAAGCAATTTATGGACCAAGAGGCTTATGCAATCATGGTGCACCTCAAGGAGATATTCCAAGAGCAAGCTCGTCACGAGAGGTTCGTGACAACAAAGGCCTTAATTTCTTGCAAGATGGCTGAGGGTACTCCTGTTAGTACCCATGTACTCAAGATGAAAGGGTATCTTGATACTCTTGAGAAGCTTGAGGTACTAGTGCCAAAGGAATTGGCCACTGACTTGATCTTAGGATCATTGCCTGCTGCTTATGATCCATTTGTGATGAATTATAACATGCATGCAATGAACAAGTCAGTCACTAAGCTTCATGGGATGCTTAAGAATGCTGAAGAGAACATTCGAAAGACCAATCCCGTATTAATGGTTCAAAAGGGAATTAAGAAGGGACCCGCTAAGGGAAAGGGAAAGGGAAAGGCAAAACCCAAGTCAAGTGGGAGTGCACCTCAGGCCCAATCCAAGCCCAAGGCGCCAAAACTCAAAGAGAGTGAGAGCACTTGCTTTTATTGCAACAAGATAGGGCATTGGAGGAAGACTTGCGCTCTCTTCAAGGAAGAACAAAAGAAGAATGGAACCAAGGCGTCCAGTTCTGGTATTTTTGTTGTTGAAATTAACCTTTCTATTTCTACCACTTGGGTATTGGATACCGGTTGTGGTTCTCACATTTGTTCAAATGTGCAGGGGCTAAGAAATAGGCGGTTACTTGGGAAGAATGAAGTGGACCTCCGTGTGGGGAATGGAGCACGAGTTGCTGCCATAGAGATAGGCAACTATCACCTCACTTTACCTTCCGGACTTTGTATTGTTTTGAATAATTGTTATTATGTGCCTGCTATGAGCAGAAACATTATTTCAGTTTCATGTTTGGATAATGATGAATTTGATTTTGTTATTAAAAATGGCAATGCTCATATTCGTCGCCAAGGCATTTCTTATGGCAATGCCATGTTGCAAAATGGACTTTATATCCTTGATTTACAAAACAAAGAGTCGATATACAACATTAATACAAAGAGGGTTAAATCAAACGAATTGAACCCCACTTACTTTTGGCATTGTCGTTTAGGACATGCAAACGAAAAACGCATTTCAAGACTCCACAAAACTGGAGTGCTTGGGTCATTCGACTTAAAGTCTTATGACACATGCGAGCCATGTTTGCATGGAAAAATGACAAAGAGTCCTTTTAATAAAAAAGGTGAAAGGACTAATGGCTTATTGGAACTAATACATACCGATGTATGTGGACCTTTAAGTACACATGCTAGAGGTGGTTTTAGCTACTTCGTGACATTCACAGATGACTTCAATAGATATGGCTATGTCTATCTAATGAAGTATAAGTCTGAAACTTTTGAGAAATTCAAAGAGTTTAAGTACGAAGTAGAAAACCAACTTGGCAAAAGTATAAAAGCCATTCGATCAGATCGAGGTGGCGAATACTTAAGCCAAGAGTTTGACAGTCATCTAAAGGAGTGTGGTATTATTTCACAGCTCACTCCTCCTGGAACACCTCAATGGAATGGTGTGTCCGAAAGGAGAAATCGAACTCTGTTGGATATGGTTCGATCTATGATGAGTCAAGCTAATCTTCCTATCTCTTTTTGGGGTTATGCATTAGAAACTGCTGCGTTTCTATTGAACCGTACTCCAACTAAAGCAGTTGAGAAGACACCATACGAGGTATGGACTGAGAAAGAACCCAATATGTCTTTTCTCAAGATTTGGGGCTGTGAAGCACATGTTAAGAAATTAACATCTGACAAACTAGAGTCCAAATCGACTGTCTGCTTGTTTGTGGGCTATCCCAAAGAAACAAAGGGATACTACTTTTACTCACAAGCCGAGAACAAAGTATTTGTTGTTCGCAAGGCTATTTTCTTGGAAAAGGAGTTCCTTCTGAAGAAAGACAGTGGGAGTAAAGTAGAACTTGGAGAAATTCAAGTGCCACAAGCTCCTATAGAGGATGAGTTAGAAATGGGATCAAGTTCACAACCAGTTGTGGAACAAGAACCCATTACACAAGTACCTAGAAGGTCTGGTAGGGTACGTCAGGAGATTGAGAGATATGGATTTCTAATCACTGACAGTGACACTATTGAGTTAGTAGATCGTGAGGATCCTACTACCTACCGAGAAGCTATTGAAAGCCCAGACTCGGATAATTGGCAAGAAGCCATGAAATCCGAGATGCAATCAATGTACGATAACCAAGTTTGGACCTTGGTTGATCCACCAGAAGGTGCTAAGGTAATTGAATGCAAGTGGTTATTCAAACTAAAAGCTGATAAGACCTACAAAGGTAGACTAGTAGCAAAAGGTTTTCGACAAACTCATGGTATAGACTATGACGAGACCTTTTCGCCTGTAGTCATGCTCAAGTCCATTAGGATCTTGCTTGCCATAGCTGCATATCATGATTATGAGATATGGCAAATGGATGTCAAAACTGCTTTCCTCAACGGAAATTTACTTGAGGATGTGTATATGACACAGCCTGAAGGTTTTGTCAATCCCAAGCATCCTAAGAAGGTATGCAAGCTTCAAAAATCCATTTATGGATTAAAGCAAGCATCCCGAAGTTGGAATCTTCGTTTTGATGAGGCAGTCAAAGAATTTGACTTCATCAAGAACGAAGATGAGCCTTGTGTGTACAAGAAGGTTAGTGGGAGCATAGTAGTATTTTTGGTCCTATATGTGGACGACATCCTTCTCATTGGGAATGATATTCCAACATTGCAAAAGGTTAAGCAATGGTTGGGAAAATGTTTCTCAATGAAAAACTTAGGTGAAGCCGAAACAATACTTGGTATTCGAATCTATAGAGATAGATCGAATTGGCTTTTGGGACTAAGTCAAGAAAAGTACATAGACAAAGTACTAAAGCGTTTTAGTATGGAAGACTCAAAGAAAGGGTACATACCTTTGGCTTTGGGAGTTCCTTTGACTAAAGAACAGTGCCCTAAAACCAAAGAGGAAAGGGACAACATGAGTAGAATCCCATATGCATCTGCTATTGGATCTATCATGTATGCTATGTTATGTACTAGATTGGATGTTGCTCATGCACTGAGTATAACCAGTAGGTTTTAGCAAGACCCTGGTGAGAAGCACTGGTCTGCTGTAAAAGGGATCCTTAAGTACCTGCGAAGGACTAAGGATCACTTCTTGGTGTATGGTGGTCAAGAAGAGCTCGTCATACAAGGTTATGCCGATGCTGCTTTTCAGACCAGCACTCAGGATTCTAGATCGCAATCTGGATTTGTTTTTATTTTAAACGGTGGTGCTGTCAGCTGGAGAAGCTCAAAGCAAGAGACCGTTGCTGACTCAACTACAGAATCTGAGTATATTGCAGCAAGTGAGGCTGCAAAAGAGGCTGTTTGGATTAAAAATTTTATTTCTGGATTAGGAGTGGTCCCAAGCATCCTAGATCAATTAGAAATTTTATGTGACAATAACGGGGCCATCGCACAGGCAAAGGAGCCCCGGTCACACCAGAAATCCAAACACATACTCAGAAGGTACCACCTGATCAGAGAAATCATTGATCGTGGGGACGTCAAGGTTAGCAAGATAGCAAGTGAAGACAATGTAGCAGATCCTTTGACGAAACAGTTACGTCCAAATCTGCACGAAGCTCATTTGAGAGCGTTCGGTCTTAGGGCTATGCCCAATTGGGACTAGTGCTAGTGGGAGATTGTTAGTGTAAGCCCTAGCCCCAATACATTGTAATAAAACACTTAGTTAATAAAATGAGGCATTTATTTTATCTTTTGTATTCCTGTGCATGTCAACTGATAAAACTATCCAAGAATGTCGTTTCAGTTTAAGTTATCATGTGTGAGGCACATGGATTGTAAGACCTTGAAACAAATGGAACTTCATTCTAAATATCCCTAGTCAGTTATTATTATGGGAATAACAAATGAATTAAGACTAGTATGCTCTCTCTGATATTATGAGTTCTGTCTTACGGATCATTAGGACAAAAATGTCAATCAGAGATCATAGATACATGTTAAAGAACATGGTATCTGGATTCGATCCACTCATGAGAACACTACATGGTACAAGTCATCAGTGTTTCTCATATGCAAGTTTTGTATCGGAGTTCTTAGACCTGAAATCTCTATGAAACTCTTTATGAATTACTGTGTACTTTGACATACACCTAACGTGCTCGTAACAGAGTGACAAGTACGGGTATGATTGGGTATACATTGATTCATGTTAGAGAGCATGAGAGAAGTGAAGGGATTACCCCTCTCAATAAGAGAGAAAATATCATCGGCCACTTGATCAGTGAACTGAGAAGTGTATGGCCATACCGAGATGAAATAATGAGTAATCATTATTTATCTGAGAATTCAGTGTCACTGGAATATCAAGAAATGAATTAATATATATAAGGATGACTAGTTCCATGCCTTATATTAATTCTGATATTTATGGGTAAGGGACTATGCAAAATTGCATTAGGTCACCAAATGCCATATGCATTTTCATTTAATTTGGAATGCTATAATATCTTGCTAGAGAATATATATAGCCTTTGAATTAATTTATTAATTCATTGCCAACATTAAATGGACCTATAGGATCGCACACAAAGCATTGGGCTTAAAATATTTAAATTAAGTATTGGGCATTAATTTGGGCTTTTAATTAAAGTCAAATTAATGTATGTAATAGGTTATTAGATTGCTATTGGACCTTGGCCCATGAGAGAGAGAAATTCAGCCCACAAGGTTTAATTTTAATTAATTAATTATCTAGTGTTAATTTAATTAATTGAATATTAAAGCCTAAAGGATTTTAATTAAATTAATTCACTTGATAATTGGATGGTGTGGCCGAAATTCCAAGATAATATCAATGGAATTTTGGCACATGATCAATGGAATTTTGGCACATGATTAATTCTTTTATTAAGTGGTTAATTTGATTAATATGTCTTTTGTTTTATCTTGGATAAATTAAAAGAGTTTTTATCAATAAATATTACTTATTTTAATTAAGTGATAAAGGCTAAAATTAATTATCTCTAGATAATATTAATTATCTTAAGGTAGTAGATTTTAGATTGATCACTTAAAAAGAAATGAAGATAATATATATTAAAAAAAAAGATAAACGTGAAACTTGAATAAAATGGTTTTTAGGTTTTGCGTGAAATAAAAAGAAAGCAATATTTTGTTTTTAGGTTTTGCGTGAAAACAAAAGAAAAGCAAGATTATTTGTTTATGGCGTGAAAACAAAAGAAAGACAATTTGCTTTTGGCGTGAAAAGATATACCTACACAACTTGTTTTTGCGTGAAGTTCATCTCTCTCTCTCTTAATTCTTTTGTTCAATTTTCACAAGGAGAAAGGATTGTTCCTCATTCTCTTGTGTTATTGAGCAGTAATAGCAATCTAAAGAAGTACAAAATCAAGTTTTGTAGCTTCAAACTATAACCCTTACACAATACTGAAAAAGAGATATAGCAATCTCGTTTTTAAGCCGACGGTGTAATTGTGTGTGTGAGAATAGAGGGAGTGGCGCAAAAGGCTATTCCTTGGCATTGGTGATCGAGATCTAAGGCGGACAAAGCCATCTTAGTTGCTGGTCATCATCGGAATAAAAATCTAAAAGGCATCAAAAGTTGTAAGTTCGATAACCCTAAAATTGCATGTTTCGATTCTATCTTTGGATATGTATGGTATGTATGATAAAATTTTTGTTTTTCCGCTGAGCTATCATGATTATCATACCATGTCATATTCCATCAGCACAGGCCACTGACCGACTTTGATGCGCATGTTTGCACATGGAATTGTGTCACGAACAATTCTTTGAGTTGCCTAAAGGAGTTAATTGAAGCATAAAGGAGTTCGATGAACCATTTCAAGGCGTCTCCTCCTAAGGTAGTTGGAAAAACTCTACAGGCAATCCTTTCATCGAAGGTGTAGACCTGCACTTTAGTCAAAAATTCTGCAAGGTGAATAGCATGATCAGTTTTACCTGTATATTTATCCATTATCACATCTCTCCATCTGGGAGGCGGCTCAGACTCTGTGATTTTCCTGCAGAAAGGGGAGGTGCTATTGCAAGCATTTTCCTCAGACATCCCTTTCACTGGCTCCGCCAATCCAAACTTTTCAAGTTTTCGTTTAAACCATTCATCCTCCCTACTCATTATCGTAGGAATGAACTCTTCTTTTGTCCTTTGGAAGCAATTGTGACTGGGTGCACGCCCTCCTCACTCACCGAAGGATGAGGCGCATGATCTATTGGGGATATGAGGGGCATCTTTGCTCGAGAACATTGTTTCCTTTCCCTTATTGTATTTGTTCGTGATTCTAGTGCCTGCGCTCCTTCCATCATGAGTGCTTGGCTCTCTAAAGGAAATTCCCCTATTCCTCCTTCTTTCGAAGTCTTCGGCCATTAAAACCGTTTCTTGATCGCTTTCGAAAGTTCTGCGCATTCTTCCCATTTTTAAGGCTTAGACCACGCTCTCAGTGAGGTGACCAAGTACAGCACGCATGTCTCCTACAGTAATAGGAGCATTCTCCTGCTATCGTGCAACCACATTATCGAGATTTAGGAGGAGGTCACCTTCAACTGGTAATCTGAGAGATCTCTCTCTTAGCCTTGAGGGTTCGAATCTATCCTGGTTGTTGCGATTACACTCTCCATGAGCTATACGTTCGTAGGGGCTCGAATCTGCCATGTCTCTCAACGAAAGCGCCAAATGATAAAATACAAAATGGTTTATCTGTAAAGGGGAGAGCTGGCAGTTGAAGGACCGGTCGGATGGCTGGACCTGCAAAAGGAGTGTCCGATCGGACCCAGGCGTTAGCACTCCAGAGCTTAAGTTAGTAGCTTTCGAGAGGGAATACTTAAAGAGAAAGAGAGTCTCAGATGTTCAATACCTAGAGCCATTGTGTTTTAAGCTATTTATAGGAGTTCTTTGGAGGGGTACTAGAGTACCTTGGAGAGTGATAACCGACAGTCAGAGTAGGTGAGCGGCAACGTGACAGGAAGTAGGTGGAGAGTATGGGCGTTGGCTTGTGTCAGTGAGCTGATAGGATATGTTGTCCCATCAGTCCGATTGGACATCACGGTTTCCTGAGTTGTCTTCCAGATTACGTTTTGCCTTTTTGCTATTAGGCTTAGGCCCTGCCGAACATTGTTGGGCCACCTTGATTGGGCCTTTAGGAATGTATTTGTCACAGTTATCAATAATTATGAACTTAAATTTATGCAGTGCATATAGAATAAAAATTATAAGTAATATTTATATATAAATTACTAGTATTATATATAATAATTGATAAATATCGATTCTTTCGGTACAAGATAATTCAATATAGTTAAATACGGTTCTCGATCCGATTCTTGATTAAATATCCAGATTCGTTCCAAATAAAGTCAACGGTATAATTCGGTTCGGTTCTAGTAAAAAAGTCAACGGTACAGTTTGATTCTGGATCTTTTTATTCGGTATAGGAAGATTCAGACCCGTATATACCCCTAATTTAAATTATTATTATTATTATTGTTATTATTATTATTAAACTTCATTAAGAGCCCAAACGAATTAAAAAGAAACTTACATTAAGAATCTTCATCCATTCATTTCATATATAGATAGAGGGGTTAAAAATACATTATTTATCAAATTTACTGAAATTAAAAAAAAAATGCCAATATTTAAACTTGATATGAGGAATCAAATTATAAATGAGTTAAAATTTTACAGAAATATAAATAGATTAGATCATAAGTCATATATATATATATATATATATAATGAATTCCTTTGTTACGATTTTTTGAAAATTTAGTTGAACCAATCAAATATAGTATATGCATCATAATAATGTGCAATAAGATATTATATAGTTAGCATATAAAGAGAAACTATATAGTATAGTAGATAGCATTATACCATACAGTCAAACATTATAAAATTTAATCTCCGTAGGAAAAGTCATATAAACTTACAGATTTGAAACTCAAGAACTAATTAGCTATATTTATATTTGTTATAGCTATATATTAACATTATTAGCCATTATTTTCGTAATGTGGCTATAATATTGAAATAAAAAGAAATAATATTATTATGTACAGTAAATATTTACATTACATTTATCTGTTTTTATCCTTGACAGGGCCTCTTGGCATCTTGTTAAGAACCCTGGAATCAAATCTTTTATACATATTCTTGGCTTGTTGAATTAAACTAACTGCAAAATCATCGACTTCTTCCTCAAATCGGTCGTACAGAAACGGCAGCGTTATGAGGCACATAAAAACTTCACCGTCCACATGCGTTGGCAAAAACAAAATTAGCATATATTACCAAAAAAAATTCTCAACGTTGGAATCTGAAAAGGTGAAAAATTTCAATTTCTTACCCAAGTATAGGAAGTTCAAGAAGCTGAAGTTGTCTCCAATCACTGATAATATGTACAGAGCAGCAATTGTCTGCTAAGCCAATAATAAATTATTTACTTGAAGTTTTCGTATCATTTAACTTTGAAAGTGTCATTAAATATTTAAAGACAATAATCGTAGATAAAAGAAATTTCTTGAGGTCAATGAATTTCCAAGCACAAGTTGTCACGTTGAAAAATAAAAAGGAATAAGAGTCGAATTTGTTATTAAAGTATTGATTTTTAAAGCTTTTTCTTTTTAAATATTCTTAAAATATTTAAACGATATAAATTTACTTTTGTTCAATACTTTGAGGGGCAAATATAAACAATTTTTAATATTTTGTGAACATATATTAATCATATATATATTAGTATAAAATTTAGGTAGAGCAGCATAGGTGGGTATTAACAGGGAATAGTGGATAATACCAAAATGAAGCGTGCTGGATCTCTTCCATTTGCAATGTCAAGAAGCTTTGATAGAAACAAATTGAATCTTTGATGGAAGGCTGAAGCCACTTCATGAAATGCTTTTTCATCAAAAATACTTGTGGGGATTTTTGGCAGATCCCTGAAAATTTGATTATATATTATTACTTTCTATAACAACAAAATATTTAATTTTCTTAAAAATATAAATTGTGATATTATCTAACATGATTATAAGAAAATAACAATAATAAGTGCAGTACCAATTCAAAAATTGAGCTGCAGTGCACCATATGAAGACGAGAAGCATAGTGGTGATGGAAATGTGACAGAAAAGTGTCACAAAATTGTACTCAACTACCTCAAAAAGAAACCATATCAATGTTACCCCAGTTGTAATTGCTGCAGTTACTTTTATATTTTTCCATAATAATACATCTGCAACTGCAAATTAAAATTAAAATTTGAGATCTTATCAGACCAATACTGTAAAATTAAAATCACGGAAATAATTTACTTAAAATTTTAGTTTGACCTTTGAGATTAAGTTTTGATATAAATAAATAGAATTAGTATGCATAGATGATAGAGATATAGTAAAATACCTTTTCCTCCTCCAAGAACAACATGCATTGGCCTTTGCCTACCGAACAGCTTTCCCCTTGGTGTTGTGTCATCATGGCGTGAATAAGAAGGCATGGTGGTCCTTAAGGAGTTATACTTGTTATGAGCTCAAGGTAAACTTAATAAAATATGTGGATATGTGAAAGTTGGATGAAGATGATTATATAAATGAAATGAAAGGGTTCTAATCTTAGTGGTAAAGCAAGCTTAAACTAAAGAAAGGAATGGCTTCGGGGCTTAGGCATTTGTTGCCAATTGAGATGCTTTGTAGGGATGAGCAATTTCCGATTCAAACCGAAAAATCGAATCAAACCGATCAATTTTTTAATTTAATTCGGTTTTTTGATTCGGTATTGATTTTAAATTTTAGAAAAATTCATTTTTTTCGGATCGGTTCAATTTTTGAAGGAAAAATTGCAGAAAAACAGAATTGAACCGAAATTCTATATAATTATATAATTTTTGGATTTTATAATTGAATAATTATTTTGTATATGTAAATTATCTTATTTTGAGTTGTAAATTATATGAGTACATTTATCAATTATTAATATCTATTTTTTAGCTAATAATTTGAATTTTTGATGAATAAATTGAAAATCGATTAAATAAAAAAAATTATTTAACAGTTTTGTTGTATTATTTATTATATATTTTGAGATTGTATTTTTAATTTAGACTTCTATTTTATACAATTTAGATGTTTTTACTTTATTATAATATGATTTATAATTTTGTATAGTTTTTAGACATCAATTTTTTATTTTTTAAAAAATAAATTTTATTTTCGATTAACCGAACCAAATCGATCGAAAATTTTAATTCGATTTAAATTCGATTTGATTCAAATCTTAAAAGTTTGATTATTGAACCGAACCGACCATTGTACACCTCTAACGCTTTGCATGGTCTCCCCCAGTGCCGGTTTTGGGTAGGCCATCAAGGCAGTGGCCTAAGGCCCCACAAAACCAGGCCCTAATATAATATATACTAAAAAAGAATGTATGTAGTTGATCATGTTGTGGAATCATCACCAACGGAGTCCTTTATGTTAGATTATATAGTGCCGCGTATTACCTCAAATATTATGTGATTTTGGATTTTATACAACACTTATTTTTCCTCTTCCATACCCAAAGAATGATGGAATAGAGAGGTTTTGATACAGCACCATCGTTTTGTTATATACTATACTAATTTTACAGTTTTGTCATGATTCGCGTAATCTGCGCATTATTACTATTTAGGATCAATTCATCTCCTCGATTTTGTTATAACTTCTGATAATTCTATTGGATATCTTCCTATTTAGGATTCCTTTATATGTTACCATTTCCTTCATCCTATACAGAGGTGCGCAAAACAAAATCAAATTGAAAAAAAAAAATTTCTATCTGTTTATTTTTTCGATCCTTTTAATTTGATTTTTAATTGTTAAGTTCAGTCGATTTGATTAATTTTGTTGAGGGAAAATCATATTAGAAAAAAATACAACTAATTGATACAATAAACTCTAAAAATTATATTATAAATTAAAATTAACAATAAATACAGCAAAAGTTTCAGGTAAAGTAACGGTAACAATAACAAATCAAATAACAATTAAATTAAACCTCCTGTTAATTTTTCAATCTACAGTCTATTACTTTGTCCCTTTTTTTTTATATATCACCTTCACTTTTAAGTAAAATTTAAATTATATTTATCTGTCATTTTAAAAATTTTTAATTTAATTTAATTTATTTTTTCAAATTTTTTTGCTTTCAATAAAATTACAATTAATTAAATTTTATTGTGATAATTATGAAGTATATGGATAACTATCAAACTCATCTTTCTCTCTATTGTAGTAGAAGTCTACTTTTTTCTATTTTGTATCTATAAATACTCCATTATAATTGTTTAGTATTGACAATCAATAAGAAAAAATTCTCTATTCTACTATATCTGTCTTTTTTTAATTAGTTTTACAATACGTTATCAGCACAATAGCCTCTATTGATTATTGAAAATCGATGGTTTACGACAATCCGGCTCAAAAAAACAAGAATTCTAATTTACAAGATTTAGCAGTAAATTATCTCAAAATTATTTTTTTTATGATTATATTGGATTATTTGTTATATTGCTTTTTGCACAATATTATTTTATTTCTATTTCATTTTGGCTAGCATGAATCTGAAATCAATAATATATTTTTAATAATTATTTGATTTTATTTTGAATATTAGTAAACTCGAAGTTTACTAATAAATAAAAATATTAGTAACCTGAAGTTTACTAACTATTATACAAATATTAATAATTTATTATTTACCAATTATATAAATATCAGTAAATATGAGATTTATTGATTAAATTATACTAATATCAGTAATCCTGAAGTTTATTGATTATAGTAAATTTGAAAATTGAAACAAATACTAATAAACATGAAGTGTCACACCCTTCACGGAACAATCCTTTCCGATGCGAAACTTAGCCGAAAACAGTAAATTTTTTTTACACCGATCAGTTCGATACACTTTAAATACTTTTACATTAATTTACGAATCCATCGATAATCTTGTAAATAATTAAAACATATACAAAATAACTTCATGCCGAAAACTTACACCAAACACTCATCCATCAAAAATCATAAATACAGTCCAATCTTTTACCTTAATGATCTAAGTATATACATGTCAAATTACAACTCAGTCTAGCACTAATTCTTTTCTTCCGATCTGGCTTCACGATGTACTATACTCCCATAACACTTCATAACCTGCACGCAGTAAACACTACGTACTGAGCACTAAATATGCCCAGTGGTGACTACTAATCCAAGAATTTCCCAAAATAAAGTATAATTACACAGATTAAACTACTCTTATACTTATTTCATTAAACATTTTCTCTTAGTTCATTCAACTTTAGTTTTATTTCCAACTCATATTTTGGTAATTATAGTTCTTTGATTTTCAATTTTTTAATTTTACTTTACACTATCTCCTTAGGTGTCTCGATGTCACATTTATCTTTACCTTTATGTTATTCTTTACTATAACTTTTACTTTTACCTTTACTTTCGTCTTATCTTTTTAGCCACAACAATATAATTATCATTTCATTTAGCAATGTATATTGGTACTCATGTCTTTAATGGTACCAAATTAACTATTTTATTTCTCAATTTATTGTTCAATTATCCAATATGTATTCCAATTATACTTCTTGCTATTTATTCTTTTATTTTACTTTAACTTTTAACTAATAAATACATTACTATTTAAAGGATTTTAAGCTTTACTGCAAAGTGATACAGCTATTTTGGGACACTTTGCAATCAAATTTCTATTTCCTTTCTCATACATTTACCCATGTTCAAAATACTTGTTTAGGACTTGTATCTTTTGTTTTTCCTAATTGAACAATTATATGTCTTTTATCGTTTTACTTTTCATTTGATTTTTCTTTCAGAAATACATTACTTAAGCATCAGATTTCACCAAAAGTCATTGTCATCACTTTTTAACTGTAAATAGGAAATTAATATTATTTTTCAAACTTTTCACTTTTCACAATAGTAAATAGTATAGGAAATATCAATTAATTAAATTTATCTTTTTCATGTAAAACAAAATACATTTTAAATCCTTTTTCATTATAAAAGATTAACTAAATCTTTATTTATTATTTTATTCTTATAAAACCTTTCTTTTTCTTTTTCTTATTAATTACACTTTTCGGAAGACTTTACAGATTTATTTCAACTTTACATTTTCTTCCAAACGAAACATTTTTCGTTATAACTTTTTATATTCAATTCATTTAAACAATACCGATTTATGCATTACAATGCACCCCTAGTGTAATATAATAGGATTCTCAAAAAGGATATTCAGGACTGGATTCAAAGGTCCCACAGAGAGAGAAGTGATTCCCAAGGGACCATTTCTTGAAAAACATTTCACTTTCACTTTCATAGAAAACACTGAAGTCATGGAGATCAAAGATCCTACCCATAGCAAAGCAAGTCGCTATGACTTGTACAGCGGTACAGAGGTATCCCTATGACTATCCAATTATATCCTAAACAAGAATATCATTATCTGCTTATCGTTAAGGGCAAAATAATTAATTATATTAGCAATTATTTTTTAACATTTAAAAATTTTTAATTTCTTTCTTTTACTTCTTGATAATATATTTCTGATTTAACACACTCTTTTAGTGTTTTTGACTATTCAATAACTTTTTGTCCCTTTTTCACTTTATCTTTTCAAGACACTTTTATGAATTATTCTTCAATAATTCACTCAGATACTTTAGGCTTTTCAGCCTTTATACAAATAATGAATTATGGCAGTATAGTTCATAATTCTCTTTTATTTTTTTGTATAATTCTTTACGAATTATTCTCTAATAATTTAATGATTGACTTTTTACGATTTTTTTTCCTTTTCTTTTTCTGTCCAAACTTTTCAATCATTTAGTATGCCAACTTTTATTTCGTCGGCGAATTATTTTATAATAATTCACTCTTTTAAATACTTTTTATTGACTAATTTATTTTGATAAATTAGTCACGTATTTATTTTACAATTTTTTACGTAATTATGGATTTCATTGGTATAATTTATTATTTTATGCCTTGAAAATGCATAATTTGACTTTTTCATTCCTTTTTATACCGAAATAATTTACTTCGCGTTCTTTATCATCTCGTACTTATTTATTGATGTATTTCTTAATAATTCAATATTTTAGTTAAACATAATCAATAATTTATTTCAAAAATATTCTAATAAAACATATAAATTTCATAAAAATTCGTGTACACATTATTTTATAATTTTCATCATTTTTACTTATTTTAAGAATTATTTACCAATAATTCATTATTTTATGGTCACTTCATAGCTTACTAATTATTTCGAAAAATTTATCGGTTGATTTTTTAATTTCTTTTTCGTTAACCGTGAATCAATTTCATAATAATTTCAATAAATTCTCATAAAATTTATTTATGCATTATCTATTATTTATTGTCATTTTTCATTAAAATAATCACTTAATTCACAACTTTCACTATATACATACATTATACAAAATCTTAAAAATTTCCAAATAAATTTCAAATATTCTCTAAAAATTCATAGACATTAATTATCAAGTCTACTATTATTTTAAGCTAACATATATTATTTATATGCAAATTTCTTACCATTTTCCCTTACCATTAATTTCGGCCACTATTAAATTTCTCCCTAAAAATTTTATTTCTTTCATTTTCACTTTCCATTCATCATTTCTCTAATCCAATTGCAATTACCCTAACATAATTGCATCAATTAACCACTTTAAACATTTTTACCTTAATTACATAATTGAGAAAAATTCATAATAAACGGAAAATTAAAGGATTTTGTAGTCACTTATAATTTTTTCTTATTTAAGGGTGCCAAGCATCTCTTTTTCTTTGCTCCACACTTGCAAACTTTCCTTCCTTCTTCACAACTAACCATGGCCGGCCCATCAAGCTCTCCTAACCTCAATTTTTTGTCCTCATATGCAAAATTTACACTCATAATTAGCTTCTACACCTCAAAAAATATAAGAAAACACCAAAGAACCAATTAAAATCACTTAATTTCTTAAGTTTCATCTTACCTCTTTTTCTTTCTTCACTTGATTTCTTGCCTTCCTTTGCTCAAATCACTTGATTGAGGCCACTAGGATGACTTAGAGATATAGAACTTCATCTTTTATGTTGAAATTTATGGGAGATTTGAAGTAGAATTGAAGAGAAATCAAGAGAGAGAGAGAGGGGTTCGGCCACCATAAGAGAGGGAGAAAGCTGGAGAATTTTGGATCCAACCTTCAAATTTTTAGCTCTATTTATACCCTCTTAATGGGCCAAATATGGGGCTAAATTAATGGGCTTAGCCCATTTTTTTCTTAAGGTCCATTTAGGCCTTTTAAAAGTCCAATCAAATTTCTCTCTCTTTCAGCCATCAAATCACACCAAAAATAATTTCATCACTCTTTTCATATCAAAAATATCTAGCACGCAAATTTTCGGCTCAATTGGAGTCCATTATCGATCCAATTCAAACTTATCGGTCCGATTCGACAACTGCTGGTGTCACCGAAAAATTCAATTCTTATCACCAAAATATTCTACATAAAAATTCATATAGGTATGCAAAATATGGCAATATTTAGAGTTCGGTTATTATTTTTAATTATTTATGCAAAATCAAGTTTCATTTTCTAGCAAGAAAATTGACTCGATACCTTTTTCATATTTTTGACTTTTGGAGGTCCATTTGACATCAATTTCACTTCAAATTTTAACCCCGAGTTCACCATGACCATTACTTTCCAATTGTCAAATAAAATATTTTTGACTTTCAGACGTCTTTTTGGGTCCGAAAAATACTATTCACTGTCGAAAAGTACTATTCACGACTGATCCGGTGTTGAGGCCATTACATGAAATTTATTAATTGTCACAAATATTAATAAACACGAAATTTACTAACTATTTAATATTAATATTAAGAAATTTGATGTTTATCAATTGATATAAATATTGATATAATAAAAATGGTAAACCTGCAGTTTACTATTTAATAATTGATTAGTTAGCATAGCCGATTTAACCAATTCAGATCAATTATAATGTATAAATTATTAAGAATTCATACACATATATTTATTAAAGAACCAGAAGTTTCTTTAATAAAATTTAAGAAATTCTCATAAACTACTTGTTCTCAATTAAATATTATTAAAGTAACACTAGCTAATAAAGGGATTGAATTCTCTTCATTTTGAAATAAATAAAGATAATATATGTAGGCCCACTATCCACCATATGAACCACTCAAATATTTTATAATTTTTGAAAGATGCATCGATAAAATGGTTACATGTGTATTTATTATCAACTCACAATCTGTAGTTTGTGAGATTATTCAAATTAAGTACGTAATTTTCAGAATTTGCAATCAAGATATTTTTCTGATAATGCTAGTGATCATATGTCACGGGTAAATGATTGTTAGAAGCTCGTTGTACATATTCATACTCAAAGGTCTAGCAAAAATATTTATTAAATGCCTCTGAATAATTGCTAGATATTTTTATGATAACAATAATGCTATTTTTATATATGGATATATAATATTACATGCATTATGCTAATAAAAATCATAAAATTTCTCAATTGCAATTTCAGTTGAAAATTGCTTTTTGATTAATAATTTTCCTAATATGAGGGAAATAAAACAGCTAAAATAGATAAATAAATATATTATGTATATTTTAGATCCTCGTTTCATGAACCTGAAGTTCAAAAGATCAATTAATTATGATGACAATGTATTTGTTAATGTGTAGAGATTTATTAAATCTCATATGTATTAGCTGCAAATGCTTTAATTCAAAATAATATCCCAATAGGACAATTTACCTTGTAGGATAAATTATTCGGTTCCAAATAAGAATAAAATTTTTGAATGATAAGGGGCAAATAAATTTATATGGTCATTATTATAGAGGCGGATACTTTTAAAAAGATATATGACATAACTAATTTTTAAATTTCAGAAGTGATTCAGGTACCTGAAATTAAATAAGAGATCTCAATATGTCATTTGTCATTAAAAAAATCGAAAATAATAAAGTTGTCGACAACATTTTTGTGTAAAAATATTAATGTTGATATTTTCAATATACTGAGGATCTTAAAATTAAATCTGTTGAAAAATACAGATATTAATTGCATTCAATTTTTGGACATGCAGTTCAAAATATTAAAAAATATTATATCAAAAGAGTAAAATTGATATTAATGCAATAAACAATGAAGTCATAAAATATGATTTATTTTATGACATTTATTGCAATAAATTGGCATTGATTATAAAGATACATATTTTCTTATAATGGATGCAATAGTTTTTAATATTTATCAATTTGGCAATATATTAGTAATTGATGCTATTTGCCCATTTAATAATAAAATTACATATAATTTCTGAAAAATTTATAATGCCTGAAGCATATAAATATATCTGAAAAATATATGCACTGAATTTTATGTATATGATTTTAAAGTATTATAATATTGTCTATTATTATAATTTATTTATGATTTTGATTACTGAAACTCTTGAAGAATTCAAAATATTTTAACAAATTTTGTAAACTAAATTTTATCTCGAATTAAATATCAAGTACTATTTGATTGAAAGAATTTTTTTATATAAAGTCACTAGATATAACATATTTTATGATCATATATTATTACTATTATTGCATTATGTAATTATGCATTGGATGGTAATGATGGAATATGACATGATATGTTCATGGTAATCATGCAGCGAAAAAACGATAAAATCGATCATACATGCCAAACAATTCCATGACAAGAATCGAAACATGCAATTTTAGGATTTTTTTAAAAACTTACAACTTTAGATGCCTTTTAAAACTTGAATTTGGTGATGACCAGCAACTAAGATGAATTTATCCGCCTTAGATTTTGATCACCAATGCCAAGGAATAGCCTTTACGCCACTCCTCTCTATTCTCACACACACACTTGCAAAGATAACTTAAAAATTGAGATTGCTAGCTCTCTTTTAAAGTTTGTGTAATGACAATAGATTGAAGCTACAAGACTTGATCTTGCACTTCTTTTAGGTGCTATTAATGCCCAAAAACACAAGAAAGCAAGAAAGAATTCTTCCCCTTGTGTGTTTCGGCCAAGAGAAAAATATGTGAGGGAGAGCTAGTTTTTCACGCCACACCTAGTGTCCCTAGGGTTTTATTTCTTTACTAAGATATATCATTATCTTTTGGCAAGTATTTGATCTGAATTTTACTATCTCAAGATAATTAATTTAACCTCAATCACTTCCTAAAAATAAGTAATATATATTGATTTAAACTCCTTTGAATTTAAAATTCAAATTTGAAATAAAATACAAGACATTTAATTAAATAAAATCACTTAATATAAGTAATGTGCATATGCCGAAATTCCTTGATTTTTATCTTAGAATTTCGGCCACTTCACCTTTTATTTAAATGATTTAATTTAATTTAAATTCTTTTAGGCTTTAATACTCAATTAACTTAATTAATAAAAGATAATTAATTAATTGAAACTAAACCTTGTGGGCTGAATTTTTCTCTCTCATGGACAAGGTCCAATAGTAATTTTAATACCCATTATACACATTAATTTGACTTTAATTAAAAGCCCAAATTAATGCCCAATACTTTATTTAAATATTTTAAGTCCAATGCTTTGTGTGCGATCCTATAGGTCCATTTAATGTTGGAAATGAATTAATGAATTAATTCAAAGGCTATATATATTCTCTAGCAAGATATTATAGCATTCCAAATTAAATGAAAATGTATATGGCATTTAGTGACCTAATGCAATTTTGCATAGTCCCTTACCCATAAATATCAGAATTAATATAAGGCATGGAACTAGTCATACTTATATATATTAATTCCTTTCTTGATATTCCAGTGACACTGAACTCTCAGATAAATAATTATTACTCATTATTTCATCTTGGTATGGCTATACACTTCTCAGTTCATTGATCAAGTTGCCGATGATATTCTCTCTCTTATAGAGAGGGGTAATCCCCTCACTTCTTTCATGCTCTCTAACATGAATCAATGTATACCCAAGCATATCCATACTTGTCACTCTATTACGAGCACGTTAGGTGTATGTCAAAGCATACAGTAATTCATAAAGAGTTTCATAGAGATTTTAGGTCTAAGAACTCTGATACAAAACTTGCATATGAGAAACACTTATGACTTGTACCATGTAGTGTTCTCATGAACGGATCTAATCCAGATACCATGTTCTAAACATATATCTATGATCTGTAATTGAAACTCTTGTCCTTATGATCTGTAAGACAACTCAACTTATCAGAGAGAGCATACTAGTCTTAATTCATTTGTTATTCCCATAATAATGACTGACTAGGGATATTTAGAATGAAGTCTCATTTGTTTCAAGGTCTTACAACCATGTGCCTCACATATGATAACTTAAACTGAAATAACATTCTTGGACAGTTCTATCAATTGATATACACAGGAATACAATAGATAAAACAAATGCCTCATTTATTAACTAAAGTATTTTATTACAATGTATTGGGGCTAGAGCTTACACTAACAATCTCCCACTAGCACTAGTCCCAATTGGGCATAGCCCTAAGATCGAATGCTCTCAAATGAGCTTCGTGCAAATTTGGACGCAATTGTTTCTTCAAAGGATCTGCTACATTGTCTTCACTTGCTATCTTGCTAACCTTGACGTCCCCACGATCAATAATTTCTCTGATCAGGTGGTACCTCCTGAGTATGTGTTTGGATTTCTGGTGTGACCGGGGCTCCTTGGCTTGTGCGATGGCCCCGTTGTTATTACAGAAAATTTCTAATGGATCTAGGATGCTTAGGACCACTTCTAATCCAGAAATGAAATTTTTAATCCAAATAGCCTCTTTTGCAGCATCACTCGCTGCAATATACTCAGATTCTGTAGTTGAGTCGGCAACGGTCTCTTGCTTCGAGCTTCTCTAGCTGACAGCACCACCTTTTAAAACAAAAACGAATCCAGATTGTGATCTAGAATCCTGAGTGCTGGTCTGAAAAGCAGCATCGGCATAACCTTGTATGACGAGCTCTTTTTGACCACCATACACCAAAAAGTGATCCTTAGTCCTTCGCAGGTGCTTCAGAATCCCCTTTACAGCAGACCAGTACTTTTCACCAGGGTCTTGCTGAAACCTACTGGTTATACTCAGTGCATGAGCAACATCCAACCTAGTATATAACATAGCGTACATGGTAGATCCAATAGCATATACATATGGGATTCTACTTATGTTGTCCCTTTCCTCTTTGGTTTTAGGGCACTGTTCTTTAGTCAAAGGAACTCCCAAAATCAAAGGTATGTACCCTTTCTTTGAGTCTCCCATACTAAAATGCTTTAGTACTTTATCTATGTACTTTTCTTGATTTAGTCCCAAAAGCCGATTCGATCTATCTCTATAGATTCGAATACCAAGTATTATCTTGGCTTCACCTAAGTCTTTCATTGAAAAACATTTCCCTAACCATTGCTTAACCTTTTGCAATGTTGGAATGTCATTCCCAATGAGAATGATGTCATCCATATATAGGACCAGAAATACTACTATGCTCCCACTAACCTTCTTGTACACACAAGGCTCATTTTCGTTCTTGATGAAGTCAAATTCTTTGACTGCCTCATCAAAACAAAGATTCCAACTTTGGGATGCTTGCTTTAATCCATAAATGGATTTTTGAAGCTTGCAAACCTTCTTAGGATGCTTGGGATTGACAAAACCCTCAGGCTGTGTCATATACACATCCTCAAGTAAATTTCCATTGAGGAAAGTAGTTTTGACATCCATTTGCCATATCTCATAATCATGATATACAGCTATAGCAAGCAAGATCCTATGGACTTGAGCATGACTACAGGCGAAAAGGTTTCATCATAGTCTACACTATGAGTTTGTCGAAAACCTTTTGCTACTAGTCTACCTTTGTAGGTCTTATAAGCTTTGAGTTTAAATAGCCACTTGCATTCAATTGCCTTAGCACCTTCCGGTGGATCAACCAAGGTCCAAACTTGGTTATCGTACATTGATTGCATCTCGAATTTCATGGCTTCAAGCTAATTTTCCGAGTCTGGGCTCTCAATAACTTCTCGGTAGGTAGTAAGATCCTTATGATCTACTAACTCAATAGTGTCACTATCGGTGATTAGAAATCCATATCTCTCAATCTCCTGACGTACCTTACTGGACCTTCTAGGTACCTGTATAATGGGTTCTTGTCCCACAACTGGTTGTGAACTTGATCCCACTTCCAACTCATCCTCTATAGAAGTTTGTCGCGCTTGAATTTCTCTAAGTTCTACTTTACTCCCACTGTCTTTCTTGAGAAGGAACTCATTTTCTAAGAAAATAGCCTTACGAGCAATAAATACTTTGTTCTCGGCTTGTGAGTAAAAGTAGTATCCCTTTGTTTCTTTAGGATAACCCGCAAACAAGCAGACAGTGGATTTGGACTCTAGTTTGTCAGATGTTAATTTCTTAACATGTGCTTTACGGCCCCAAATCCTGAGAAATGACATATTGGGTTCTTTCCCAGTCCATACCTCATATGGTGTCTTCTCAATTGCTTTAGTTGGAGTACGGTTTAGTAGAAACGTAGCAGTTTCTAATGCATAACCCCAAAAAGAGACAGGAAGATTTGCTCGACTCATCATATATCGAACCATGTCCAACAGAGTTCAATTTCTCCTTTCGAACACACCATTCCATTGTGGTGTTCCAGGAGGAGTGAGCTATGAAATAATACCACACTCTTTTAGATGACAGTCAAACTCTTGGCTTAAGTATTCGCCACCTCGATCTAATCGAATGGCTTTTATTCTTTTGCCAAGTTATTTTTCTACTTCGTTCTTAAACTCTTTAAATTTCTTAAAAGTTTCAGATTTGTACTTCATTAGATAGACATAGCCATATCTACTGAAGTCATCTGTGAACGTCACGAAGTAGCTAAAATCACCTCTAACTTATGTACTTAATGGTCCACATACATTGGTATGTATTAGTTCCAATAAGCTATTAGTCCTTTCATCTTTCTTGTTAAAAGGACTCTTTGTCATTTTTTCATGCAAACATGGCTCGCATGTATCATAAGACTCTAAGTCGAATGACCCAAGCACTCCAGTTTTATGGAGTCTTGAAATGCATTTTTCGTTTGCATGCCCTAAACGACAATGCTAGAAGTAAGTAGGGTTCAATTCGTTTGATTTAACCCTCTTTGTATTAATGTTGTATATGGACTCTTTGTTTTGTAGATCAAGGATATAAAGGCCATTTTACAATATGGCATTGCTATAAGAAATGCCTTGGCGATGAATATAAGCATTGCCATTTTTAATAACAAAATAAAATTCATCCAAATCCAAACAAGAAACTGAAATAATGTTTCTGCTCATAGCAGGCACATAATAACAATTTTTCAAAACTAAACAAAGTTCGAAAGGTAAAGTGAGTTGATAGTCGCCTATCTCTATGGCAGCAACTCGTGCTCCATTCCCCACACGGAGGTCCACTTCATTCTTTCCAAGTAACTGCCTATTTCTTAGCCCCTGCACATTTGAACAAATGTGAGAATCACAACAGGTATCCAATACCCAAGTGGTAGAAATAAAAAGGTTAATTTTAATAACAAAAATACCAGAACTGGATGCCTTGGCTCCATTCCTTTTTTGTTCTTCCTTGAAGAGAGCGCAATTCTTCCTCCAATGCCCTATTTTGTTGCAGTGGAAGCAAGTGCTCTCACTCTCTTTGAGTTTCTGCGCCTTGGGCTTGGATTGGGCCTAAGGTGCACTCCCACTTGACTTGAACCGAGCCAGTTCATTCTTGAATTTTGCCTTTCCCTTTCCTTTTCCCTTAGCGGGTCCCTTCTTAATGCTTCCTTGAACCATCAATACGGGATTGGTCTTTCGAATGTTCTATTCAGCATTCTTAAGCATCCTATGAAGCTCAGTGACTGACTTGTTCATTGCATGTATGTTATAATTCATTACAAATGGATCATAATCATCAGTCAATGATCCTAAGATCAAGTCAGTGGCCAATTTCTTTGGCACTTGTACCTCAAACTTCTCAAAAGTATCAAGATACCCTTTCATCTTGAGTACATGGGTACTAACAGGAGTACCTGCAGCCATCTTACAAGAAATTAATGCCTTTGTTGTCACGAACCTCTCGTGACGAGCTTGCTCTTGGAACATCTCCTTGAGGTGCACCATGATCGCATAAAGTCTCTTGGTCCATAAATTGCTTTTGCAAGTCAGACACCATAGTGGCTAGCATCAGACATGTCACATCATTGGAGTTTCTCTTCTTGGTCTCAAAAGTTTCCTTTTGAACCGTAGAGGCGTTTCTACCGGGTTCTTTAGGCAAGGGTGCATCCAAAACATACGACTTTTTCTCTTGCTTAAGAACTATTCTTAAGTTTCGAGACCAGTCTATGAAGTTGGTGCCATTCAGTTTGTCCTTTTCAAGGACCGATCGCAATGAGAAATTGTTGTTTGAAGAAGCCATTTTCAATCTATAATAAAATTTAGCAAGATTAAATGAGGTCTTATTTATAATCCCACAAACCGAATTAATATCCCTTTAAATAATTCGCGTTAGTAATTTTAATGTGGGCCAAGATTCACTTTTTACAACAACTTATTAGTCAAGCTGAGCTTGTACACTTAACAAGTTAAGTTACTTAGGTAGGAAAACTCCAATCATGTCACGTACATGACTCTTGGATCAAATGGGCTAACATCTTAAGATGTTATAATACAAACCCATTTATTAGTTGCCTAGGTTCGGGCATCCCTTTCCATGTTAAGTCTAACCTACATTCACAACCCAAGCCTTACAAAGATAATTGGGCGCATCTAGGACTCCTAGTCTACGTGATCGATGATCGATGCCTTGACATGTTTCGAATTAGGAAGGCAACTTTGTGACTTACTATTTTTAGGGATTCATTTTATTACGGCTTACATGGCATACGCTTTGTCATCCATACATAGCATGCATATATAAATAATTACATAAAGTAAAGCGTGACAAATATGGGCCCAAAAACCTACAACTAAGATTCTATATTATTACATAAGAATCTTCAAGTTGGGCTTCTCCACTCCAGTGGGCTTCGTCTTGATTTACAAAGTCTTCAAGTAAATTCTATTCTAAGAAATAAATGAAACTTTTACAATAATACATAATGGCTCGTAGGCCATATTTAATTACAAAAATCCAGGGCCCATGAATGCACCATGCATATCCATTCATCACACCAAACAAGCAAATAAATATACATAACATTCATGGATCAAACAAAGTCCAATTTTAATTAATTTAGCCAAGCCCATTAATGAAAATTGTGTACTTGAACCTTTAAGAGATGACTCCGTGATGGGCCTGGGCCGAAGCCCAATGGACTAAATCCTTTTATTGAATAAGTTCTCTTAAAAGCCCAAAACACAAACTAGTTAGATTTGTGCTATAAATCAACTCTAGTATAATTTTCAATTTTGCCATTTTTAATTTTATGTCATACAACCCATAAACATTAAAAATACATATAATATGTACCAATATGAATTAAAACACAAAATCATGAAGAACATATATATGATACACGGCATGCATATAAAAATAAACAAACAACAAAACTAGTTGTTTAATGCTTATGTGATGCCACAAAAAATGCACAAATACTTAAATCAATTTTATGAGGAATTTAATAATTTAAATAAGGTCATAAATATTGATTTAATATTTTGTACCAATCTGATCTAAATGTGCTTTTACCATTTTAATCAAAACAAAACAATCAATGTTGATTAAACATGTAACAAACACAAACTAGTCATAGTTTTAAGTGATTTTAAAATTAATCAATTAAATTGTAATGGATCAAAATTAAAATCAAATTTAAAATATGTCCAGACTTGATATTTAATATTTAAAAATCACTTACAAACATGCCAAAATCGTTTTTACATTTAATATTTAAAACTAGTTGTTAAACTAACAATTAACATGCCAAATAGCACCTAGTTTTAATATTAACATGTACCATCAGGTATTATCAATTAAATCCGACCATTAACAGCTCCTAGAACATCTTAGGACAGTATATTAACATGTCATATTAATTATAATACCTATCTAATCATTTAAAATCGTTTTTACACCAAAACAATGCAAAAAACTCAAAACAGAAAATTTCAGCATTGCATATATTTAAAATAACGATTTTTAATTAATTATTTCATGCATCTAAAGCACTAAAATAAGCATGTTTAGGCTTTGATACCACTGATGGAATATGACATGATATGTTCATGGTAATCATGCAGCGGAAAAATGATAAAATCGATCATACATGCCAAACAATTCCATGACAAGAATCAAAACATGCAATTTTAGGGTTTTTTTAAAAACTTACAACTTTAGATGCCTTTTAAAACTTGAATTTGGTGATGACAAGCAACTAAGATGAATTTATCCGCCTTAGATCTTGATCACCAATGCCAAGGAACAGCCTTTACGCCACTCCTCTCTATTTTCACACACACACTTGCAAAGATGGCTTAAAAATCGAGATTGCTAGCTCTCTTTTAAAGTATTGTGTAATGACAATAGATTGAAGCTACAAGACTTGATCTTGCACTTCTTTTCGGTGCTATTAATGCCTAAAAACACAAGAAATCAAGAAAGAATTCTTCCCCTTGTGTGTTTCGGCCAAGAGAAAAATATGTGAGGGAGAGCTAGTTTTTCACATCACATCTAGTGTCCCTAGGATTTTATTTCTTTACTAATATATATCATTATCTTTTGGCAAGTGTTTGATCTGAATTTCACTATCTCAAGATAATTAATTCAACCTCAATCACTTCCTAAAAATAAGTAATATATATTGATTTAAACTCCTTTGAATTTAAAATTCAAATTTGAAACAAAACATAAGACATTTAATTAAATAAAATCACTTAATATAAGTAATGTGCATGTGCCGAAATTCCTTGATTTTTATCTTGAAATTTCGGCCACTTCACCTTTTATTTAAATGTTTAATTTAATTTAAATTCTTTTAGGCTTTAATACTCAATTAACTTAATTAATACAAGATAATTAATTAATTGAAATTAAACCTTATGGGCTGAATTTTTCTCTCTCATAGACCAAGGTCCAATAGCAATTTTAATACCCATTATATACATTAATTTGACTTTAATTAAAAGCCCAATACTTTATTTAAATATTTTAAGCCCAATACTTTGTGTGCGATCCTATAGGTCCAATTAATGTTGGCAATGAATTAATGAATTAATTCAAAGGCTATATATATTCTCTAGCAAGATATTATAACATTCCAAATTAAATGAAAATGCATATGGCATTTAGTGATCTAATGCAATTTTGCATAGTCCCTTACCCATAAATATCAGAATTAATATAAGGCATGGAACTAGTCATCCTTATATATATTAATTCCTTTCTTGATATTTCAGTGACACTGAACTCTCAGATAAATAATGATTACTCATTATTTTATCTCGGTATGGCCATACACTTCTCAGTTCACTGATCAAGTGGCCGATGATATTTTCTCTCTTATAGAGAGGGGTAATTCCCTCACTTCTCTCATGCTCTCTAACATGAATCAATGCATACCCAAGCATACCGTACTTGTCACTCTGTTACGAGCACGTTAGGTGCATGTCAAAGCACATAGTAATTCATAAAGAGTTTCATAGAGATTTTAGGTCTAAGAACTCCGATACAAAACTTGCATATGAGAATCACTTATGACTTGTACCATGTAGTGTTCTCATGAACGGATCTAATCCAGATACCATGTTCTAAACATGTATCTATGATCTCTGATTGACACTCTTGGCCTTATGATCCGTAAGACAGAACTCAACTTATCAGAGAGAGCATACTAGTCTTAATTCATTTATTATTCCCATAACAATGACTGACTAGGGATATTTAGAATGAAGTCTCATTTGTTTCAAGGTCTTACAACCATGTGTCTCACACATGATAACTTAAACTGAAACAACATTCTTGGACAGTTCTATCAATTGATATGCACAAGAATATAATAGATAAAATAAATGCCTCATTTATTAACTAAAGTGTTTTATTATAATGTATTGGGGCTAGGGCTTACACTAACAGGTAATTGTCAAATTATTACTTAAAATTATATATTGTTTTAAAGATTTTAGTTCTCTATATAATCATATATGTTTTATTTGGATAATTTTATTATCTTTAAGTAATTCTTTAAAAATATTTGAATTAAATTACTAAATGCATTCATTTGTTATAACTATTATATGATTATATTGTATATATGTTATGATAAAATTATTTTATTTGTTTCATTCCTTGAAGTGAATGAAGCAATATAGAATTGTAACCATAAAAATGGTATGTTCAAGAAAATTATTACTATTGTATGATTAATTTTTAATGCTAGAAGTGGTTGATAATTAAGAGAGAATAGAAATGGTTAAGAAACCCATTTGAGAATGGATAAGTTATTTATGATGTAGTATAAAAGTATATTGGTCATATACTTGTTGTATGTATAAGAACTCTGTATGCACAAATTTAAAAGTTGTGCACCGATATTATTATAAGGGGAAGATAAATACATGTTGTACTCTTTTTTCTTAACTTAGGTTTTTTTCCTACTGAATTTTTCTGTTAAGGTTTTTAATGAGACAACTTATGATATGTATTAAAGATATTGCATGTGTACTCTTTTTTCCTTTACTGAATTTTTATTTTTCAGTAGGGTTTTAATGAGACACAATAAGTATTAATGGATATTTAAGGAGAAGTATGTACTATAAATCCCACAATTATGAATGTTCATAGCCCTTTTAAGATTGATGCAAGACTTATCAAATGAAAAAAGGCAAAACAATTATTGTCCATTCATGATATTTTTGTAATATTATCAATGATTTTAAAAGTCCATCAGAAGCGTGACAGATTTTTTAATGGAAAAGATATCAATCTTAAAGAAAATGAAATGAAAATTTCTAAAGTGATACTCCTAAATAGATAAAAAGCAACTTAAATCAATAACTCCATATTTCTAGAAAAATAACCCCAGAAGTGGTTCTAGTAATGGTAAATTACATGAGATGCGAAAATGAATGATAATTGTTGTTGATAATGTATTTACATATTCAGTTGTTTATGAAATATAATAATAATGATTATGAGTCTCTAATTATCGATATCAATGTAAATAGCAAAATTCATACAAAATATTTGGATTAGAAGTCCAGACATCAGAAGATGTCAAATTTTTTAGCTATAAGAGTTGTAATTATTGAATTACTCAATGTTAGCTATTCATAAATTTTATTGAAAGCTCATGTGATTGAAGGCCATAACTCAATACAATAAACAATGTGTATATTATTGTTCAAGAACAACAACCAACAATATTGAAGTATGAAGAAATCATAAAGTTTTCTTTAGCAGCAAACCAGCTGATCTTTTCATCAAGACTCTACCGATTTCGATTTTCAAAAAGCATGAAAGCAGTATTGGGATGTTTCAATTTAAGAAAATATTGTAATTATTGTATTTTTGATGGAAAGTATATAGCTTGTGAATACTGTACTCTTTTTCCTTCGCTAAATTTTTATCCTACTAAATTTTTCTTAGCAAGATTTTAATGAGACATATTTATAGTGCATAGTCATTCAAGGAAAAGTATTGTGATAATTATGAAGTATATGGATGACTATCAAACTCATCATTCTCTTTATTATAGTAGAAGTCAACTTCTTTTATTTTGTATCTATAAATACCCTATTATAATTATTCAGTATTGATAATCAATAAGAGAAAATTCTCTAATTGTCTATATCTATCTTTTTTTTAATTATTTTTATAACAAATTTAAGTTTATATATTATTTTTTAATTTTAATAAAAATAATAAAAGTAACGTGTGAAAAAACGGAGGATAGAATGCAAGCGACGGACGCGCAAAATATTGCAACGGATTGGCGACAATTCCAAAGTCCATCACTAAGTGAACAGTGGTTCAATAAATAAATAGCAAAAAGCACATGAAATACAAACACAGAAGAAACAACAAGACCCATTAACGCACTGAATTAAAATAAAGCCAATCTTACTGTCCTCAGATTGAATACCCTAAATAGTATCGATCGACAATGGCTGCTGTCTTTGTTTCATTCACAACCCAATGAAATCAAATTCTCCCAAAACCCATCATTGCCATCTTCCAAATCCCCAAATCAAAAACCCATGCTTTCGATTGGGTCTTTCCATTTTCCCCTCCAAATCCACCCAAATCCTATAAAAAATGCTCAAAAACCAATTTCTAAGCTTTGTGCAACCAAAGCTATGGCTTTTGCAACACCCAAAACAACACCAACTGGTTTTGGGTTTAGGGACCTAATGGAAACTTTGACCGTGGATGTTGAGAGAGCAGAGAATAGGCCACTGAATGTGCCCTTGATTGCTCCTTTTACAATAGCCTCTTCTAGGCTGGATAAAGTAGAAAATGTGGCAATTAGGATTGAATTGAGGAATGGGTGTGTGGGTTGGGGTGAGGCCCCAATATTGCCTCATGTTACTGCAGAGGATCAGCCTACAGCTATGGTGAAAGCTGGGGAGGTTTGTGAATTGCTGAGGAGTACTCCGCCTATGGCCTTGGCCTCCCTTTTGGAGAAGATTGGTGGGATTCTTCCTGGTCATCAATTTGCTTCTGTATGT
This sequence comes from Excoecaria agallocha, assembly GCA_037975025.1. Taxonomy (NCBI): domain Eukaryota; kingdom Viridiplantae; phylum Streptophyta; class Magnoliopsida; order Malpighiales; family Euphorbiaceae; genus Excoecaria; species Excoecaria agallocha. Next base: position 5,843,517 of record CM075822.1, on the reverse strand, counting down.
AGACTTTCAGATTTTTGGCTGCTTGTGGGATTTTATTTCACTGTGCCTTTTAGTATAGGTTTTATTTTTTTGGTGATTGCTTCTTTTATTGCATGCTTGTGTTTTCGAACATCTTTTTGGTACTGAAGTAAAATTTGGGGCCTAGTTCTGGTCTAAGTTTTTGGTACTGATGGTCAATCTGACTTTATTGGAGTTTAATTTGAAGAACTGCATAACAGAGGCACGAACTATGAAATCATAATGATATATTTGCTTAATCTTCTCATCTTTGCTTCTGCTATGTAGTACCTTTATGATGTTGAAGAATAATTTCTTATTTAGGTGGAGTAACTTTGTACCAATATTAAGTTCGAGTAAACATCTGATGGATCCTTGAATTCGTTATGCTATTCCTTATAATGACGTTCTGATGGAAAGTTTTGCCTTTTCCTGTTAATTTCTACTTTTCATTTTTGTGCTGTGAAAGTGATTTTGATTTCCTAGTATTAACTGAACTGTTTTTGCAATTGTAGATTAGAGCAGGAGTTGAGATGGCATTGATTGACGCAGCAGCTAATAGCATCGGCATACCTTTATGGAGGCTGTTTGGAGGAGTTTCAGACAGCATAACTACTGATATAACAGTTTAGTGCCATTGGAAGTGATTCGTAATACATTACATTTTGTGAAAACTAATACATGCAATTAGTGGCTTTGGCATATAATCTATTGCTTCATAAGTTAGAATTACATATATGTAAAGGTAATATAATAAACTTCATCCTTGAAAAGTAGGCTTATTCACGTTACAATATGCAGATTCCCATTGTGTCTCCAGCTGAAGCTGCTGAATTGGCTTCAAAATATTGCAAACAAGGATTCAAAACTTTGAAGCTCAAGGTGGGAAAGAATTTCAAGGCAGACATAGAAGTTCTTAAGGCCATACGTGTAGCTTACCCCTATTGCTTATTTATCTTGGATGCTAATGAGGGATACAAACCCGAGGAAGCTATTGAAGTTCTTGAAAAGTTACATGGTAAATGATGTGGTGTTCAATAGGTGTTCCCTATCTTGAGCAACTATCTGAATATAGAGATTAATTTTTAACATGTATACCAATTCTCTATCATAATTCCATCTATAGTTTTCTCTCTTCTGCAAGAAGTAACTGACATAGGGGGGCTAAATATTTGCTTGTGTTCTCTATCTTCTTCTCCAGTCTCCTCTCTCCGCTTTGTTGTTTTCCAATAAATTCAATTTTTTTAGAAGAATATGCTTTGACCTGTGAAACCAACTTAAATAAAAAATACTTTTTTCTCAGAAATGCAGGTTACTCCTGTTCTCTTTGAACAGCCAGTTCACAGAGATGATTGGGAAGGCCTTGGTTATGTAACTAATATTGCAAAGGGGAAATATGGGGTATCTGTTGCAGCTGATGAAAGCTGTCGGGGATTAAGTGATGTGAAGAAAATAGCTGAAGGAAACCTTGCAGATGTCATTAATATCAAGCTTGCCAAAGTTGGTGTTATTGGTGCACTAGAAATTATTGAGGCAGCAAAGGCCTTGGGATTGGATCTGATGATTGGTGGTATGGTTGAGACCAGGCTTGCCATGGGCTTTGCAGGTCACCTTGCTGCTGGCTTGGGTTGCTTCAAGTAAGTCTTATAATTCATTATGCTTTTGAGAATCCAATGGTACTGGACGTAGCTTTTCTCTCCTTTTTTCTTTTTCAAAAAGAAAAAAGAAAAGAAGAAAGAAGAAGAAAACATAATTGCATATTGCAGTATATATTTGTCTTTGTGTGTTTTAAAATCTTTGTTCATGTATAACGTACTCCCTTGATTGTTTAATAAATGTTTTTATCAGGTTTATAGACCTGGATACACCCCTTCTGCTATCAGAAGATCCTGTTATTGGAGGTTATGAAGGTACTCAACTTCCTTTTCCTTCTCAAATTTGACTCGGGCTATATTTCTTTTTCTATGGATCAAGCAGATCAGTACCTGTACATATAATGACTTTGAATTTGGAATTTTGATGGTACATAACTCCCTTCTCTCTCTCTCTCGCTCTTGTTAGTGTTGGGTGCTGTTTACAAGTTCACAAATGCCAGAGGCCATGCTGGTTTCCTTCCCTGGGACAGCATTATATGGTGAGAATTACTTTATAATATGCTTTGTCAATTCAGTGAAGCAAACTGTTGTTATCATTAGTGTTCTTAGAATATTTTGAAATTATTGAATGTCATTCTATAAGCCAGATGATATTAAATTTGACTTTTCATTCACAAATTTATGTCGTCTTTCTGTCTCTTCCTCTCTGCCCTTTTCTCTTTTTGCCTTCTGCTGGTATAGATTTTGTCAAAATAATGGATAGTTTGATGTCAGTAACCGAATTTCCCTTAGAAGCAAGCAAATCAAGGTTGCTTTTTCTAAAGATGTAATAAGATTTCAAATTTGCCTTGGAAACTCAATTGGTCAAAATTAACTTTACTGCTGCATTAGACATCAATTTTGAATCTAGTATAATTGCTAATTAATATGAACTATGAGGACAAAATTATCAAAATTGTAATAAACTCTTATGCAAAATATTTCAAATACTTCATATGATTTAATTTGCAGTAAAATAGTGATTTAGAAAAATGCTATTTTATCAAAAAATTAAACTATATTGGCCATAAAATTTAAGTTGCTTTGTAATGTAACCATGAAGTTCTTCTTGACCTCAATTTAACTGCAATGCCGATTTTAGGGCAAATTTTCTAATTCTTACTGATTAGTTAATGATTCAAATGACTTAGCTCAAACTCACCTATGTATTGCCTATTCACTCATTAGTTTTATCGTGGTGAAGGGTTGAATCAAATCAAATTGTTCAATTTGAACCATGAATTGTACGATTCTAACTAGGGAAACGACATGACTATCCATTGATGAGGTGACTAAGATGCAATATCTGGTTTCGCAAATCCAGCTACTTCAGAAATGGAAAATCATTTGGTCTATTGTCTCTGAATTGAATTTTATTCGAACTATTAATGTTTGGCTGAGAATCTTGGCATTGATATTGCTGACAGCAGTTTATGTAAGCTTAGTTCTAAGAGTTAATTACATGATTTTAGTCGTGACTTTGTTAGAGTATCTTTGTACTTCATAAATCTGATGAATACATATTGGTGTAGGGAAGTAACCACAAGCTGTGCTGTTTCTATATTTTTCTTAGATCTCCAGACCATGATATATTACCTCCGGAATTGTGTTTTACCATTGAAAATTTTGTTACTAAAATTGCATCAGACATTTGATATTTATTAATTTTCTCTCAACATCCAAGCTGATTAACCAATCATGCTAATTTATTTGCAGAAAATAATGCTTCTATTTCCAAATGCTTACTGTGCTCATGGAATATTTGAAGTGGCCAAGAGCTTCAGTGTCTGTGTTTGTGACCGGAGATTACGGTTGATGGGATTGGCTGGCCTCATTTTTTTTTGAAAGGCTTGCTAACATGTGATTAATCCAGAAGATTTGGATGTGTATGGATTTGGTGGTGAAATAAGAAAAACTAGTTACAGCAATACTTGTTTCTTTACCCTTGGATGCAGCAATTACCTTCCATATAATTCTAGAACTACAGTGAGTGTGTATCTTTTATTTATGCTGATTTTGGTGGCAATAGAGCATCGCCCCATGGGCTATATTATTCGGTAATGGAACCCTAATTAGTGATCCTCCCCAGTGCTTGGAAAGGCGTAAGATTTTCATTCTGGTTTTCCATATACGCTAATGCACATGGTCAGCTTCAATACAGGAAATGAGTAGAATCAAATGCTTAAGGGAGATCAATAGTAGCAACCGCGTTAATGCAGTTATGGTATTAATATGAGTTCTAATGGTTTGATGCAGTTACATGCTGTTAATTTTAATTTGAGCAAAAGTTATTTACTATGTCAGTATCTCCTTGGTAACATACTGCAGAGACCCCAAATTTGGACTTAAATGTTTTACTAAAATAATTGCCAAGACATTTAATAGAATACCTACCATAAAAAACAAGATGGGACTTGACCAAAAGATGTGTGTTGCCATAGTAAATTTTGGACCGTGTGGGGTTTTTGTTTGGGATGACCCACATATGGCAATAAGTATTATTTGGACTTTATTATTATTATTGGAAGAAATAAGGATTGAAGCTGTAGATACTAGTTTTAATGTACTTGAAAGTGTTGACTAAAATGGCATATCAATTTGTTTTATGAATGACTAAAATTTAGATCAGATGGATAAGCATAGGCTTTGAAAATTCAAAAAGTGATGCTGCGTGATAAGGAATAGCATAGCCTATGGAATTTGTTAAAAGTGAAGTAAATCATGGAAAGACATATCATGTTTAAATCATGACGGAGGCAGCAGCAGAGGCAAAATATACTAAAACAGAGAGGAGGAATTTTAAATACGATAGAAACTGAAAAAAAAAAAAATTGAGAGCATCAAATGTTAAGGAAAAAAAAAAGAATCACTGATTTAAAAATTAATTTAAAAAAAACATAAAATTATATAAAAATAATAATTCTCATTTTACGCACTGTTGGATCAGTATATTTTTTTAATTTTATATCAATTGAATGGTGCGCAACATAGATGTTCAAATGTGAATTGGATGAATTATAATTGGTTTTTCCTTCAATTCATCTAAATTCTTAAATAAATTAAACCCAACTTAAACCCGCTGAATTATGAATTAATTTTTTTATATTGGGTTGGTTGATTTATGTAAGTTATATGGATTATGTTAATTTTTTATATTTTATTATAAACATATAAATTATAAATTATTTATATATTTTTAAATATAAAGAATTAATTTTATTTTTATAAATATTTTTTAAATATCGCATGTATATAAATTCATAATGCCATAAAATTTAATATTACATATAAATTCCAAAAAAAAAATTAATAGTGTCCTAAAACTTGGTTCTTATATCAATAATTTTTTAGTTGATTCAATTAGTTCAATTCCTTTTTATTTGTCGTTTTTATGCTCTTTTATCTAAAATAACTAGAATTAAGTCATTTACACAATGTTGAAAACTTAATTTTATTTTCAATTAAAATAGCTCAAAGAATTTATTTTTTATTATATAACTTAAAGTTTTATCTTAATTTTACATTCTTTTGAGCGTGAGACAGGAATATAATCCTAATTAATTGAGACATTTAATCATGTGAATTGCATGAAATTTATGTGTCTAAAATATTTTAAACTTAATATTCGGCTGCTCATCAATCTACTTAATGAAGTAGAGCCTATTTATTATAATTGTTTTTTCAACTAACATTTTATGTGACATATTATGATGTAATTAATCCATAAAAAATTTAATTACTTTTTATATAAAGAGTTTGATTGGGTTTAAATTTAAGATCTCGGAAATCTTATTTTCAGACTAATACCATTAAATTACAACTTACTGATAAAATCCCAAACTATATTTTTTCTTTCTTTTGTTCGATTTCAATTACTTTTTGATAATACATACTTGCATTCGGTAAAGTTATATGTTTTTTTTTGTTTTTTAAAATTCAAAAACTATTTTTAATTTTTATTAGCTATTTTTTAAAAAATTATTTTATATATTTAAAAACTATATCATACTTTTTTAATTATATATATATATATATATTTTTAATTATTTATGTATATTATGATAATGATTTCGGTGATGGTGGAGGCAAAGGAGGCGGTGGTGGCGAGTGTGGTGGTATGGTAGTGGTGGTGGTGGCAACGGTAGTAGAGGTGATGACGACAATGGCTGTGGCGGTAGTCCGATGGTGGTAGTGAGGGTGACAGTAGCGATGGCGGCAGCGGTGATGTGATGACAGTACCAGTAGTGGCAGCAAAGTGTGGTGGTGGTGGCGGCGGCAGTGACGGCGACGACGGCAACGACAATGTGATGGTGGTAGTGACGATAGTCCGGCGGCGGTGGTGATAATGGCGGCAACAATAGTGGTAGTGGCAGCGATGGTGACAATGGTATAGTGGTGGTGTCAGCAATAGCGGCAATGTGATGGTGGTGGCGGGCAGCGGTGGTATTGTGGTGGTGATGGCGGCAACGACAACGGTGGTGTGGTGGTTGTGACGGTGTGCTTGTAATGGTGGTAATAAGAATAAAGTAATGAAATTGTTAAAAAAAATTCTAAAAATCATATTTTGAAATTTTTTAAATTCTATTTTTGGTGTAAAAATTACTTCTTAAATTTTTATAGAAATTAAATTTGAAATAAATTTACCGAATATATTTTGATTTTATTTTTATGAAAAAAAGTAAAAATCGAAAATAAAATTATTTCTGAATGCATCCTAATTTAGTCACTGTAGTCGATTTCAGTTACTTGTACATTTTTACTATTCACTGCAGTAACTAATTTTAGTTTTGATAATACATACAACAATTAAGTTTACTAGTATTTTGGTGGCTTTATTATTTTTGCTAATAAGAATAATTAAAAAATATTAAAATTTTGGCATTTGTTTTTATTAACGTCTCGAATGGTGAATAGCAAAAATTAATGTCGACATAACTTTACTTTAGTAGTGGACAGACCTAGTTCGAATTGAATAATATCCAAAATTATATATATATATATATATAAACTAATTGGGTGATGAAGGATCTAATATTGTAACGTATAATTTTATAGCAAAGTAAGAAACAAAATCAAAAAAAGCTTAAATGTAACAGAAAATGGTTATTAGAAATTAGGTTATGTATAGAAAAATTGGATTAATTGGTTGGATTATATAATAATCTATAACCTATATATATATTTTTAAAATGTAAAAATGAGTTATATGGATTATAATAATCCACTATAATTATAACAAAAATGAATTAATTGAATTGAATTAGATATATTAAAAGAGTTATATCAAATTTGAATACCCTTGGTGCGCAACATTTGATGTCATCCGTTCTCCTAACAGAGGTTATTAAAAAATTAAATTAAATAAAAGGCAAGCATGTTGAATAATCCATGATATTGAAGGACCCACCTAATGATTTCAAGCACTCTAATCTTGATTAAAAGAATAAATAAAGAAAGATTGGAGGTGATAATCCATAAGAGGACTTAATTATCTGGATTTATTAATAACTTTAATTACTGTTTAGCATGGAAATGGGTAATAATTATAATCACACTCCAATGTGGAAATGAAGAGATCTTTGAATATCTTTTAGCATGCTAAGATAAATGATTACAGACATAATATTTATGGGTCCTTCTTGCACCACACATTAATCCACCTTTGAGTTTTATATTTATATTAATATTATTATACTTTCTGGTTCATTTTAATAATTTCTAAACTTTCTTCTAAAGTTTTAGGTACCATCATGTTTCCTTCAAAAAACTATGCCGCTTAATGATTGGAAGAACACAGTAGAAAAGTAGATGTGGATATAAGCAATCAAAGCTTTGCTATGGTATTTTATTTAGTCAGGCTGTCACTTTACACATTAATCTTTTTCTCAGAAGAAGAATACTCATAGTCCACACGATTCGTAGTCATTGGCTCCCATCGCATGATTGTAAGTTGTAGATATATTGTATATGGACATACGCAAGCATTTTCCTACATTAAATCTTACAATATTAATAATAATATGCAGATCCAGTAGAATATTAAAACATAAACGAAAAGGAAAGGGAGAATCTACACATTAAAAGATACTGCATTTTAGCCTTTTAAGTTATCAAAATCCACTATTAAAATCACTCTCAATCATATCGAATTTCGAGATTAAATTCTAATTTTATTTATTTTACAAATTCATAATGCTTTGATTCACATTCGAACAACTAACCAATCGGCTAGGAGGATTACCGGATTTTTATAATTAAATTCTATCTAATTGTAATTTATCATGAATAAATCTATATATTTTATGAGTATAAATTTAAATTTGAGTAATATGATTATACTTTTCTGAATAATCCCATTAAAATTTTCAAAAAACGAATGGATTTTAAAGTGTATAAACATAAAAGTTAAGAGTGAATCCCAATAAGTAACCAATAAAATTTGGAAAAATAAAGAAAAATAAAACAGAAGGAAGTCAAAGTAATGATGAGGAAGATGGGGTTCAACAAGAAAAAAGTATGAATATCACCGAAAGGCCACAAGCACAGCTGTAGTGTAAAGGTGGCCACCACAATTTCGTGCTTGTGGCAATCAATAGGGATTGAATTATTTCATGATTAGTGGGTACGTGCTTTGTTTTTTTCTTCTGCCTTCTTCTTCTTGGCCTCCACATTTCACACTTCCATCATTTTCTTCTTCATTGTAAAATGGATTTTCTTTAATTTCTTTTTACAATATTTATTAAATTTTTATCTTTAAACTCATCAAGTTTCATAAGAGTATTAAGTAAATTAAGTGCTCAATATTCGGCTTTGGTGGATGATGTAGTAAAAGTCCATTGTTTGCAAGATAACCAAGAAATGAGATTTTGCCCAAGAAAGACAGCAAAACCAGTTGTAGAGAGCCTATCTTGGAGGGAAATTCGCCAATCCGAGTCAGTAAAGGCATGAATTTGCATATTAGCTAGACTTGCTGAAGGTTAATCCATAAGCACAAGTGCCTTTCAAATAGCATGAAATACGCTTGACAGCGTCTCAATGAACAAGCTGTGGAGAGTGCATAAACTGGGAAGCATGATTAACACCAAAAGCAACATCTGAGCATGTGAGAGTGAGATATTGCAAGGCCCTTACAATGCAATGGTACAAAGAAGCATCAAAAAATGGCCCAGAACCGGCAGAAGATTGCGAAGAAGCTAGACAAATAGGATTAGAAATTGCTGTACAATCTGCCATCTGTGCTTTGGTTAAGATATCTTTAATATGCTTGCAGTTATGCCATGATACCTGCAAGCAGTGGACAAAAGTATAATGGACTTTCACCAAGGGAGTTAAAACCAGCAAGCAGGCCGAATTTTATCCCTTTGTTAGTGTTAAAAAATTTTAATATAAAATTGAAATACTTTTCAAATTAAAATATAAAATAATTAAAATAAAATTGTAAAGTATTTCAAAAAAAATTTTTCATCATGAATTTAAAATTTATATATATATATATATATAGTGCATCAACTTAGAATTTAAGTGATAAGATAAAGGAAGATGGTGATATAAAAAAATTGGGAATTTGCCCGAGAAACTGCCATTATAACCGGAGAATTTTCAAATGGCGGGACCCTCAAAGTCTCTAATTGATTACTTACTTACCCACCAAGTCTGCTGTCCTGGTCAATGATGTATCCCTATGGTGGCTTTAATATTTCCAGTCTACCGTATTCTTTTCCTCTTGCTCTACTCTATATAAAAAAGTTTATTTTATTCCTCATATATGTATTTTTTTATTTAAATCGATATATGTACTTATATTTTCATGTTTTAAGAAAATATTATTAGTGAAAATAAAAAAAAACTACGTTTAAAAATCTTCTGTGAAAATTACAAAGGCATAGCAAGTGGAGAGCTAGTATACATCAAGTAATTTTCTTTTCAATCTTCTAATTATTTTATAATTAAAAGATAATAATTAAAAGAATAGAATTAAAAAAAAAGAAAAAAAATAGATGTTAATCCAGTGCGCTATGAAGCTATTGCACGGTACGCATCATCTAATTGGATAAAAATATAATTTTTATTTTTCTAATCAAATTAACACTTGGAAGAAAAATGAGGTTAAAAATTAAAAAAATTCTTCATTGGTTAATGATTTCTATCACCATTTTTCCCCTTTCCCATTCTATAAATACCCAAGGGTACCAAAGACCAGATCAACACACAACCCACCATCTCTCTCTTTCCTCTTTACAAACACAAAAAAAAAAAAAAATTTATAAAATTTTGAGTTCTTTTTTTTTTTTTTTTCCACTTCAGAAGAAAGAAAATGAAGGCATCGTATTTAGCAATTTTCACACTAGTTGTGGTAATTCTGGCAGAGGCAAAGGTAACAGTGGCAGTGACATGCACTCCAACAGAGCTGAGTTCATGTGTGAGTGCAATTACATCATCATCACCACCATCAAAGCAATGCTGCAGCAAAATTAAGGAACAAAAGCCTTGTCTTTGCCAATATCTCAGGAACCCTAACCTTAAAAAGTTTATTAACACCCCAAATGCCAGGAAGGTTGCTAGCACTTGTGGAACTCCCTTCCCCAAGTGTTAAATTATTATTATTTTTTTTAAAATTAGGAATTTTTCTCCAATCCTTGTTGAATTTTGCTGCATGATTCAAAATGGGTTGAGAGATTAATTCTTAATTATGTTTAAATTGTGTGTGTTAAGTAGTAGAGCACTAGCTTACTATAGTTGATGGAAAATAATTTTGTTGGGTCACATTCTCATCATGTGCCCAACTTTTCTGTCTTTGGTGTTGTTTATGATGTACTTGTTGGAAAAAAGAAAAATTATGTGTAATGGAATTTATCAGTTGGATATCTTTAAAATTAATAATTTTTTATTGATGGCAAATTTGTTATCTGCTAGTAAATTCACTTGATCTTCACAACTAAAACTGTAGACAGGATTGATTTTAATTGACAAGAAAAGTCATGGAAATTCTATTTTATTCCATGTCTTGTATACTAATTATACAAAATTTCAGTTCAAGTCTACTTTCTTGTGCTCTAACAACATTATTTTACTAAAAGCAAAGAAAATGGACGTTTTGGATATCATTACTGTGAAGGGGATACATGTTTAGTTCAAGCATAACGGGCCCTTAAAAAGAAAACATTTTATGTTAAGAAATAAAATAATCAAAAATCGGATTCGATAGATTTGATGTGCATCACACAGAATCTCTACTCGATTAAATAGGTTTAGATATAAAATTAATTATTTATATTTATATGCGCAAATTATGGTGGGTAAATTTTGTCTTTGGACAGAAAAGAGCATTTTTAAAGGTAGGTCGTAATGAAAAATTGTCAGTTTGTGATAAAGTTGAAAGAGAACACAAGACGAGAAAGGAAAAAAAACATATGGTCTACCAGGGACTTATCAAGACGAGCTAGCAATCACCTTTTCAAATGGTAAATTACACTTTGAATCCAACCAATGCTAATTCTTTAACTCTTTTTTTTTAATTTTTAATATTTCATTTTAACAGCCTTATAAAAAGCATAAAATTAGCGCTTTATTTCAAATACATGATGTTAAATACAAGATTAGTCCTTCATATTCAGTAATATTTTTCGTTTAGTCTCTCCTATATTCAATTTTTTTTTTCAATATCCATAGCTTTTGATAATCAAAATTTCAGTTTTCGGTTAAAATGACAAATACAAGTAGCATTCAAGAAAAAAAAAAAAAATTATAAGGAGCTACTCATATAGGTTTTATATAGGCTATATTGGCCTATAGGCCTGTAATAAAATACAATGGGCTACTTATATAGGCCTGTTCCAAAAGGATGGCAAACTGTACTATCAAAGGCTTATGAAACAAAGGATCAAGTTGTAAACTAGCCCATCCATAGGAAACAAACTGGATGAATTCTTTTGTTATTGAAATGTAATATCCAAACCACCTTCATGCAGATAATGTGCACAATCAGCAGCACCATAATTCTTTTTAATTTCTTAAAATAATTTAAAAATGCTCGGAGAAAAACTCCAAAATTCATTTGCATGTACAGAAATAATAGGAAATACTTACAAAATTTAAAATGTAGTGCTCACAAATGTAGAAGGTTTGAAATTTGGTTCCACCCCGTCATCCATGGCCTTTTATCTGTTGGTAGTGCAAAATTGAGCTCAAACATCTCTTTCGACATGTTCCCTCCTTCACAGAACCCTACAAGCTTTGCCACTATCTCAGCACTCTCTTGTACATGCCTTGCATCATGAGGATTTGTCCACAGGTTGTTCACAAACTGCAGCTTCCTCTGCTTCCCTTCAAGTGGAACATCCCATTTCATGTACAATGCTTCTCTCTCTTCCATACTTAAACGTTGAGTCAACCTCTTTGCCAGGAATTCCCTTTCTCGTTTCAATGCTCTAATACTACACAAAACCAGCAATAAATTCATATAAAATTCCAATTCAAGCATTTCATTATTTATTAAAAATGAGAAAGAAGCGCTAGTTATTGTAAGGTATGCTTTCTAGGGAAAAAGAGAGAACCTTGATGATAGAGATATTGTGGGCTCATCACCAAAAAGAGCTGGGCTTGCATTACCAATTTCAGCCAAATGCTGCTGCAACCAATTCAGCCGCCTTAGCTCAACTTCCATGTAAATTTGATCAGCAGGATCCCCCTTGAATAACAAATAGAACTGTGTCCTATGGATGATGGATACATAGCATACATCCCATAATTCAATGATCTGCTGCCTCTGCTCCCTAAAAGTTTCTTGCCAGGAAACTTGGAGATCTCCTGCCTCATCTATATTCTCTTCGTCCTCTATATTATAGCCAGCTGCTTCATTTGCTTCCAGCTCAAGTACCTGAACGGATATAACAAATGCAATGTGAAACTTATTGCCCACTAAACGGGATGAAACTGAAGTTAGCAGATGAATAGTATACCTGGCAAACAAGGAGCTGCTTCTGATACTGCAGTTTGGCAACACGTTCCTTTAGTTCTGTCACATATGCTCTTATACTTCTTACATTTTCTTCTGCTGCATTCTGAAACATCTTCTGCATCTTCTTCATATTAACTGAACCAGAACGTTGATAGCCTGGAGTACCTTCTTTTGATGAGACCTCTCCACCTTCTTCACTCTTTGTAGGAGTTCCTTTCTCAGACTCTGGCTGAGTCTCATATGATATAACATCTTCATTCTCCGGTGCTCTATTTTCAATCTCATTTTCCAGAACTTGCCGAGAAGTTGATAGCGGTGAGCAAGGAGATCGTATAAAGTATTGCCTGTTGGCTCCATTGCTTGAAGCCAAAGGAAGTATCTTTTTTTTCTTCTGTTGATTCTTAGCTTTGGGAACTGCTTCACCGTTTGATTGTGTGCAATTACTAGGAAGAGACATTACCAATTTGTCTATAGACTTCTGAACATTTTCCAGTTGCTCTTCAAGATTTGCAATTGTGCTGCCCTGTGAATGAAGTCTGGTAATTTCTTCCTTGAGGTTAGCACTGACACTCTTGTTAGGAGCTATAGCATTTTCAATTTCCACTTCTTTAGAAACTGGCTGAATGGCTTGCATTTCTCGTATTTCAGCTTGCAGCTTAGCAATTGTCTCAGCCGCATCTTGGTTACCTAATCTATGACAAGCAACTTCCTTTTGTAGCACTTCTAAAGCTCGATTAGCTTCTTCTCCAAGTTGCTCTTGAAGGTGTTCAAGTTTGCGAATTTCATGCATTAAAGTAAAAGGTGCAGTTGATGATTGCCTTATGGATTGCCTTAATATAGTTTTTCTGCCTCTATCACCACAGCTTATCTCCTTGTTCTCAAGTTTTGGTAACAATGCATCAGAATAAGAGAGACACTTCTTCACAGATGGATGCGGTGACTCCATTGTGCTTAAAGTCTGCATTGCAATGATCAAGTTAAGGAAGAGGGAGAGAAGAGTGATTATTTGGCAAGATAAGAAAAAGAGAAAAAGAGAATAGCTAGAGCGAGGGAAGGGGGTCAAGACCTGCTGGTCCTCATCAAGTTTTCTTTGCAACTCATCCACCTGAGATTGTGCTATATCTCTCTGACGTCTTAATTCTTCAATTTCCATCTCCATCTGCAAATAAGATGATGATATGTAAATATGACACATTTAATAAATGCACGAATACAAAGTACAACTAACTTATGATTATACTTCATCTCACCTGCTGAATCTTCAAGTCTTTCTCCTTTGAAGGATCAGGAGTTCGCAGCTCTGCTTCCAGCCTGGCTACTTCCTTCTGTAGATGTTTAACCAATTGCTTATCTGAAACGACCTAATATTGAAGGGGAAAAAGGGTTAAAATTTGAGTTACTAAAGAAGCAAAATCGTAACTATCAAGTCAAAAAATAAAATACCATGTTGACATGGGCATTGTTAGTGACTTCCTTAGCTCGTGTGGCAAAGAAGAGAGTGTTTCGAGATTGTTCAACATGGCTAAGTGCTGGACTTAAAGTACATATAATGGCAGTGCGTGCATTCCCACCAAGTGAGTGCTGCAATATGCGAGTAAGCTTGGAATCCCGGTAGGGTATATGACCACTTCTTTTCCCAACACTGCAAAGCAAGAACAAAATTGATTATTGCAAATTCAATGATGGTGAGAAATTTCCGTGGGAAGTATACTATGTGAGTTGAACTCCGTTTCAAAGGCTGTTGTCAGGTGAAGTTATGTAGTATCTCGTAATCCCTTGAAACATAAAGAAGGAAGAGTTCTAAATGCATAAGATTGGAGATCAAGGCAGCATAAAAGAAGCCTTGACAACAAGAATTATGCTAATAATAAACTCTGACCTGAGCTTTCTTATCACAGTTGTCAAAGTCATCAAACTAAGATTAATATGGCAGCCTTCCCTGAGCCTGGCACCATCTGCATGTGTCTGTGATGCTCTTTCACTTCCAGCTAAGTCTACAAAATTCTGCAAGACATGGATGGGTCTTAAGAGTTATAATTTAAATCATACAGATCGATAATTGATTTTTCAAAATGAGCTAAGACTTAATCATTACCAGGCTGGCAACAAAAGATCTCACACAATCTGAATTTTCACGTAGTGTGCTTTCTATTGTCTACAGCCACAACAAAAAATGTATTCTCACATTAGCCTTCACAGGGAATCTACTATCCGATTAAAGAAGTGAGAAGTAATAGTCAATGAATCCTTACCAGCCTTATGATTTGATGCGACCGTGAGCTAGTATCATTAAGGGCAGTTTCACCAACTTGCCTTTGTGCTACAGTACAACCAACAATAAGTTAATCAACTGTTATTTAATATGCATTAGCAAAATATGCTGACCATTACACGTATATAGGGCTTCTATATGTTACCTTCACAAATACTAATCAGATGCCTCAAGTGCTGATCATTGCTTGCTGTTTCTTCCACCAGTTTCTCAACCATAGTTCCTTTCTGCATGTGTAATCATGATAAAATCCATCACACCGGAGCTCCAGAAAAAAATAAAAGAAATCTACTTTTAGTATATAGTAGATATACCTCTGGATCATCTAGAAGCTTGAGGTTTCGACCAGATTCTGAATTTAGCAGGTCTCTGACATTTTCATTGTAAATTTCTAGTCCAGAAATCTTAATTGTAAAATCTCTCTCTGGGGTCTGCAGCCAGGCCAAAATCAAAGATCAATCAGAAAACAGTCGTTCATATTCAAGCTTTTGTCCAAAATTGAACATATAAAAGAATCAAATTAATGCTATATCAAGCTCCTCTAATGAGGTTGCAGGATATATAAGTAACAGAATCTAATAAAGCTTACATCCATTATATGTTTGTAAATGTCATTCACCGCCTTCTCAGTTATTCCTCTCATAGTGTATGTCTTCCCACTGCTAGTCTGCCCATATGCAAATATGGTTGCTGTAGGTAAACAAACAAAATGATCCTTCATCACAAATAGAAGATAAAGATAATAGGATATATGTAACCAATATGAAGTGTAGGCTTACCATTTATGCCCATTAGAGAAGACAAAGCAACATTCTTCACACCATCCTCATATACAGATTCAGTTAAACAGGTGGGACCAAAAACTTTATCTGAAAATAAGAAAAACCTTTGTTCATATAACCGAAGAAGCATGGAATGCTATATTTCAAAAAAAAAAAAAAAAGATGGAATGTTTGCTGATTATTACCAAATATGAATGGGGTTGAATGAGCTGTACGTTCCTGATTTGGTGGTTTGAATACGATAGTATGATCATCAACACACTCCCATGCAACTTGGTCTTTGGCTAGCTGCTCCTTTTTGTTCAGAGGTCTTAATCGTACAGTAACTACAATCTTCTCTTCCTTCGCTTTAGGACCCCCAGGAGTTGTCGCTGGCGTCCTATCAATCTTTGAAGCTGGTGTTCCTGGGGTTCTGACTGTCATCTTTTTATCACAAATTGTACTGACCCTTTGACTGAATCTTAATGAGTTATAGAAGTATGCTTATGCCTCTCGCAGAAGAGGCGATGGAGTTGATGCCTCGTTTCTCTTGGTGTGGAAATTGATAAAAGATCAATAGCTGCCAAATCCAGTATTATCCACAAGCAGAATGTAGGTCAGTCGGGGACAGGAAATAATTATTCCAACTATAAACAAAATATCTTCGACTTCAAAAACCTTTCAAAATGAACACGTGACTGCTATTATTGTTCTTTAAAAAACAGAAGACTTGAATTGAGACAACAATTCAATTTAATAGCACTCTGTGGAACCATAGCAAATTCAGCTTGATATGATTTATAAAGATGCTTAGTACCAACAAAGTTGTATGTTTGTCTAAACGACTGCAGCTAAAAAACTACTAGCCTAAGATAGATTGTAATTAAATAAAGAACTGTGATCGGAAGCATCAAGTTTTTGCATATGAGTTTTTTTCAATACAGAATAGCATGGAATCTGCTCTAGACAATGTATATGCTCTGCAATGATGAATTAGAGCACATTAAAAAGACCCCCCTTCTTCTACCCGTCATCACCCAAAAAGCAGCAGATATGGAAATGCTAAACAGAGCATAATAAAGGAATTGCCAAAAACTTGCGTCATCCACTTAATAAAGCTACAAAAGGAAACTTATGAGTAACAATAAATTGCATATCCATATATAATTTTACCCAAAATTAGAAAAAAAATTTTAAAAAATGCCTCTTCTTTCCTCTTTAACACTCGTTTTTATCGCTTCGAGGAGACTTTCACTAGATTATCGGAAAATTTCAATTTCAAATGGCAATTTTAGATCCAAGTTAAGAATCCAATAACGCGACTACATTCAACCACAATGTGCTTAATTTGAAATGGCAAGCTCAAAGAAGAAAAAAAAATCTCCAAAAAAGAAGAATGTGAATAAATGCAGTGAAAAAAAAAAAAAGTAAATTTTATGCATCATTCACCGGTACTGATACAAATCCGAGAGAAAAGTAAGTAACCTGCCATGTTTATGATTTTCCTAAATAAACGAATTAGACAAGGAAAGATCATGAAAAAAAAAAAAAGAGTTTCCTTTAATTGCAAATTAATTTAAGCTCCGAAAATAAGGAAATAAATCAAACATAAAAAGAATTAGGACTCACCGAAATCTCAAGCCCAGTTACCACAGCATAAACAATCAGATCCGTAGAGAAGGCTTGTGGGAAAAGAGAGAGAAAGAGAGAAAAGAGCGTCTGTGACAAAAGCCGAAGTGAAGAGTTTGTATGGACTTTTGGGGGGCTGGAAGAAGAAGAATAATATGCTTTGTTTGTCTTCTCTTGATGAAATGAAATGGAACGTTTGTGACCAATGGCATTTGAATTCGAGTGTTAACGGCTAGTTTCTTTTTGTCTTTTTATTTTAATTTGTACATATTAAAAATCTGTGATTTTATTTATTTATTTATTTTAAAAAATAATATCAAATATAGATGTGTTAAAAATTATTTTTGCATTTAGGGTAGTGGGTTAAAAGATGTTGGTTTTTTCGGCATCATCCATCTGGTAGGCAGCCCACCTTGATAGAAGACGCAGGTAATCCCAACATCCTCCATCAAGCCAAAGTAGTATCTCACAATGCTATGTTTTTCGTATTTTGTGACAATAACATTATGATGGTTTGAATTCTTTGTGTTGGTGAACATGTTCCTAGAGTATTAGTTATATATATATTCAAGTTTTAACCAGCTATTTTGATTTTGATGTAATATTTCAAAATATGGCAATTGGCATAATTTAAAATTTTTTAGTATTTCGATAATACTTTAACTTTTTTTTTTCATTACTTTATAAAATGCTAAAAAAATAGTACAAATAGTTATTTTTAAAATTTTAAAGCATAATTTAATAAATATTCTTAAATTATAAATTGCAGAACATACTACAATATATATTAATGAATATATTGAATCATAATTCAGCCACTAAAAAATTGACTGGATGTTTCATCTATATTTTTTTATTGTGTCCAATATTTCCATATCTTCTACGTCGGATTGCATTACTGCGTTCACTTCTTGTAAATTTAATTACATCACAACTCATAAGCATTTAAGACTTATAAGTCATGTTTTTTTTAAGAAAAAAAACCATGATTTTCAAGTTTATCATGAACTCCACATTCTTTTTTATTTATTATTTTTATTATTTTAATAAAAATTAAGAAAGAATAAATAAATTTAAATATAATATTAAATTGTATGATCAATACTAAATTATCAAATTTAATTGATTTTAATTTTATTAAAAAAATAAATTAAGAAAATAAATTAAATTATATTAAAAGTATATAAATAAAAAATAAATAAAATTTAAATTTTACTCAAAAGTAATACATAAAAAAACAGAAAATAATAGATTATAATTATTGACTATATGCTTACTCGTTTAACTTTCGGCCTTTGAATCATTTCGTTGAGCAATGTCAAAGATCTAATAGTAGATTTTTTTTCTTTCTATTTTTAGCTTTATTTTGGCAATTATAGACAAGAAAAAACATAGTTGTTTATGTAAATCATAAAGATAATCAACCATTAAAACTTCAAAAACACCTTCTATGTATAATTTATTCAAGGTATTTTTTTTAAAATAGGTTGTAGTTTATTAAAAACACTTGATTTTCATAATTTGTCCCTACGAAATTCTTTATTTTTATTTAAATAAAAATTATCCATTTACTATCCAGCTTATATTATAGAAAACTAATATTTTCAAATATTAAGATGACTTATAAAAAAAGTAAATAGAGATTAATAAAAGAAAAATGGTAGTAATAGTTTGATTAAATTGGATAAGTGGAAGACAAAATTATAGTCTGAAAGAAAATTTTCTCTGACACTCCTCCACAATTCCGGTAGTAATAGTTTGGTGCAGAAAAAGCAAGTTGGACGTCAAGCCTCTCTTTCCATATTTTTCTCACATTTTCTTTGACACTCCTCGACAATACTGATTAGAAAATAGGAGCAGCTGCAAGAATCTCCTCTGTCAGCTTGTTGTCTTTTCCAATCTTATAATTAGTGAACACCTCAAAATTCTTCTTGAACAAACCACCCAACTTCAATAGGGTCTCGTTGTATGCTTTCTTATCTGACCACTACAATTCAAACAAAACTTACATGTATTAATAGAAAAGCTCATAAATATCTAATTACAAGTCTAAATTTGATTCACTGAGAAAAAGAAGAAACAAATTACAGCAAAAAACAATGCAGAAAAGAAGCAGCTTACGGTGTTCACAGGGTCCAGAATTTCTGAGGGCACCCCATCAATTTCAGTTGGGATTTCAAGCCCAAACACGTCGGTCTTCTTGTAGTTTGCCTTCAAAAGGCTACCAGAATGCATTGCATCAATGATTTTTCGACTGTATGCCAACTTGATTCGGCTTCCTGATCCATAGCTGCTAGAAACATGGAAATTATAAACTGAACCGAAATGCACGAATTAACAAAATCGAGTTTGGTTATATACCTGCCAGCTGACCAGCCAGTATTGACAGCGAAAATAATTTCTTATACACTCTACATTTATTATTATTTTTTTAAAAAAATATTATTTAAAAAATTTTAACAGGAGTTCTGTTAATGATTCGTGATTGAATCGGCCTGCCAAGTTAAGTAAAACCGGGTTTCAAAGTTTTCAAAAAAACGGAGTCTTTTTTTTTTTTTTCTTTACTTTTCCTACAAAAACATCTGATTTTGCCCCATTTTAAATTTAATTTCAGTATACGTGCATATATTGCATTGTATTTGATGCTTTCATTTAATTCAATGCAACCACGCTAAATCACGTTTAGTTTTAATTCATTAAATCTTCATAGATGATAAATCAATTAATTTAAGTAATTAGAAATTGTATTAATTGGCCTGTGCCAGTGCTAATATATAAAGAAAAAATATTATAGGTGATAAATCAATTCATTAAGTAATTAAAAATTGCATTAATTGCCCTCTGCTAATTGATTTTTGAATTTTTCAAGTGATTGAATGATTGGTTGATTTATTTTATTTTTTATTTTTTTGCACATAATGAAACAAAAAGGAACAAAGGAATATTTGCAAAGGGACCCTCCTGGGACTTGCGTTTTATGGTTTGGCTTGGCTGTCAAATGCAATTATATGCTAAAATCTTTATGATTATACCCCTCAATTATGATTTTTTCTTTTTGGTGGCCACTTTCAGTAAGCACATGAAACTTTGTTACATTGTTTGCATTTCTTTTTGGTAGGTAGCATAAGTGGATAAAGGATGCAATTAGGAAGGACATTTAGTTCTTCTTCTTTCCACAGAATAATTATTCTTTATATAATAAATAATTTACAACTTTTTTTTAATTTATGATTAAAAATTAATATAAATAATATTATTATAATTAAAATGGTACAAAATTTGTATAAAGCACGTTTAAATCACTATATTGTATTATGTTGTATAGCGGTTAATCTATACAGTATTAGTTTGTATTATTTAACCTATATAGTATTTTATACAAAATTATTTTAACTTGAAATATTTTATATGATGTTTGATGTATAATATCATATTACATTAATTTTGTAAAAAAAATTAAAATAAACAAAAATAAGTTAAATGTGTTGTTGATTTATTATTAATTTACATAAAAAACTATGATTATAAATTGCGATTTTTTATCAGGACATTAATTTTTATTATAAAAAATCTATATAATTTTTACTATGAAAACAAGAAATAGAAATGTATAGAGAAATAAAAAAAAATGACATCACAATGAAAAAATTTATAAAATATATAAATTAGTAACTTTTATTAAAACTAGATGGACTGAAATAACAATATAGAAAGAAATAAAATGCTACTTTCCAATAAGGCACATCAACATCACCGTAGTGGTATTTTTTATTTTCTGAACTCAAAATGAAAAAAAAAATCACAAAAATATTTAACCTACAAAGATGTCAAAGATGAAAGAGATATGAGAGATTGAAAGATATTAAAAATTTACCTATTTATTTTACAATACCGTTTTTATTGTATTTCATGGATAATGTAACACTCTTCTCAATTATGAATTTTTTATATTTTTGTATTCCTAAATTACTATTCATTTGCTATAATTTCGGCAGCACAATGGCTTAAAAATTATGCTACCCAAACCTGCAATTTCAAATTTAAGCACTCCCAAATGTATCCTCCTCCTTCAATACTTCATAACATACATTGCACTTCTATATTATTCATCAATTCATCATCATCACAGCACAGCATAACATTCTCATTCATTACATCACATTCACATGCACATTAGTTTACACATAATATTTAGTAGAAACTATTATTACAATATGTTCCATAATTAATTTACATAATTTATACCTATTTTATTACATGATATAATAACTTCATAGTGCGCCAATGTACATGTCATTGTCATCCTTGATCGTCTTTTAATTTTTGAGTACCTGTCTCTGCGCGTAGTCAATAAACCACGCGCTAAGCAATCGTTTTGCCTAACGGTGGATACTATTACACAAAATTTTATTTAATTTATTTTATAAACTTAAATTAATTTATTCACTATTATTTTAATAAATTTTCATCACTAAATAAATTCCAAATTTATTCTTTATTTACCCAATTTCTTCTTTAATTATTTCAAAAATCTTCTTTCTTGGTTAATTTCATGAATTTATCTATTCGATTGCGAAATTACCATTATAACCTTAAGTTTGATGTTTCCTTAACATTGATCAATTTTACCTTTTGATTTGACTTTTCTAATTTTTAGTCAATTTAACTCTAAATTTGACCCGATTGATTTTCTTAAATTTTGCAATTCTTCCTTAAGAAAAAAATTTCATTTTAGTCCTTGAACTTTCCGTTAATTACACTTTTGCCCTTATTGCACTAATTGACTATTTTAATCATTTTATACTTAATTATCATCTTGTCCATAATTTATAGCATAATTATGTTTTTACCCTTATTAAACTTATTTATTTTATTTTTCACCTTTTGCTTAATTTAATTGCATATTTAAGTTTCATTTTCTTACACAATTACCAAAATGCTCCTAGTAGTAGACAGTGAAAATCCTCAAACCGAATATGCAGAACGAGAATTGTCTGAATATTGTATCTGACTGTCTGTAATTGTGAGACCTCTATTCTAGTTAACTATCTAGATATTTTGTCTGTCTATCTGTCTGATTTTACCGGGATATAAAGTCCATATAGCTAGCCATTATATCATAATGTCCTGAATTAGCCACTGAATACTAAGGGCAACTGAATGTCACACATTTAATTACATTTAAACTTTAATTAATTAAATATATCATTATTTATTTAATTATTCATTGTCATAATTATGAAATTTTATTCTTTTTACACATGACTTCACATATACATAATATATAACACATAAATATAAATTAAATCAAGCATTTACCATGGAAATTCCATTCGACCATCATCATACCATTACCATAACATGCTTTTTCTTTCTTCCTTTTATGTCATTTACCTCGTTAACATTAATTTATATATGTATATGTTCATTAATGCATACTTTTACTTATTATTTATTTATTTTATTACTTAATTGTTCACTATTATGTAACATATTCAAATTTACATATATTTGTCATTTTCATGTCTCATTTATCTAAAATTATCAATTTATTATTCTAAGGCTAAAATTTCATTTAATCCTTTATTAATTAACATAATTACATAATAATATAGTTGGATAATCATTTGATCACTTCTCTTTCTCTCTCTAATTAATTAATTCTCATGAAATTTCAAGTTTATTTCATCTTATCTCATCATGCTCCACATTCCCCTTAAGCTAGATTAATTTAGTTCATTAAATCTTATAGTTACATAATGTAAAATTTATAGAAAAATTAATGTATAAATGAAATTAAGTGTAGGTTTAGTATCCACTAACCTTATTTAAGCTTGAATTCCTCTATTCTTCTTCTTCTCCTTTGCTTTCTTCCTCTTTGTTCCTTTCTTTTCCTTTTTCTTCACCTTATAGCCAAATTTTCGAAGGAATTCATGAGATTTTATTCAATTTTTCAGCTTCTAATTATAACCTCATAATCATACTTAAGATGCTTTATCATACTATAAAAAAATTCCTAACTAAATCTCACAAAAACTATATACTTTACCTAATACGTGTGATTCCTTTCCACATAAATTACTCCAATTCCAAGCTTCTTCTTGCTGTAAATTAATTTCTAGAGTAAAGAGGAGGTCTTGAAGTGTACTTGGGTGAAATTTGAGCTTAAGTTATAGAGAGAGGAAAGAGAAATGAAAGAAAAATGGTGAAAACCTAAAAATGAAAGGGCTGAACGATTTTTGTGAGATAAAGGGAAGAAATTGGCAAAGTTTTGGGCAGATAGCACAAGTAGATAAAGGATGCATTTAGGAAGGACATTTATTTTGCCCAAAATAATTATTCTTTACATAATTAATAATTTACAACTTTTTTAATTTATGATTAAAAATTAATATAAAAATATTATTATAATTAAAATGGTACAAATAGGGAACGTTTAAATCACTATATTATATTAGATTTTATAGTGTTAACCTGTATAATATTAATTTATATTGATTAACTAGTACAATATTTGATGTAAACTTGTATTAATTTGAAATATTTTATATTATGTTTGATATATAATATCATACCACATTAATTTTATTAAAAAATTTTAAAAAACAAAAATATGCTATTTGTTTTGTTAATTTTTTATTAATTTAGATAAAAATATAATTATAAATTACAATTTTTTATCAGAACATTAATTTTTTAATAAAAAATAAAATCTATATAAATATAAATGTGAAAACAAGAAATAAAAAGAGAAAGAGAGATAAAAATGCCGTATCATAATGAAAAAATATATAAATTATTAACTTTAAAACTCGATGAACTGAAATAATAATATAGAAAGAAATAAAATACTATTGTCCAATAAGGCACACCACCATAGTCATATTTTTTATTTTCTAAACGCAAAATGGAAAAAAATCAGAAATAAAAAAATTTAACTTGCAATAATGTCAGAAATGAAAGAGATACTGGAAATTGAAAGACATTAAAAATTTACTTATTTATTTTATAATACGGTGTTTATTATATTTCACAAACACATAAGTAAATTATATATTATTTTATATAGTATATGTGAGATAATGAAGTTATAAAGTATTACTATCCCTATAATAATTTTTTTAAAAACTTTCGAATATTGTATTTGTATTAGTTTTATTATATTATAGTGTCATAATACAATGAATCTGATAACATTTATGCATGCAAAATAGTATAAATCCAATAAATAAGGGTAAACGTATTTACCTCTTAAAGCGCAGATTCCTTTGACACGAGCGAAAGTAAGGGATTTTCTTTTCACGTTACTCGCACATGTTTTCAACCACAAAGCACGTATGTTGAGAAGAAAGCAACAAACCCACAATCTAAATGCCCATTGGAGTAAAGCGAGTAAACCGAATGAAGAGGAAATTTTTGCATAGAGAGAGTAACTTGACTTAGGTTTTCTAAACCCTTATTTATAGAGGTTATTAAGAGTTAAAACCCTAATCTAACTCTTATTCCTATTTAAATTAGAAATTAATTATCCTAAATTAATTATGATAATTATTGGTAAAGTCATGGGCGTATCCAAACTCTATCACTTTCGTTCGCACACGATGGAACATTTTCCAGTCAACATCTCCAATCACATAGGTAGATAAATCGGATGACCAGTATACATTAGTAGCACTAGTGTTACATACCTGTTAGGGATATGTAGCATCTCGAAAAGTGAAAGAAAAATCTTTCTTTTTAATGTATACTCAACCCGAGATTGCCTTCTTACATTTGTTGTTTTAACTAATGATCTCATAAAATAATTTTTGTGTTCACTATTATGTTTCTACTTATAAAAACTATAATTGATATATCGGTGAACCATGAAACCATTAAATGCAATCGAAATGTTATCTCCCCCTCTTACTATATGCCATCCATCATGATTTAACTCACTTTTCTACGTAGATCCGCTAGGCCAAATTATTCCATAGCCTTTTGGAGAATAACTAAGCAAGCCACATTGAACCATACTTCAGGGATAAGTTAAGGGTTCTAAGGGTTGTTATTTAATAGGGCCTCACACTAGGGAAAGTTGAGATAATTCACTTATGAAATTCTTATCCCTTAGTTACATAAGCACACATGGTATGGAACATGTGTTATAGTGTTCTTTCATTCCCTTATAAGAGCAAATGTCTTACAAAATGTATTTTAACATCATACAGAAGTATAAGGTTACAACGAACCAAAGCATACTATAAAATCTCCAAATTTGCATTTGTTATGCATGCCATGTTGTAGAACATGATTAATTACCCTAGAACAAGTTTCAGAGTGATCGGAGTTGAAAATGATAGAAAATTTGAAAGAATGCATGGTTAAAAGTGCCCGAGCCAAGGATACCCAAGGATGGGGGATTCAACAGGCGTGAGTTTAATATAGATTATAAAAGTAAATGTTAAACGGAGTCTAATGGTATAATTTGAGATGAAACTGAGGTCAAATAGGCATCCAAAAGAGTAAATGAAGAAAATTTTCACGGATCGTCGTAAATTTGACCAGAACTTTGACTGTACATTTGGGAACCCTAATGACCTCCAATAGACTACATATTTTATATACATGTTATAAGTAGTGTAATGATACCTAATGAACTAAAAAATAGCAATTCCGGTAATTCTAGAATTTTGGATTTCGGACTGGCTGCACAAGCCGTCGAAGCTAAAAGTATATCAAAATGATATCAGAATAAGCTAAAATTTTTACCATATGTTCATTAATATGTAGTAACACTTGGAGAAATATTTTAGGACAATCTAACATCGAAAAAAAAAATTCATATTTCAAGGTGCAAAACCGAGGTCGGGTCATTTGGAGGGCCGAATTTAAGAATTTGACCATGAAATTTCATATGAGTTTTTAATTTGGGGAGGTAATCAATTGTGAGTGATCCTAGGGAAGTAGGGTGAGCTTAAGTGCTTATATGAGTGAAAAGTGGCAAAAATTAAAGCCATTGGATTCAATAGTAAACGAGTAAATCTTGGCCTTTTCTTTTGCATATATATAGCCCATCAGATGTAGAGTAAATACATCTAGAAGTCTCTCCATTTTTGCAACTTCTTCTTCCCTTTTCTCCCTAAAATTCGAACCATCCTTCCTTTATTTCTCTCATTCATTTTTTCTTCCTTTTAAGCTCTCTCTATCTCTCTCTCTCTCCACATCTCCAGCCCAAATCATAACCCCATACTCAGAATTTCTTGTTCTTTCACATAGAAAAGGGTTTGCATCAAGGAGAGGCTAAAAAATTAAAGAATTAAGGTAAAACCCTAAAGTGAACTTTTACAATTTTATGAGTTTTAGGTGGAAATTAAGGGAGATATTGCACCAGCATATAGAGTAGTGTTAGAAACTTATAGTAGTGTATTTAAATGGCTTGAATTGATGAATTAAAATGGTGTTTTGTTTCCTTTCATATTCGGTGAAAAGAGGAACACAAAGGAAAAGGCCAAAAACAAGGAGGGAAAGGGAAAGAGAAAGAGGAATAAGTAATAAGCAAGCCAAAATAAGATTAGTGGATACAATTTACATTTAATTTCAATTATTTCAATGAATTTTTTCATTATGTAACTATATGAACCATTGTGAATTGATGAAATAATTTGATACAACTTGATATTATGATGGAATAAGTTAGTATAAAGTTAATTTAATGAAGAAATGAAAATAAAAATGGGAACCTTAGTAGAGGCCGAATGGTGTTCTTTGAATAATTGTGATGTAATTCAATGTTAATTAAAATGTTTAGTTATAATTAGACTATACATGGTGTAAGGAAGCTATTAGGCTTGATGGAAATGAAAAATCATTAATGTACATAAATATGTATAGTAAACATAATGATAAAAGTTTATGATGTGTAAGAATTTTAAGGTAAAGTAAGTGTATTATGTTATATGAATGCCTAAAATGAATGTAAAAGGGTGTATAATACAAAATAGGAGAAGAAAAGAATGTGTAAGTGTAAGATCTTCAAGTGGCCGAATGGCCAAGGTGTATGTAATAACATGATTTAATGATATTCATGTAATATTAAGTGTAAATATATGTAATGTATAACTAATGAATGTAATGGAGTAGAAATTAAATCATAGTGATGTGAATGCAATGTAATTAATGCGTATAATTGTGTAAAGATAATGTGGAGTATGAAATTGTGAAGAATAATTATGCCCTTAGTGTACGGTGGGTAAAATAGAATCCTAGGATAGTATGGCTAGCCATATGGGTACTTATCCCGTGATGTTATGTTAGTGTGATTGAACCATTGGTACACCGGGAGTAACTGCATACCCCCTATGTGGTATGGACACTCCCAATTATAGTCACATACCCCCTTTGTGGTATGGACACTCTTAATGACTGGATTTGCTTATCCGTTTATCCAGTTTATGGCTTTTCTACTATCAACAACTAGGGACAAAATGATAATTTTGTATAAATAGTGTAAATTGGGTAATTAATACTTTGTTTATGTTAAAAAATATAAAAAGGAATGAGTTAAAATGGAAAATGAGATATATGTGTAAAAAGGGCAAAAATGTAATTATGCGATAAATCATGTATAACATAGTTCAATTACGGTGAAAAGGTGATTAAAATGATTTAAAATGGATAAATTGATGAAAAAGGGTAAAACTGTAATTAGGAAAGGCTATAGGGACTAAAGTATAATTTTTCACCCAAAGAAAAATTTCTAAGGACTAAATGATAAATTATGCAATTAAAATGTATTTGGAGTCAAAGGAAGTTAACTGGGTCAAAATTGGAGTTAAATTGATTAAAATAGAAAAAAGTCAACATAAAAGTCATAGTTAGTAAAAATTAGAGAAAAGTCAACTTTAGGGATGAAATGGTAATTTTTCACTCAAATTAGGAAATTATTGAAATTAAGTAAGAAGAATAAATTTTGAAACTATTAAGTGAAGGATTGGGTAAAAAGGTAATTAAATAAGGAATTTCATTAGTTGTTTAAATTTAATAAAAATAATGGTGAATCAATTAAATTAAGTGAATAAAAATGAGTTAAGTGAAATTTCATGTAAATGTATCAAACACTAAGCGACTAGGTTGCTTAACGTGTAGTTGATTGTGACTGCGCGCAGGGACAGGTACCGCGAGCCAACATTTGAGGAAGATGGGTGTGACATATACTCGCAACAGAAAATCTTTTGATGTAATTATGAAATTATGTGTGAATGTATTAATAGTTATGAAGAATTTTGTATTTGGGCATATAAATAAATATTGTAAATGTAAACAATATGAATGGATATAGTATAAATGTTATATGAATGTGTGTGATTGGAAACATATGATGTGATGGAAGTTATAGAAGTGTTGTGTGTTATTGAATGAAGTATTGGGAGTAGGAGGATTGATATTGAGAGTGTTATTTGTCTTTTACAGTTTGGAAAATGAGAAAAATTAAGCCGTTATATTGCCAAATTTTCATTTAATTGGATAACGATTAAATAGTAATAGGGATATTGATAGAATAATATAGCTTGGATAATAATATAGAGGGTATTACATTAAATGGTATCAGAGCATGGTTTTGACGGTCCTAAGATCGAAGTTAAAATGTATGAAATTGACTGGAGAAGAATGAATGGGTATATAAATTGCATACGGTACATGCCACATTATTATGATATAAATGTTGGAATATGAATCTTACCTATCCCTTGTGCATTTCAGTATTAGCTATGGCTTCCATCTCCTGGTAAACTATTGAATTAGCTAGTGATGTTGAGAGCGAGGCTTCTGCGAGCCCAGAGATGTTAAAGTCGATCCCAAGCACTAGATCGTATTAGCCCTCTCAGCATATCCCTACACCAGCTCCATAGGCTCAAGCTCCTCCACCTCCTACAATAGATGATGTGATGCGAATAATGGCGGAGTTTTTTCAGAGCTTCCAGCCTCAGCAGCAGGCACCTCCCCAGCCATCCAGGAGATTTATATTGGAGTAGTTAAAAAGACTGGGTGCAGAGAACTTTTATGGCCGAGAGTCGATCACAGCCACACAGGCCGAAGAATGGCTTATGAAGATGGATAGGATATTTGAGATTACCTATAGCCAACTAGATGAGAAGCTTGAGGGAGCAGTGGCATTATTCCAGAGACCGAAATATATTTGGTGGGATACAGTTAGATGCCAGACTCCACCTAAATAGGTTACCTGGGATTTTTTCTACTAGCAGTTCCAAGATAAGTACGTGGGCAGAGAATATTTGAGATCAATGGAAGAGGCTTTTTGGTGTTTACGCCAGGGTAATCGGATAGTTTAAGAATATGATAGGGAGTTCAAGTGACTCAATTTTTACATGAAGGACTATAAATTCCCTCAAGAGAAAATGTGTCAGTTATTCGAGAGAGGCCTGTTAGTGTAAGCCCTAGCCCCAATGCATTGTAACGAAACACTTGAAATTAATATAATGAGGCATTTGTTTTATCTATTGTATTCCTGTGCATATCAATTGATAAAACTATCCAAGAGTGTCGTTTCGGTTTAAGTTATCATGTGTGAGGCACATGGATTGTAAGACCTTGAAACAAATGAGACTTCATTCTAAATATCCCTAGTCAGTCATTGTTATGGGAATAACAAATGAATTAAGACTAGTATGCTCTCTCTGATGCTATGAGTCCTGTCTTACGGATCATTAGGACAAGAGTGTCAATCAGAGATCATAGATACATGTTAAGGAACATGGTATCTGGATTCGATCCGCTCATGAGAACACTACATGGTACAAGTCATAAGTGTTTCTCATATGCAAGTTTTGTATCGGAGTTCTTAGACCTGAAATCTCTATGAAACTCTTTATGAATTACTGTGTACTTTGACATACACCTAACGTGCTCGTAACAGAGTGACAAGTACGGGTATGATTGGGTATGCATTGATTCATGTTAGAGAGCATGAGAGAAGTGAAGGGATTACCCCTCTCGATATGAGAGAAAATATCATCGGCCACTTGATCAGTGAACTGAGAAGTGTATGGCCATACCGAGATGAAATAATGAGTAATCATTATTTATCTGAGAGTTCAGTGTCACTGGAATATCAAGAAAGGAATTAATATATATAAGGATGACTGGCTCCATGCCTTATATTAATTCTGATATTTATGGGTAAGGGACTATGCAAAATTGCATTAGGTCACTAAATGCCATTTGCATTTTCGTTTAATTTGGAATGCTATAATATCTTGCTAGAGAATATATATAGCCTTTGAATTAATTTTTATTAATTCATTGCCAATATTAAATGGACCTATAGGATCGCACATAAAGCACTGGGCTTAAAATTGTATTGGAAATTAATTTGGACTTTTATTTGAAGTCAAATTAATGCATGCAATGGGTGAACAGATTTTTACTGTTAACAATTGGTCACGAGAGAAATTTACTGGCATGTGTTAGGTTTAATTTCAATTGATTAATTATCTATGTATAATTAAGTTAATTGAGTATTAAATCCTAAATTATATTTAATCAAAATATAATACTTGAGAGGGAATTAAAGTAACCAAAGTTTAAACTAGGAATCCTAGTTAAATTTGGCAACTAATTACCTTAGTTAAGTAAGTTTGTTTTGATTAGCTAAATGATGCCATTTGAATTTAAATTCTAATAGAATTTAAATTAAAATATATATCTCTTAATTATTAAGTGTTAGTGGCTGAAATTGCTACCTAATTTAAGGCACTCACACATGACTAAAGTAAGTGATATATATTAAATGAATTAAAGGAATAATGGTGGGTGCCACTTTTATTCTTCTTCTCTCTTTTGGCCATGAGAGGATTAGTGGGATTTGTAGAGATTCCTTTTGCTCTTAATTCTCTCATGGAAGGTGACTAAGATAGAAACCAAAGAAGAAAGAACAAGAAGAGTTCTTGTGTTTTTCAAACAATTCCATTGCCTAATACACAAATATAGAGCTAGCACTCTCGATTTTAAGCTATCTTTGCAAGTGTGTGTGAACATAGAGAGGAGTGGCATAAAGGCTGTTCCTTTGGCATTGGTGGTGAAGATCTAAGGTAAATAAATTCATCTTAGTTGCTGGTCATCATCAAAATCAAGTCTTGAAGTGCATCTAAAGTTGTAAGTTTCAAAACTCTAAAATTGCATGTTTTCGTTCCTAGTTTTGGATATGTATGGTATGCATGATAAAATTTTTGTTTTTCCGCTGTGCTATCATGATTTTCATACCATGTCATATTCCATCAGTGGTATCAGAGACTAGACATGCTTATTTTAGTGCTTTAGATGCATGAAAAAATTAATTAAAAATCGTTATTTTGAAAACATGCAAATCTGAAATTTTCTGTTTTGAGTTTTTTTTGCATTGTTTTGGTGTAAAAACGATTTTAATTGATTAGATAGGTATTATAATTAATATGACATGTTAATATACTGTCCTAAGATGTTATTAGGGCTGGTAATGGTCGGATTTAATTATTTATACCTGATGGTACATGTTAATTATGAAACTAGGTGCTAGTTGGCATGTAAATTGCTAGTTTAACAACTAGTTTTCAAAATTAAATGTAAAATTGATTTTGGCATGTTTGTAAGTGATTTTTAAAGATTAAATATCAGGTCTGGACATATTTTAAATTTGGTTTTAATTCTGGTCCATGACAATTTAATTGATTAATTTTAAAATCACTTAAAACAATGACTAGTTTGTGTTTGTTACATGTTTAATCAACATTGTTTGCTTTGTTTTGATTAAAATGGTAAAAAACACATTTAGATTTAAATGGTACAGAATATTAAATCAATGTTTATGGACTTATTTAGTTTTTAAATGACTCATAAAATTGATTTAAATGTTTGTGCATTTCATGGCATTACATAAGCATTAAACAACTAGTTTTTGTTGTTTGTTTGTTTTGCATGAATGCCGTGTATTATTATATGTGTTCTTCATGATTTTATTTTTAATTCATGTTAGCACATATTATATGTATTTTTAATGTTTATGGGCTGTATGACATAAAATTAAAAATGGCAAAATTGGAAATTATACTAGAGTTGATTTATGGCACAAATCTAACTAGTTTGTGTTTTGGGCTTTTAAGAGAACTTATTCAATAAGAGGATTTAGTCCATTGAGCTTTGGCCCAGGCCCATCACGGGGTCTTCTCTTAAAGGTTCAAGTACACAATTTCCATTAATGGGCTTGGCTAAATTGATTAAAATTGGACTTTGTCTGATCCATGAATGCTATGTATATTTATTTGCTTGTTTGGTGTGATGAATGGATATGCATGGTGCATTCATGGGCCCTGGGTTTTTGTAATTAAATATGGCCTGCGTGCCATTATATTTTATTGTAAAAGTTTCATTTATTTCTTAGAATAGAATTTATTTGAAGACTTTGTAAATCAAGACGAAACCCACCGAAGTGGAGAAGCCCAACTCGAAGATTCTTATGTAATAGTATAGAATCTTAGTTGTAGGTTTTTGGGCCCATGTTTGTCACGCTTTACTTTATGCAATTATATATATATATATATGCATGCTATGTATGGATGACAAAGCGTATGCCATGTAAGCCGTAATAAAATGAATCCCTAAAAATAGTAAGTCACAAAGTTGCCTTCCTAATTCGAAACATGTCAAGGCATCGATCATCGGTCACGTAGACTAGGAGTCCTAGATGCGCCCGATTATCTTTGTGAGGCATGGGTTGTGAATGTAGGTTGGACTTAACATGGAATGGGATGCTCGGACCTAGGCAACTTATAAATGGGTTTGTGCTATAACATTGTTTGATGTTAGCCCATTTGATCCAAGAGTCATGTACGAGACATGATTGGAGTTTTTCCTACCTAAGTAACTTAACTTATTAGGTGTACAGGCTCAGCTTGACTAATAAGTTGTTGTGAAAAGTGGATCTTGGCCCACATTAAATCACTAACGCGAATTATTTAAAGGGATATTAATTCGGTTTGTGGGATCATAAATAAGACCTCATTTAATCTTGCTAAATTTTATTGTAGATTGAAAATGGCATCTTCAAATAACAATTTCTCATTGCGATCGGTCCTTGAAAAGGACAAATTAAATGGCACCAATTTCATAGACTGGTCTCGAAACTTAAGAATAGTTCTTAAGCAAGAGAAGAAGTCGTATGTTTTGGATGCACCCTTGCCTGAAGAACCAGGATGGAACGCCTCTGCGGTTCAAAAGGAAACTTTTGAGACCAAGAAGAGTGACTCTAATGATGTGACCTGTTTGATGCTAGCCACTATGGTGCCTGAATTGCAAAAGCAATTTATGGACCAAGAGGCCTATGCGATCATGGTGCACCTCAAGGAGATGTTCTAAGAGCAAGCTCGTCATGAGAGGTTCGTGACAACAAAGGCTTTAATTTCTTGTAAGATGGCTGAGGGTACTCCTGTTAGTACCCATGTACTCAAGATGAAAGGGTATCTTGATACTCTTGAGAAGCTTGAGGTACAAGTGCCAAAGGAATTGGCCACTGACTTGATCTTAGGATCATTGTCTGCTGCTTATGATCCATTTGTGATGAATTATAACATGCATGCAATGAACAAGTCAGTTACTGAGCTTCATGGGATGCTTAAGAATGCTGAGGAGAACATTCGAAAGACCAATCCTGTACTGATGGTTCAAAAGGGGATTAAGAAGGGACCCGCTAAGGGAAAGGGAAAGGGAAAGGGAAAACCCAAGTCAGTTGGGAGTGCACCTCAGGCCCAATCCAAGCCCAAGGCACCTAAGCTCAAGGAGAGTGAGAGCACTTGCTTCCATTGCAACAAAATAGGGCATTGGAGGAAGAATTGCGCTCTCTTCAAGGAAGAACAAAAGAAGAATGGAGCCAAGGCGTCCAGTTCTGGTATTTTTGTTGTTGAAATTAACCTTTCTATTTCTACCACTTGGGTATTGGATACCGGTTGTGGTTCTCACATTTGTTCAAATGTGCAGTGGTTAAGAAATAGGCGGTTACTTGGGAAGAATGAAGTGGACCTCCGTGTGGGGAATGGAGCACGAGTTGCTGCCATGGAGATAGGCGACTATCACCTCACTTTACCTTCCGGACTTTGTATTGTTTTAAATAATTGTTATTATGTGCCTGCTATGAGCAGAAACATTATTTCAGTTTCATGTTTGGATAATGATGAATTTGATTTTGTTATTAAAAAGGGCAATGCTCATATTCGTCGCGAAGGCATTTCTTATGGCAATGCCATGTTGCAAAATGGCCTTTATATCCTTGATTTACAAAACAAAGAGTCTATATACAACATTAATACAAAGAGGGTTAAATCAAACGAATTAAACCCTACTTACTTCTGGCATTGTCGTTTAGGACATGCAAACGAAAAACGCATTTCAAGACTCCACAAAACTGGAGTGCTTGGGTCATTTGACTTAGAATCTTATGACACATGCGAGCCATGTTTGTATGGAAAAATGACAAAGAGTCCTTTTAACAAGAAAGGTGAAAGGACTAATGGCTTATTGGAACTAATACATACCGATGTATGTGGACCATTAAGTACACAAGCTAGAAGTGGTTTTAGCTACTTCGTGACTTTCACAGACGACTTCAGTAGATATGGCTATGTCTATCTAATGAAGTACAAGTCTGAAACTTTTGAGAAATTCAAAGAGTTTAAGAACGAAGTAGAAAACCAACTTGGAAAAAGTATAAAAGCCATTCGATCAGATCGAGGTGGCGAATACTTAAGCCAAGAGTTTGATGATCATCTAAAAGAGTGTGGAATTATTTCACAGCTCACTCCTCCTGGAACACCGCAATGGAATGGTGTGTCCGAAAGGAGAAATCGAACTCTGTTGGACATGGTTCGATCTATGATGAGTCAAGCTAATCTTCCTATCTCTTTTTGGGGTTATGCATTAGAAACTGCTGCGTTTCTATTGAACCGTACTCCAACTAAAGCAGTTGAGAAGACACCATACGAGGTATGGACTGGGAAAGAACCCAATATGTCTTTTCTCAAGATTTGGGGCTGTGAAGCACATGTTAAGAAATTAACATCTGACAAACTAGAGTCCAAATCGACTGTCTGCTTGTTTGTGGGTTATCCCAAAGAAACAAAGGGATACTACTTTTACTCAAAAGCCGAGAACAAAGTATTTGTTGCTCGCAAGGCTGTTTTCTTGGAAAAGGAGTTCCTTCTCAAGAAAGACAGTGGGAGTAAAGTAGAACTTGGAGAAATTCAAGTGCCACAAGCTCCTATAGAGGATGAGTTGGAAGTGGGATCAAGTTCACAACAAGTTGTGGAACAAGATCCCATTACACAAGTACCTAGAAGGTCTGGTAGGGTACGTCAGGAGATTGAGAGATATGGATTTCTAATCACTGACAGTGACACTATTGAGTTAGTAGATCGTGAGGATCCTACTACCTACCGAGAAGCTATTGAAAGCCCAGACTCGGATAATTGGCTTGAAGCCATGAAATTCGAGATGCAATCAATGTACGATAACCAGGTTTGGACCTTGGTTGATCCACCGGAAGGTGCTAAGGTAATTGAATGCAAGTGGTTATTCAAACTAAAAGCTGATAAGACCTACAAAGGTAGACTAGTAGCAAAAGGTTTTCGACAAACTCATGGTATAGACTATGACGAGACCTTTTCGCCTGTAGTCATGCTCAAGTCCATTAGGATCTTGCTTGCCATAGCTGCATATCATGATTATGAGATATGGCAAATGGATGTCAAAACTGCTTTCCTCAACGGAAATTTACTTGAGGATGTGTATATGACACAGCCTGAAGGTTTTGTCAATCCCAAGCATCCTAAGAAGGTTTGCAAGCTTCAAAAATCCATTTATGGATTAAAGCAAGCATCCCGAAGTTGGAATCTTCGTTTTGATGAAGCAGTCAAAGATTTTGACTTCATCAAGAACGAAGATGAGCCTTGTGTGTACAAGAAGGTTAGTGGGAGCATAGTAGTGTTTCTAGTCCTATATGTGGACGACATCCTTCTCATTGGAAATGACATTCCAACATTGCAAAAGATTAAGCAATGGTTGGGAAAATGTTTCTCAATGAAAGACTTAGGTGAAGCCGAGACAATACTTGGTATTCGAATCTATAGAGATAGATCGAATCGGCTTTTGGGACTAAGTCAAGAAAAGTACATAGACAAAGTACTAAAGCGTTTTAGTATGGGAGACTCAAAGAAAGGGTACATACCTTTGGCTTTGGGAGTTCCTTTGACTAAAGAACAGTGCCCTAAAACCAAAGAGGAAAGGGACAACATGAGTAGAATCCCATATGCATCTGCTATTGGATCTATCATGTACGCTATGTTATGTACTAGGTTGGATGTTGCTCATGCACTGAGTATAACCAGTAGGTTTCAGCAAGACCCTGGTGAGAAGCACTGGTCTGCTGTAAAAGGGATCCTTAAGTACCTGCGAAGGACAAAGGATCACTTCTTGGTGTATGGTGGTCAAGAAGAGCTCGTCATACAAGGTTATGCCGATGCTGCTTTTCAGACCAGCACTCAGGATTCTAGATCGCAATCTGGGTTTGTTTTTGTTTTGAACGGTGGTGCTGTCAGCTGGAGAAGCTCAAAGCAAGAAACCGTTGCCGACTCAACTACAGAATCTGAGTATATTGCAGCAAGTGAGGCTGCAAAAGAGGCTGTTTGGATTAAAAATTTCATTACTGGATTAGGAGTGGTCCCAAGCATCCTAGATCCATTAGAAATTTTATGTGACAACAACGGGGCCATCGCACAGGCAAAGGAGCCCCGGTCACACCAGAAATCCAAACACATACTCAGGAGGTACCACTTGATCAGAGAAATCATTGATCGTGGGGACGTCAAGGTTAGCAAGATAGCAAGTGAAGACAATGTAGCAGATCCTTTGACGAAACAGTTACGTCCAAATCTGCACGAAGCTCATTTGAAAGCGTTCGGTCTTAGGGCTATGCCCAATTGGGACTAGTGCTAGTGGGAGATTGTTAGTGTAAGCTCTAGCCCCAATGCATTGTAACGAAACACTTGAAATTAATATAATGAGGCATTTGTTTTATCTATTGTATTCCTGTGCATATCAATTGATAAAACTATCCAAGAGTGTCGTTTCGGTTTAAGTTATCATGTGTGAGGCACATGGATTGTAAGACCTTGAAACAAATGAGACTTCATTCTAAATATCCCTAGTCAGTCATTGTTATGGGAATAACAAATGAATTAAGACTAGTATGCTCTCTCTGATGCTATGAGTCCTGTCTTACGGATCATTAGGACAAGAGTGTCAATCAGAGATCATAGATACATGTTAAGGAACATGGTATCTGGATTCGATCCGCTCATGAGAACACTACATGGTACAAGTCATAAGTGTTTCTCATATGCAAGTTTTGTATCGGAGTTCTTAGACCTGAAATCTCTATGAAACTCTTTATGAATTACTGTGTACTTTGACATACACCTAACGTGCTCGTAACAGAGTGACAAGTACGGGTATGATTGGGTATGCATTGATTCATGTTAGAGAGCATGAGAGAAGTGAAGGGATTACCCCTCTCGATATGAGAGAAAATATCATCGGCCACTTGATCAGTGAACTGAGAAGTGTATGGCCATACCGAGATGAAATAATGAGTAATCATTATTTATCTGAGAGTTCAGTGTCACTGGAATATCAAGAAAGGAATTAATATATATAAGGATGACTGGCTCCATGCCTTATATTAATTCTGATATTTATGGGTAAGGGACTATGCAAAATTGCATTAGGTCACTAAATGCCATTTGCATTTTCGTTTAATTTGGAATGCTATAATATCTTGCTAGAGAATATATATAGCCTTTGAATTAATTTTTATTAATTCATTGCCAATATTAAATGGACCTATAGGATCGCACATAAAGCACTGGGCTTAAAATTGTATTGGAAATTAATTTGGACTTTTATTTGAAGTCAAATTAATGCATGCAATGGGTGAACAGATTTTTACTGTTAACAATTGGTCACGAGAGAAATTTACTGGCATGTGTTAGGTTTAATTTCAATTGATTAATTATCTATGTATAATTAAGTTAATTGAGTATTAAATCCTAAATTATATTTAATCAAAATATAATACTTGAGAGGGAATTAAAGTAACCAAAGTTTAAACTAGGAATCCTAGTTAAATTTGGCAACTAATTACCTTAGTTAAGTAAGTTTGTTTTGATTAGCTAAATGATGCCATTTGAATTTAAATTCTAATAGAATTTAAATTAAAATATATATCT
The DNA here is from genome assembly GCA_037975025.1 of Excoecaria agallocha. NCBI lineage: Eukaryota > Viridiplantae > Streptophyta > Magnoliopsida > Malpighiales > Euphorbiaceae > Excoecaria > Excoecaria agallocha. Next base: position 5,804,959 of record CM075822.1, on the reverse strand, counting down.
CTTAATTATTAAGTGTTAGTGGCTGAAATTGCTACCTAATTTAAGGCACTCACACATGACTAAAGTAAGTGATATATATTAAATGAATTAAAGGAATAATGGTGGGTGCCACTTTTATTCTTCTTCTCTCTTTTGGCCATGAGAGGATTAGTGGGATTTGTAGAGATTCCTTTTGCTCTTAATTCTCTCATGGAAGGTGACTAAGATAGAAACCAAAGAAGAAAGAACAAGAAGAGTTCTTGTGTTTTTCAAACAATTCCATTGCCTAATACACAAATATAGAGCTAGCACTCTCGATTTTAAGCTATCTTTGCAAGTGTGTGTGAACATAGAGAGGAGTGGCATAAAGGCTGTTCCTTTGGCATTGGTGGTGAAGATCTAAGGTAAATAAATTCATCTTAGTTGCTGGTCATCATCAAAATCAAGTCTTGAAGTGCATCTAAAGTTGTAAGTTTCAAAACTCTAAAATTGCATGTTTTCGTTCCTAGTTTTGGATATGTATGGTATGCATGATAAAATTTTTGTTTTTCCGCTGTGCTATCATGATTTTCATACCATGTCATATTCCATCAAGGCCTTCATAATAACTTGAAAAAGATCCTGGCAATGAAAGAATACACAAATAGGAAAGAGTTAGTCGATGCAGCCATCAGAATAAAAGTTGTCCAGTAGGAAGAAATGAGCAAAAAGGCTAGGTTCTAGCAGAGAAGAAGACTAGCATCAGGGGCATTGGACAGTAGATCTAGTAAGAAGGTCATGGGTTCGGGTTTCACTGCAACTTCCCCTCAGGACTCTTCAGCTACTCCTGCACCTACTCAATATACTAAAGCCCGAGCACACTCCTCAGTGGCATCAGTGGGTAATGCCCCTTGAGGTTAGATTGCCAGTAGACCGGAGATAACGATTTGTGAACATTACAATAGACGACATTCAGGAAAGTATTGGGGGTTGACTGGGGCATGTTTGAAGTGCGGATCCCCAAAGCATCTGGTGAGAGATTACCCCAGGATATAGACACAGATTACTACACCAGCTGCCCAGACTCCTACTGGCAGATAGGGTGCTTCTTTAGCCCAGGCAGAGGCAGAGGCAGATCTAGTGGGGCCATATCAGGCAGAGGTTGCAACACCCGATAACCGGTCTGGTATACAAATCGGATACAGATGTCACAAATTGGTCTTTGCTTTGAATATCACTAAATCAATATAATTTATGCTTAACTTATAAATTTCCAAATTTGTTACTCTAAAGTTTTTTCTAAAAATTTCGGCAGAATCTTCCATAAATATTAACAACCTCCTATAGACAAAATACAATATAACACTTCTAAAATCAATCATCAAGATCCATAGCCTCAATCAAGCTCCTACAAAAATTTTTCCATCCTTTTCAATAATAATTAATCTAAGCTACTTGTCACTATATTACTATTTCAATACTTAAATATTTTGTTTCAATAATGTTTACACAAAATATTATCACATGTCTAAGCTAATATTACAACATTAAATCTCAACTAGAAACTTATAAATTATACTTAAATTATACAATCTTAACACCTGTGTCCATGCCAAAGTTCCAAAATACAAAAAATAACATAACTAATTTGCTTTATCCTTGATCAATCCTCAATTCTAGCTGTAGCAACCTACTAAGGTTTTCTTTATTTGCATTGAGAATACTGAATATTGAATTAACCTACGTGTGGAAAAGAAAAAAAACACGCGCTATGCTAAAAGCTTAGTGGTCACTACCAATTTTAATTCACAACTAATGTCATATAAAACAATGTATTCAAGATTTCCATACACACTTACCAATTCGAAAGATAAACATCAAGCAATTAGAAGTATAAGATTTTGTTTGAAAATTCATACTCAACAAACTATTTATTAACTATTCTTACTTTATCTAATTTATAATCAATAAGGCATAATTATTATCTCAGTCCATATGGTATTATATTATAATTCATATCAACATATATGCACATATACCATACTGCAACAAATACTTATGTTCAGTGTAAACATCATAACACATATAAGTAGCATGTCTTAGTTTAGTTATATAGATTTATTAAAAATTAACGAAACAAATTTTCTTAAGTTACACTCACATATGTATACATTTATATGTTTAATTATCATAACATTTAATACTCAAACGAGATAAACAGTTGATTTGAGTGTCAATCACTACTGTTAGATTGATACTTCATATAGTTTTAAAGTCTTAGTATTTCACCAAGTCCCAGTTTGCAGCACTCACATATTTATTACATTATATATATCATAAGGTATTTTCGTAATTTACTTTAACATTTATACTATACTAATCACTTCTTAACATTAAGAAGTTGGTAATTATATTTATATTCAGCATTGTTACTCAATCTGTGACTTATGATGCTTTACTAAGTTAACTTATCTCATTTCTCATTTTATTTCACTTTTACTCATATTTATAACATTTTTAATATTGTGATTATCCTTTTTACTCCATATACATAAATAATTTATGATTTTACCCCTAGTTGACAACAGTAGGAAACCATGAACCGGATAAGCGGATGATCAAATTCAATAAATAGGAGTGTCCATACCACTATGGGGTATGCGGCTACTCCAGGTAAGTGGGAGTGTCCATACCACTATGGGGTATACAGCCACTCCTGTATATCAATAATTGAGCCGGCAATAATATAATCATTTTTCTCAGTATAGTAGCAACAATAAATAAAATAAAACACCGCGGGGTAAGTGTCCCTATGGCTAGCCATACTATCCTAGAGTCCGGGATCACCCACTGACACTTAGGGCATAAACTCAATTTCATAATATATAGCATGTTTCTCATAAATCTCATTTCATCATCAATTACATATCATATTCATATATCATCACATGGTCATTTAATTACTTTATGCCTTTATAATCACATATGGCATTCGGCCATCAAGGGAAGTCATACTTACATAATCTTTCATCCTTCAATAACATGTCATCTTTTCATTTAAATAATTAAACCCTAGCATTTATGCACATATATGTAAAGTATCACTCATTTAGTATGTGTAATATATTTCATAAATATTTAACAAATTTACTTATAGTTATAGCTTTTCTATTTCCTAACATGATTAATTACTCGCAACGGCACTTCAGTGCTCTACCTTATTATTTCTTAATTCCATTTATCCATATTTTATGAATTTCTTGTCAATCAACTTGTTAAAATTATAATTGCACATTGAATTTCATAATATTACTTCTATACCTGGCATGGCTTGAATACATAACTCAACTCATCTTAGTTCACACACTTGTTGTCAAGAGCTTATTATTTAATTCAAATTATATGTATTTATCTCTATAAAAACTGTATAGAAATGTACTATTTCATTATAATCACAACTCCTTAAAGGGTTGACATAGAATAACAAACTAATAGCCCAAAGAGGAACAATTCAAGTCTGTTTAACTACACCCAATTTATGCAGACAATATAAGTTTGTTTACTAAATAAAGTTTAATTATGTAAAAGTAATTCTTGCAGCTTGATGATTCATCAAAATTAAACTGATTTGTTTTCTTAAAATTCTTAGTCACTTGGAAAACTAGTTAATAAGCGTGTATAACTTGTTTTCTATTTTTCCTGTTTAATTCACACTTGATGCTTACTTAACTCTAAATATATATATACATTGATAATTTTACATCTCAATTTCTTATTTTTGTCAAAAGCCTATCAATAATTCGAATTTACTAATTTGGTTAAACATAGGAAGGATTTAACTTTTAGGTTAACATATCCTATTAATTTCATAACCCTGATCCAATAAATGATACAGGAATTAATCTACCAAATTAAGATTCCATTAATTTAAATACTCATCATTATATTTATCATCTTAATTAAGAACCCATAACATTCTGTCTATTAAATTTCTGTTACACCTAATTCTTAATTAAAATTTTGTTCCTTCATATCATATTTACATATATAAAACATATGAAATCAAGAATTTAATCAAGTTCCGTGATTTTGTTCTTTAACCAATTTTTTAGCTCTTCTAACAATTTCGTTTATTATCAAGAGTCTACTAATGTTAATTTGCTAATTCTTTAAGCATATGGAAAATTCTATATTTACTATAATGTATTTAATTTACTAATTAAGTGTGAAATTTTAACTCATCACTTTTATAAGCAAATTAACAATTTGACAAAACTTAATGAAGATAAACCTTGAAGAAGCAAATGGAATGAATCAACTTATTTGTAAATCTGTTTAGATATATCTGACCAATAGGATCGTCACCATCCTCTTTTACGTATTAAATTTAAATCATCAATAACATATTAAAACTCGAAACTAGATCCTAAATTAACCAAAACTCAATCGGCAAATATATTACTCCCAATAAATCACATGGACACAAACATTAATTCAAAGAAATAAAACATTTTTTAACTAGATTTCAGAATTTATTTAACTAAATTCTTAGGAAGTAAATTTTGTATCACATACCTATTTTTTGCCATTTTCTATATTTTTTCCAATTATTTGCTCGTCGAAGGTTCACCAAAGGCTTACCGGAGGCATACGGCCGCTGTCGTTGAGGAGATCAAGGCCTCGGGGTCCCTCCATCGGTGATCACATGCCTTTTCGCTGCATCATTAGGTCAGAAATCACCTTAGAGCCATCGATCCCCTTACCTTCTGATCTCTTCATCGTCAGCTAGTGAGAAGCGATGGAGGACATCAGGAGATTTGCCTCGCCGCTAGAAGTTGATCGATGGTAATAGGGTCACCATCGCCATCGTAAAAATCTAAAAAAAAGGAGAAACTAATCGGTAAAGAGACAGAGGAGGAATCAGGCTGTTAACGGTGAATATACATGCCACCAAAGTCAAATGCCGGCGAGAGGATCATGCTACGGAGGGCACGAGTTGCCACTGTTGATAGCGGCTGACGTGCTGACTAATCGGAACCCCTTCTCCTCCACCTCTCTCTTTCTCTTGGTCCCTTCTCTCTCCCTTTTATTTTCTTTCTTATCTTTTTATTTTGTATTTTCTAATTTAATTTTTAATTTTTAAAATTTTTTTACTAATTAAATCTTAATCTTATCATTATCATTGTTATAATAATTATCAAATATAATTATTCATTTTATTACATACATGTGTATTGTTCTTAATTTATAAATTTAAAAGCCTGATATTCATATTTTCTCACATCATCTCTTAATAAATCGATCCTTGTGAATCGATATCAGAAGTAATCTTCATATACTAAAATATTTTCAAAACACTCAAACTTTGGGGCATCACAGAGGCAGTGCTCCGGCTTCAGATAGAATGCATTTGGCCAGGACTTATACAGTCAAAGCTCTGGAGGATCAGGATGCTCCGGATGTTATTATAGGTAAGTTTTACCTATTTAGTGATGTTGTTTGTGCACTTATAGATCCTAGGTCTACACATTCATATCTTAGCACCAGAGTTGCATAGGGAAAGGGGTTAGAAAAAGCACAGTTAGATTAGAATATCCTTGTGAGCAACCCCTTGGATCATAGTGTGGTTGTGAATAAAGTGTATAGGGATTGTCCTATACAAATACAATAGGCCACCTTTCATGTGAATCTGATCGAACTACCATTCCACGAGTTTGATGTTATATTGGGGATAGATTGACTTTATGAACATTGCGCGGTTGTTGATTGTCGTCTAAAGAGAATTACCTTTAAAACTTCAGAAGACCAAGAAATTATAGTTATAGGAGAACGATCTAATTTCTTATCCAATGTTATCTCAGCCACTACAACACACAAGTGTATTAGAAAAAGGTGTGCGAATTACTTGGCTTTTATTACTGAATCTGAAGCCCATAAACCATATGTTAGTGGTGTACCTACAGTTAGGGACTTTCTTAATGTGTTTCTTGATGAGCTACCAGAATTACCTTTCTTAAGAGAAGTTGAATTCAGTATTGATATGCTACTTGGCACAACACCTATTGCTATGGCCCCTTATCATATGGCACCAGCTAAACTGAAAGAATTTAAGATTTAGCTTCAAGAATTACTAAAAAAAGGCTTCATCCGTTTGAGTGTCACCATCAAGAATAAATATTCATTACCCAGAATTAATGACTTTTTTGATCAATTAAAGGGTGACGATACTTTTTCAAAGATAGACTTGAGATCTGGCTACTACCAGTTGGGAGTAAAAGATACAGACATTCCAAAGATGGCTTTTCATATGAGATATAGGCATTATGAGTTCATGGTTATGCCCTTTGGCCTCACTAATGCACCGGCTGCTTTTATGGATTTAATGAATCGTATCTTGCATCCTTACTTGGATCAATTTGTAGTAGTTTTATTGATGACATCCTGGTATACTCCAATTCACCAGAGGAGCATGATCAACATTTAAGAATTATACTGCAGACTTTGAGGGACAAGCAGTTGTATGTCAAATTCAGCAAATGTGAGTTTTGGCTAAATGAAGTTGCCTTCCTTGGCCATGTGATATCAGCGAAAAGTATTAAAGTAGATCCCAAGAAGGTAGAAGCCGTCCTTAATTGGAAGTCACCTAGAAATATTGCAGAAGTTCGAAGCTTCCTTGGGTTAGCTGGGTATTACAGGTGATTTCTAAAGGGATTCTCCATGATAGCCTCCCCACTCACCAAACTGCTACATAAGAATACTAGATTTGAGTGGATCGAGAAATATCAACAAAGCTTCGAGAAGTTGAAAAGTATGTTGACTGAGGCTCTTGTTCTCACTCAACCCATTTCAGGTAAACCTTATAATATTTATAGTGATGTTTTTGGGAATGGGTTGGGGTTTGTACTTATCCAGGAAGGAAAAGTGGTAGCATATGCATCCAGACAGCTAAAACCACATGAAAGGAACTATCCTACAAATGATCTAGAGCTAGCAGCCATCGTGCTTACTTTGAAGATATGAAGATATTACCTTTATGGGAAAAAGTGATATATACACAGATTATAAAAGCCTGAAGTATCTGCCTATATAAAAAGCATTTAATCTACGAAAAAGGCGATGGCTAGAACTCATCAAAGATTACGACTGCTTGATTGACTATAATATTGGCAAAGCAAATATGGTAATAGATGCTCTTAACAGGAAATACTTAATGACTTTACAAGCGATGAAAGTGAGATTAAATGTGGCGCAAGATGAAGCATTAGTGGCTGAAATGCAAGTGAAACCAGATTGGCTCCAGTAGATAAAAGCTGCTTAAAGGCAAGATGATAGATTAGCCTCCATTATCTCCCATCCACAAGTGCAACATAGGTAAAATCATTGAGTTCTCACTTAGCCGTGATAACTGTTTATATTACAAAGGCAGGATATGTGTGCCTAATGATGCAGATTTGAAGAAGAACATCCTGACAAAAGCTCACAGCAGTCCTTATGCTATGCATCCCGGTAGTAACAAGATTTACCAAGAACTGAAGAAATCTTACTGGTGGTTGGGAATGAAGAAGGAAATAGCGAATTTTATGGCTAAATGTCTGATTTGTCAACAAGTTAAAGTCGAGCATCGGGTGCCTTTAGGATTACTGCATCCGATCACTAAACTGGAATGGAAATGGGAATGGATCACCATGGATTTTGTGTCTGGGTTCCCTCTTACCAGAAGATAGCATGATTCTATCTAGGTGATTGTAGACAGAATGACCAAATCAGCTCATTTTCTTCCAGTGAGATCAAATTTTTCCTTATCTAGATTTGGTAAAATCTATATAAATGAGATTGTGAGGCTTCACGGTGTTCCTATATCTATAATTTCAGATAAGGACCCGCGATTCACTTTCAGATTTTGGCAGAAACTTCAAGATGAATTGGGGACCCGCTTAGACTACAACACATCATTCCATCCAAAAAAATGGCCAGTCAGAGCGGGTGATACAGATATTAAAAGATATGTTATGATGCTATATGCTAGAGTTTGGAGGCAGTTGAGATATCTCCCATTGGTTAAATTTGCCTACAACAACAGCTATCAATCTAGCATCAAAATAGCTCCATATGAAGCACTTTATGGAAGAAAATATAGAATGCCCATATGTTGGATAGAGTTAAGTGAAAGCAAGCTAATGGGACCCGATTTAATTAAAAAATCGAGAAAAAGGTAAAGTTGATTCGAAATAACTTAAAAGCTACCACAGATCGATAGAAATCTTATGCGAATTTGAAAAGGAGAGACATAGAATTCAATGTGAGGGATAAAGTATTTTTGAAGGTTTCTCCATGGCGAAAAGTGCTCCGGTTTGGCAAGAAGGGTAAGCTTAGTCCTAGATTCATCGGATCTTACAAGATAATACAGCGGGTGAGACCAATGGCATATTGGTTAAAGTTACCTTTAGAATTGGAAAGGATCCATGACATGTTTCATGTTTCTATGTTAAGAAGATATTTCATTCGGATAATTCTTATGTTATCACTTCAGAAGAGATACAGTTGAGACCTAATCTATCCTATGATGAAGAACCAGTGAAAATCTTAGCATAGAAGGTCAGACAACTTCAAAACAAGTAGATTCCATTGGTCAAAGTGCTTTGGATGCATCACAACATAGAGGAACCTAACTGGGAACTGGAAGATATGATGAGATAATAGTATCCCCGCCTTTTTGGTCCAGGTAAATTTTGAGGACGAATTTTTTTTATTTAGAAAGGGAGTACTATAACACCCCTAAATTTGCATTTGTTATGCATGCCATGTTGTAAAACATGATTAATTATCCTAGGACAAGTTTCGTAGTAATCAGAGTTAAAAATGATAGAAAATTTGAAAGAGTGCATAGTTAAATGTGTTTGAGCAAAGAAAACCCGATGATGGGGGACCCAACGGGCGATGTGAGTTTAATATAGATTATGAAAGTACATATTAAATGGATTCCAATGGTGTAATTTGACATTGAGGTCGAATAGGCCTCCAAAAGAGTAAACGAAGAAAAATTTCGCGAGTCAGTGTAGGTTTGACCAGAACTTTGATTGCATGTTTGTGAACCCTAATGACATCTAATGGACTTCATATTTCATACACATGTTATAAGTAGTGTAATGACACCCAAGGAACTGCAAAATAGAAATTCTGGTAATTATGAAATTTTGGATTTCGAACTGGCTACACAGGTTATCAAAGCTAAATATATATCAAAATGATATCAGAATGAGCTAAAATTTTTACTATATATTTTTGAATATGTATTAACACTCGGGGAAAAATTTTAGGATAATCTGGCATGTAAAATAAAAATTCATATTTTAGGGTGCAAAATCAAGATTGGGTCATTTGGAGGGGCAAATCCAAGAATTTGACCATGACATTTCATATAAATTACTAATTTGGGGTGGTAATCATGTGTGAGTAAGCCTAGGGAAGTAAGGTAAGCCTAAGTGCTTATATGAGTTACAAGTGGCAAAAATTAAAGCCATTGGATTCAATAGTAAATGAGTGAATCTTGGCCCTTCCTTTTGTATATATATAGCCCATTGGATGTAGAGTAAAGACATCTAAAATTCTCTCCATTTCTACAGCTTCTTCTTCCCTTTTCTCCCTAAAATCCGAACCATCCTTTCTTTTTCTCTCTCCTTCATTTTTTCTTCCTTCCAAGCTCTCTCTCTCTCCACATCTCCAGCCCAAATCATAACCTCATACTCAAAATTTCTTGCTCTTTCACATAGGAAAGGGTTTTCATCAAGAAGAGGCCAATAAATCAAAGAATTAAGGTAAAACCCTATAGTGCACTTTTACAATTTTATATGTTTTAGGTGGGAATTATGGGAGATATTGCACTAGCATCTAGAGTAAGGTTAAAATATTATAATAGTGTATTTAAATTCCGTGAAATAATGAATTAAAATGGTGTTTTGTTTCTTTACATATTTGGCTAAAATAGAAACACAAAAGGGAAGGCCAAAAACAAGGAGGGAAAGGGAAAGAGAAAGAGGAATAAGTGATAAGCAAGCCAAAACAAGGTTAGTGGATACAATATATATTTAATTTCAATTATTTCAATGAATTTTTCTTAAATTTTTCAATTATGTAACTATATGAACTAATGTGAATTGATGAAATAATTTGATATAACTTGATATTATGATGAAATAAGCTAGTATAAACTTAATTTAGTGAAGAAATCAAAATAAAAATAGGAACCTTAGTAGTGGCCAAATGGTATTCTTTGAATAATTGTGATGTAATTCAATGTTATTTAAAATATTTAGTTATAATTAGACTATACAAGGTGTAAGGAAGCTATTAGGCTTGATGGAAATGAAAAATCATAATTGTACATAAATATGTATAGTATAAATAATGATGAAAGTTTATGATGTGTATGATAGAATATGACATGGTATGAATGTGATGATAGCACAGCGGAAAAATAAAATTTTTATCATACATACCATACAATTCCAAAGCAAGAAACGAAACATGCAATTTTAGGGTTGTATAACTTACAACTTATGATGCCTTTTTGAAAATTGAATTTGATGATGCTCAGCAACTAAGGTGACTTTATCCGCCTTAGGTCTCGATCACCAATGCCAAGGAACAGCCTTTAACGCCACTCCCTCTATTCTCACACACACACTTGCACCGACGGCTTAAAATCGAGATTGCCATCTCTCTTTTTCGGTATTGTGTAATGGTTATAGTTTGAAGCTACAAAATTTGATTTTATACTTCTCTTAGGTTGCTATTACTACCCAAGAACACAAGAGAATGAGGAACTATCCTTTCTCATTATAAAAAATTGGGCCAAAAGAATTGAGAGAGAGAGAGAGAGAGTTCATGCCAAAAGCAAAGAAAATTAGGGTTTTTCACGCCAACTTCACTTAGTTCTTTAGGGTTTTATTTCTTTTTAATATATATGCTTATCCTTTGGCAAGTCTTTGATCTGAATTCAACCATCCTAAGATAATTAATTCAAACTCTATCACTTCCTAAAGATAAGTAATATATTTTGAATTAAACTCCTTTGAATTTAAATTCAAATTTGAAATAAAACATAAGACATTTAATTAAATGAAAACACTTAATATAAATAATAAACATGTGCCAAAATTCCTTGATTTCCCTCTTGGAATTTCGGCCACTTCATTAAATATATAAGTGATTTAATTTAATTTAAATTCCTTTAGGCTTTAATACTCAATTAACTTAATTAATATAACATAATTAATTAATTGAAATTAAACCTTGTGGGCTGAATTTCTCTCTCTCATGGACCAAGGCCCAATAGCAATTTTATAACCCATTACATACATTAATTTGACTTTAATTAAAAGCCCAAATTAATGCCCAATACTTAATTTAAGTATTTTAAGCCCAATGCTTTGTGTGCGATCCTATAGGTCCATTTAATGTTGGCAATGAATTAACAAATTAATTCAAAGGCTATATATATTCTCTAGCAAGATATTATAGCATTCCAAATTAAATGAAAATGCATATGGCATTTAGTGACCTAATGCAATTTTGTATAGTCCCTTACCCATAAATATCAGAATTAATATAAGGCATGGAACTAGTCATCCTTATATATATTAATTCCTTTCTTGATATTCCAGTGACACTGAACTCTTAGATAAATAATGATTACTCATTATTTCATCTCGGTATGGCCATACACTTCTCAGTTCACTGATCAAGTGGCCGATGATATTTTCTCTCTTATTGAGAGGGGTAATCCCTTCACTTCTCTCATGCTCTCTAACATGAATTAATGCATACCCAATCATACCCGTACTTGTCACTCTGTTACGAGCACGTTAGGTGTATGTCAAAGTATACAGTAATTCATAAAGAGTTTCATAGAGATTTCAGGTCTAAGAACTCCGATACAAAACTTGCATATGAGAAACACTTATGAGTTGTACCATGTAGTGTTCTCATGAGCGGATCGTATCCAGATACCATGTTCTTTAACATGTATCTATGATCTCTGATTGACACTCTTGTCCTAATGATCCGTAAGACAGAACTCATAATATCAGAGAGAGCATACTAGTCTTAATTCATTGTTATTCCCATAACAATGACTGACTAGGGATATTTAGAATGATGTCTCATTTGTTTCAAGGTCTTATAACCATGTGCCTCACACATGATAACTTAAACCGAAACAACACTCTTGGATAGTTTTATCAATTGATATGCACAGGAATACAAAGGATAAAACAAATGCCTCGTTTTATTAATTCAAAGTGCTTTATTACAATGCATTGGGGCTAGGGCTTACACTAACAATCTCCCACTAGCACTAGTCCCAATTGGGCATAGCCCTAAGACCGAACGCTCTCAAATGAGCTTCGTGCAGATTTGGACGCAATTATTTCGTCAAAGGATCTGCTACATTGTCTTCATTTGCTATCTTGCTAACCTTGACGTCCCCACGATCAATGATTTCTCTGATCAGGTGGTACCTCCTGAGTATGTGTTTGGATTTCTGGTGTGACCGGGGCTCCTTGGCCTGTGCTATGGCCCCGTTGTTGTCACAAAAAATTTCTAATGGATATAGGATGCTTGGGACCACTCCTAATCCAGAAATGAAATTTTTAATCCAAACAGCCTCTTTTGCAGCCTCACTTGTTGCAATATACTCAGATTCTGTAGTTGAGTCGGCAACGGTTTCTTGCTTCGAGCTTCTCCAGCTGACAGCACCACCATTCAAAACAAAAACAAACCCAGATTGCGATCTAGAATCCTGAGTGCTGGTCTAAAAAGCAGCATCGGCATAACCTTGTATGACGAGCTCTTTTTGACCACCATACACCAAGAAGTGATTCTTAGTCCTTCGCAGGTACTTTAGAATCCCTTTTACAGCAGACCAGTGCTTTTCACCAGGGTCTTGCTGAAACCTACTGGTTATACTCAGTGCATGAGCAACATCCAACCTAGTACATAACATAGCGTACATGATAGATCCAATAGCAGATGCATATGGGATTCTACTCATGTTGTCCCTTTCCTCTTTGGTTTTAGGGCACTGTTCTTTAGTCAAAGGAACTCCCAAAGCCAAAGGTATGTACCCTTTCTTTGAGTCTCCCATACTAAAATGCTTTAGTACTTTGTCTATGTACTTTTCTTGACTTAGTCCCAAGAGTCGATTCGATCTATCTCTATAGATTTGAATACCAAGTATTGTCTCGGCTTCACCTAAGTCTTTCATTGAGAAACATTTTTCCAACCATTGCTTAACCTTTTGCAATGTTGGAATATCATTCCCAATGAGAAGGATGTCGTCCACATATAGGACCAGAAATACTACTATGCTCCCACTAACCTTCTTGTACACACAAGGCTCATCTTCATTCTTGATGAAGTCAAATTCTTTGACTGCCTCATCAAAATGAAGATTCCAACTTCGGGATGCTTGCTTTAATCCATAAATGGATTTTTGAAGCTTGCAAACCTTCTTAGGATACTTGGGATTGACAAAACCTTCAGGCTGTGTCATATACACATCCTCAAGTAAATTTCCGTTGAGGAAAGCAGTTTTGACATCCATTTGCCATATCTCATAATCATGATATGCAGCTATGGCAAGCAAGATCCTAATGGACTTGAGCATGACTACAGGCGAAAAGGTCTCGTCATAGTCTACACCATGAGTTTGTCGAAAACCTTTTGCTACTAGTCTACCTTTGTAGGTCTTATCAGCTTTGAGTTTGAATAGCCACTTGCATTCAATTACCTTAGCACCTTCCGGTGGATCAACCAAGGTCCAAACCTGGTTATCGTACATTGATTGCATCTCGGATTTCATGGCTTCAAGCCAATTTTTCGAGTCTGGGCTCTCAATAGCTTCTCGGTAGGTAGTAGGATCCTCATGATCTACTAACTCAATAGTGTCACTATCAGTGATTAGAAATCCATATCTCTCAATCTCCTGACGTACCCTACCGGATCTTCTAAGTTCTTGTGTAATGGGTTCTTGTTCCACAACTGGTTGTGAACTTGATCCCATTTCCAAACCATCCTCTATAGGAGTTTGTGGTGCTTGAATTTCTCCAAGTTCTACTTTACTCCCACTGTCTTTCTTGAGAAGGAACTCTTTTTCCAAGAAAACAGCCTTGCGAGCAACAAATACTTTGTTCTCGGCTTGTGAGTAAAAGTAGTATCCCTTTGTTTCTTTGGGATAACCCACAAACAAGCAGACAGTGAATTTGGACTCTAGTTTGTCGGATGTTAATTTCTTAACATGTGCTTCACAGCCCCAAATCCTGAGAAAAGACATATTGGGTTCTTTCCCAATCCATACCTCGTATGGTGTCTTCTCAACTGCTTTAGTTGGAGTACGGTTCAATAGAAACGCAGCAGTTTCTAATGCATAACCCCAAAAAGAGATAAGAAGATTAGCTTGACTCATCATAGATCGAACCATGTCCAACAGAGTTCGATTTCTCCTTTCGGACACACCATCCCATTGAGGTGTTCCAGGAGGAGTGAGCTGTGAAATAATACCACACTCCTTTAGATGACTGTCAAACTCTTGGCTTAAGTATTCGCCACCTCGATCTGATCGAATGGCCTTTATACTTTTGTCAAGTTGGTTTTCTACTTCGTTCTTAAACTCTTTGAATTTCTCAAAAGTTTCAGACTTGTACTTCATTAGATAGACATAGCCATATCTACTGAAGTCATCTGTGAATGTCACGAAGTAGCTAAAACCACCTCTGGCATGTGTACTTAAAGGTCCACATACATCGGTATGTATTAGTTCCAATAAGCCATTAGTCCTCTCACCTTTTTTATTAAAAGGACTCTTTGTCATTTTTCCATGCAAACATGGCTCGCATGTGTCATAAGACTCTAAGTCGAATGACCCAAGCACTCCAGTTTTGTGGAGTCTTGAAATGTGTTTTTCGTTTGCATGTCCTAAACGACAATGCCAAAAGTAAGTAGGGTTCAATTCGTTTGATTTAACCCTCTTTGTATTAATGTTGTATATCGACTCTTTGTTTTGTAAATCAAGGATATAAAGGCCATTTTGCAACATGGCATTGCCATAAGAAATGTCTTGGCGACGAATATGAGCATTTCCATTTTTAATAACGAAATCAAATTCATCATTATCCAAACATGAAACTGAAATAATGTTTCTGCTCATAGCAGGCACATAATAACAATTATTCAAAACAATACAAAGTCCGAAAGGTAAAGTGAGGTGATAGTCGCCTATCTCCATGGCAGCAACTCGTGCTCCATTCCCCACACGGAGGTCCACTTCATTCTTCCCAAGTAACCGCCTATTTCTTAGCCCCTGCAAATTTGAACAAATGTGAGAACCACAACCAGTATCCAATACCCAAGTGGTAGAAATAGAAAGGTTAATTTCAACAACAAAAATACCAGAACTGGACGCCTTGGCTCCATTCTTCTTTTGTTCTTCCTTGAAGAGAGCGCAATTCTTCCTCCAATGCCCTATCTTGTTGCAATGGAAGCAAGTGCTCTCACTCTCTTTGAGTTTTGGCGCCTTGGGCTTGGATTGGGCCTGAGGTGCACTCCCACTTGACTTGGGTTTTGCCTTTCCCTTTCCCTTTCCCTTAGCAGGTCCCTTCTTAATTCCCTTTTGAACCATTAGTACGGGATTGGTCTTTCGAATATTCTCTTTAGCATTCTGAAGCATCCCATGAAGCTCAGTGACTGACTTGTTCATTGCATGCATGTTATAATTCATCACAAATGGATCATAAGCAGCAGGCAATGATCCTAAGATCAAGTCAGTGGCCAATTCCTTTGGCACTAGTACCTCAAGGTTCTCAAGAGTATCAAGATACCCTTTCATCTTGAGTACATGGGTACTAACAGGAGTACCCTCAGCCATCTTGCAAGAAATTAAGGCCTTTGTTGTCACGAACCTCTCGTGACGAGCTTGCTCTTGGAACATCTCCTTGAGGTGCACCATGATCGCATAAGCCTCTTGGTCCATAAATTGCTTTTGCAAGTCAGGCACCATAGTGGCCAGCATCAGACAGGTCACATCGTTGGAGTCGCTCTTCTTGGTCTCAAAAGTTTCCTTTTGAACCGCAGAGGCGTTCCTTCCTGGTTCTTCAGGCAAGGGTGCATCCAAAACATACGACTTTTTCTCTTGCTTAAGAACTATTCTTAAGTTTCAAGACCAGTCTATGAAATTGGTGCCATTTAATTTGTCCTTTTCAAGGACCAATCGCAATGAGAAATTGTTGTTTGAAGATGCCATTTTCAATCTACAATAAAATTTAGCAAGATTAAATGAGGTCTTATTAATGATCCCACAAACCGAATTAATATCCCTTTAAATAATTCGCGTTAGTGATTTAATGTGGGCCAAGATCCACTTTTCACAACAACTTATTAGTCAAGCTGAGCTTGTACACCTAACAAGTTAAGTTACTTAGGTAGGAAAACTCCAATCATGTCTCGTACATGACTCTTGGATCAAATGGGCTAACATCTTAAGCTGTTATAGCACAACCCATTTATTAGTTGTCTAGGTCCGGGCATCCCTTTCCATGATAAGTCCAACCTACATTCACAACCCATGCCTCACAAAGATAATTGGGCGCATCTAAGACTCCTAGTCTACGTGACCGATGATCGATGCCTTGACATGTTTCGAATTAGGAAGGCAACTTTGTGACTTACTATTTTTAGGGATTCATTTTATTACGGCTTACATGGCATACGCTTTGTCATCCATACATAGCATGCATATATAAATAATTGCATAAAGTAAAGCGTGACAAACATGGGCCCAAAAACCTACAACTAAGATTCTATACTATTACATAAGAATCTTCGAGTTGGGCTTCTCCACTCCGGTGGGCTTCGTCTTGATTTACAAAGTCTTCAAGTATATTCTATTCTAAGAAATAAATGGAAAACTTTTACAACAAAATATAATGGCTTGCAGGCCATATTTAATTACAAAACCCAGGGCCCATGAATGCACCATGCATATCCATTCATCACACCAAATTAGCAAATAAATATACATAGCATTCATGGATAAAACAAAGTCCAATTTAAATTAATTTAGCCAAGCCCATTAATGAAAATTGTGTACTTGAACCTTTAAGAGAAGACCCCATGACGGGCTTGGGCTAAAGCCCAATGGACTAAATCCTCTTATTGAATAAGTTCTCTTAAAAGCCCAAAACACTAACTAGTTAGATTTGTGCTATAAATCAACTCTAGTATAATTTCCAATTTTGCCATTTTTTTAATTTTATGTTATACAGCCCATAAACATTAAAAATACATATAATATGTGCTAACATGAATTAAAAATATAAAATCATGAAGAACACATATATGGTACACGACATTCATGCAAAAACAAACAAACAACAAAAACTAGTTGTTTAATGCTTATGTAATGCCATAAAATGCACAAACATTTAAATTAATTTTATGAGTCATTTAATATTCTAAATAAGTCCATAAATATTGATTTAATATTCTGTACAAATCTGATCTAAATGTGTTTTTACCATTTTAATCAAAACAAAACAAACAATCTTGATTAAACATGTAACAAACACAAACTAGTCATAGTTTTAAGTGATTTTAAAATTAATCAATTAAATTGTCATGGACCAGAATTAAAACCAAATTTAAAATATGTCCAGACCTGATAATTAATCTTTAAAAATCACTTACAAACATGCCAAAAACGTTTTTACATTTAATTTTGAAAACTAGTTGTTAAAATAGCAATTTACATGCCAACAAGCACCTAGTTTCATAATTAACATGTACCATCAGGTATAAATAATTAAATCCGACCATTACCAGCCCTAATAACATCTTAGGACAGTATATTAACATTTCATATTAATTATAATACCTATCTAATCAATTAAAATCGTTTTTACACCAAAACAATGCAAAAAACTCAAAACAGAAAATTTCAGATTTGCATGTTTTCATAATGACGATTTTTAATTAATTTTTTCATGCATCTAAAGCACTAAAATAAGCATGTTTAGGCTCTGATACCACTAATGGAATATGACATGGTATGAATGTGATGATAGCACAGCGGAAAAATAAAATTTTTATCATACATACCATACAATTCCAAAGCAAGAAATGAAACATGCAATTTTAGGGTTGTATAACTTACAACTTATGATGCCTTTTTGAAAATTGAATTTGATGATGCTCAGCAACTAAGTTGACTTTATCCGCCTTAGGTCTCGATCACCAATGCCAAGGAACAACCTTTAACGCCACTCCCTCTATTCTCACACACACACTTGCACCGACGGCTTAAAATCGAGATTGCCAGCTCTCTTTTTCGGTATTGTGTAATGGTTATAGTTTGAAGCTACAAAATTTGATTTTGTACTTCTCTTAGGTTGCTATTACTATCCAAGAACACAAGAGAATGAGGAACTATCATTTCTCCTTATGAAAAATTGGGCCAAAAGAATTGAGAGAGAGAGAGAGAGTTCACGCCAAAAGCAAAGAAAATTAGGGTTTTTCACGCCAACTTCACTTAGTTCTTTAGGGTTTTATTTCTTTTTAATATATATGCTTATCCTTTGGCAAGTCTTTGATCTGAATTCAACCATCCTAAGATAATTAATTCAAACTCTATCACTTCCTAAAGATAAGTAATATATTTTGAATTAAACTCCTTTGAATTTAAATTCAAATTTGAAATAAAACATAAGACATTTAATTAAATGAAAACACTTAATATAAATAATAAACATGTGCCGAAATTCCTTGATTTTCCTCTTGGAATTTCGGCCACTTCATTAAATATATAAGTGATTTAATTTAATTTAAATTCCTTTAGGCTTTAATACTCAATTAACTTAATTAATATAACATAATTAATTAATTGAAATTAAATCTTGTGGGCTGAATTTCTCTCTCTCATGGACCAAGGCCCAATAGCAATTTTATAACCCATTACATACATTAATTTGACTTTAATTAAAAGCCCAAATTAATGCCCAATACTTAATTTAAGTATTTTAAGCCCAATGCTTTGTGTGCGATCCTATAGGTCCATTTAATGTTGGCAATGAATTAACAAATTAATTCAAAGGCTATATATATTCTCTAGCAAGATATTATAGCATTCCAAATTAAATGAAAATGCATATGGCATTTAGTGACCTAATGTAATTTTGCATAGTCCCTTACTCATAAATATCAGAATTAATATAAGGCATGGAACTAGTCATCCTTATATATATTAATTCCTTTCTTGATATTCCAGTGACACTGAACTCTCAGATAAATAATGATTACTCATTATTTCATCTCGGTATGGCCATACACTTCTCAGTTCACTGATCAAGTGGCCGATGATATTTTCTCTCTTATTGAGAGGGGTAATCCCTTCACTTCTCTCATGCTCTCTAACATGAATTAATGCATACCCAATTATACCCGTACTTGTCACTCTATGACGAGCACGTTAGGTGTATGTCAAAGTACACAGTAATTCATAAAGAGTTTCATAGAGATTTTAGGTCTAAGAACTCTGATACAAAACTTGCATATGAGAAACACTTATGACTTGTACCATGTAGTGTTCTCATGAGCGGATCGTATCCATATACCATGTTCTTTAACATGTATCTATGATCTCTGATTGACACTCTTGTCCTAATGATCCGTAAGACAGAACTCATAATATCAAAGAGAGCATACTAGTCTTAATTCATTGTTATTCCCATAACAATGACTGACTAGGGATATTTAGAATGATATCTCATTTGTTTCAAGGTCTTACAACCATGTGCCTCACACATGATAACTTAAACCGAAACAACACTCTTGGATAGTTTTATCAATTGATATGCACAGAAATACAAAGGATAAAACAAATGCCTCGTTTTATTAATTCAAAGTGCTTTATTACAATGCATTGGGGCTAGGGCTTACACTAACAGTTTAAGAATTTTAAGGTAAAGTAAGTGTATTATGTTATATTAATGCCTAAAATGAATGTGGAAGGGTGTATAACACAAAATGGGAGAAGAAAAGAATGTGTAAGTGTGAGATCTTTAAGTGGCCGAATGGCCAAGGTGTATGTAATAACATGATTTAATGATATTCATGTAATATTAAGTGTAAATATATGTAATGTATAACTAATAACTGTAATGGAGTAGAAATTAAATCATAGTGATGTGAATGCAATGTAATTAATGCATATAATTGTGTAAAGATAATGTGGAGTATGAAATTATGCCCTTAGTGTATGGTGGGTAAACTAGAACCCTAGGATAGTATGGATAGCCATAGGGGTACTTACCTCGCAG
The DNA here is from genome assembly GCA_037975025.1 of Excoecaria agallocha. Lineage (NCBI taxonomy): Eukaryota > Viridiplantae > Streptophyta > Magnoliopsida > Malpighiales > Euphorbiaceae > Excoecaria > Excoecaria agallocha. The sequence goes on along the minus strand of CM075822.1, from coordinate 5,784,635 downwards.
TGTTGTGTTAGTGTAATTGAACCATTGGTACATCGGGAGTAGCCGCATACCCCTTTTATCGTATAAATATTTCCAAGAGTAGTCGCATGCCCCCTTTGTGGTATGGACACTCTTAATGACTGGATTTGCTTATTTGGTTATTTGGTTCATGGCTTTCCTACTGTTAACAACTAGGAGCAAAATGGTAATTTTTTATAAACAGTGCAAATTGGGTAATTAAGACTTTTTTATGTTAAAATTATAAAAAGGAATAAGTTAAAATGGAAAATGAGATATATATGTGCAATAAGGGCAAAAATATAATTATGCAATAAATTGTGGATAACATAGTTCAATTATGGTGAAAAGGTGATTAAAACGATTTAAAATGGCTAAATTGATGAAAAAGGTAAAACGGTAATTAGGGAAGGCTATAGGGACTAAATTGTAATTTTCCATCCAATGGAAAATTTCTAGGGACTAAATGATAAATTATGCAATTAAAATATATTTGGAGTCAAAGGAAGTCGACTGGATCAAAATTGGAGTTAAATTGATTAAAATAGGAAAAAGTCAACATAAAAGTCAAAGTTAGTCAAAATTAGAGAAAAGTCAACTTTTAGGATGAAATGGTAAATTTTCACCCAAATTAGGAAATTATTGAAATTAAGTAAGAAGAAAATTTTTTGAAACTATTAACTGAAGGATTGGGTAAAAAGGTAATTAAATAATGAATGTAATTAGTTGTTTAATTTTAATAAAAATAATGGTGGATAAATTAAATTAAGTGAATAAGAATGAGTTAAGTGAAATTTCATGTAAATATATCTAACACTAAGCAACAAGGTTGCTTAGTGCATAGTTGATTGTGACTGCGCGCAGGGACAGGTACCTCGAGCTAGCATTTGAGGAAGATGACTGTGGCATGTATTCGTTACAGAAAATCTTTTAATGTAATTATGAAATTATGTGTGAATGTATTAACAGTTATGAAAAATTTTGTATTTAGGCATGTAAATAAATATTGTAGATTTGTAAACAATGTGAATGGATATAGCACGGATGTTATATGAATGTGTGTGATTGGAAACATATGATCTAATGGAAGTTATAGAAGTGCTATATGTTGTTGAATAAAGTAATGGGAGTAGGAGGATTGATATTGGGAGTGTTATTTATCTTTTACAAGTTTGGGAAATGAGAAAAATTAAGCCGTTATATTGCCAAATTTTCATTTAATTGGATAACGATTAAATAGTAATAGGTATATTGATAGAACAATATAGCTTGTATAATAGTATAGAGGGTGTTACAATCCAACTTTAGTCCTTTCACTGTAGGACTACTCCTGGCTTTTAGGATATAATATGATAGTTACATTTAACTTATCATAAGATTATACTTAATCCAATTTGGATCTCAATCAAAAGCATACAACCTCATGTATTTCTTTATTTTGCACCTTAACAAGATCAATCTTGTATTTTTTGCAAAATGACACTTTTATTTTGAGTAGGTTCTCGAGTTCACCATATGTTCAAAAATCACTTCATTTTAGTTTTTGTCAACTCATTGTCAAAATCAAGGTAAATATCCATGTTATTGGGCTACTTCTATATCCGACATACTCAATCATATAATAAATAATAATAAATGTTCACATATAAATATTCACACTCATGTATTGCTAAATAATGAACTTTATTATTATTCATAAGTAATAATGTTAAGGGATTACACAATGAAACAGTATAAATTAAATCCTATACAAACCTTGAAATCTAATGTGTCTCTCAAACACATCTCTCGATATAGGTTTAGTCAGTGGATCTGCTATCATATCTTGCTTGAAAATGTATTTAGTTCACTTCTTCTCGTGTAACTATATCTTTCATGTAATAATACTTAATGTCGATATGCTTAGTCTTACTATAAAATTTTGGACTTTTGATATAAGCTATCGATGAATGACATTCACTATAGACGGTCACCAGTTTCTCTGAAGTAGTTACTCTTTAATGGTTTATAAACCTTTTTAGCCAAACCACTTTTTGTACTGCAACCGAGGAAGCGATAAAATCAGCTTGCATTATTGATAGGGCTATACTTATTTGTTTTTAACTAATCCATGAGATGGAACACTTGCCAAGCAAGAAAATGAATCCTGAAGTGGATTTCCTCTCATTCACATCTCCTTCCCAATCAACATTTGTATATCCTGTCAATTGCATATCCTTACCTTGATAACAGAGAGAATAGTATACTGTACATTTAAGGTATCCAAGTATCCTTTTCACTACTTTCCAATGTGCTTCGATTGGGTTAGACTGATATCTACTTACTATGCCAATTTCATAGCATATATCAGGTCTTATACACGATATTGCATATATCATACTACCCACAACAACGGCATACAAAACATTCCTCATGCATTTCATTTCTTATGGATCTCTAAATACATACTCTTGCTAAGAAACTAATTCTTGGTAATAGGGTTATCAATGGGTTTCCAATTTTTCATTTTAAATCGTTTAAGGATTTTATTGATATATTTCTTTTGCTAGAGAGATAACAACCTTCTTGAATGATCTTTTGAAATCTTAATTCCAAGAATGTAGTCTTTTTGACCCATATCTTTCATTTCAAAGTTAAAGGATAACCAACCTTTGATTTCATTTACGTACTCTATATCATCTTTTGCTATTAGTATGTTATCTAAATACAAAGTCAAAATGACAAATCTATTTTTAGAGCTTTTGTGATAAACATAATGGTTTTTATCAATCATATTGAACCCATTCAACATGGTTGTCTCAGTAGATTGTTTAAGGCCATGGATTGATCTTTTCAGTCGATAAACCTTATGTTCGCTACCTTTTTCAATGAAACCTACAGGTTGTTCCATATAGATTTTTTTATCTAATCCTCCATTGAGGAAATAAACTTTTACATCCGTTTGATGTAACTCTAAGTCTAAACTAACCACTAAGGCCATAATTAACTTTATAGATGTAAATCTTACAATAGGTGAGAAAGTCTCCTCATAGTCAATCCCTTCCTATTTCGTAAATCCCTTACCGATTAGGCAAGCGTTATATATTTTTATGCTTCCATCGGCTTTTCACTTTACCTTGAGAATCCACTTATTCCTAATTAGTTTACATCCTTTAGGTAGATTAACTAGTTCTCAAACATGGTTCAATCTCATAGATGCAATTTTTTCTTTCATTGCCTTAATCCATTTATCTTTAGCAGGGCATAAAAGAGCTTTTTAAATATTTTTAGGCCCTTCTTCATCTTGTGAAGTAACTAAAAGGGCTTTTTTTGAGCCTTCAATCTCAAATCGTCGATATGGAACACTTTTCCTTTTAGATTTTTGCAATTTCAATTCTTGATAAACATATCTCATATATTCATCGTAGCTCAAAATACTCCTACTGGGATTGAGGTCCATGCTCCCACTATAGCCAGGAATACTCCCACTCAAGTAAGGATTCTGAATTTCCATGCTCCCACCAGGGTCAGGAATAGTCCCATTGGAGTAAAGATCCCGAACATCCAGATCATTAGAAAAAGGCTCTAGACCTTTTTCTTCAAATTTCCTCCTACTTGAATGGAATGATCTCGATGGTTCATCTTCTTGAGTTTCATAGAAAGTGAAGTCTTGACTCATTTCATCCAACTTTGAAAATTTATTTTTTAAAAAAAATAACATCTCATGATTCAAATTTTATCACTGTGCCATTTTCTTTTTCACCCATGAATACATATCATTTTGATACTTCAGAATATCTCACAAAGATACTCTTTTTACCTCTTGGTCCCAATTTACTAAATTTTCTTGAGCTATCATGGATATAGGCAACACAATTCCAAGGTCATAAATGGTTTAGGTCAGGTTATCGACTAGTCCACAACTCATAAGTAGTGGATTTGACAGACTTATAGGGCACTCAATTTAAAACATATGTGGTTATTTATAGAGTATCTCCCCAATAGGAGATTGATAAATTTACCTCAGCCATCATAGATCTTACCATATCTAGGAGAGTTTTATTTTTCCTTTTCATAATACCGTTTTCTTGTGGAGTTCTAGGAATAGACAACTAATGCTCAATTCTTTTTTCATCACATAAAGCTTTAAATTTCTCAAAAAGATATTCCCAACCTTTGTTAGTTCTTAAAGCTTTGATCTTTTTGTCTAACTAATTTCTACTAAGTTCATATAACTTTAGAAATAACTCAACGCTTTTGATTTATGAGAAATCAAGTAGATATGACCATATCTCATATAGTCACCTATAAATGTGATGAAATAGTAGGCCCTATACCTTACCCTTACATTCATTGGATCACAAATATAGGAATGGATTAATTGCAATGGAAATGCGGCCTTAGTTCCGTTTCTGAACTATTTTTAACTAGTTTTCCTTTTAGACAATGTTCACAAGTAGGTAAATCAATTTTATTAAGGTTACCTAATAAACTTATTTTGGCTAACTAACTCATTTGATCTTACCTAATGTGATTTAACCTAGTATGATATAATTTCACATTATTCTTGTAAACACAGTGACCCGAGGTAGCCTAGATCAAGGTTACCCAATGATAAGAAAATAATAAATTACTGACAATAGATTCGGATCTCGAAACTCCGATTGTAAGTTTCTATGATTTTCAAGTGTTTTAACAAAAGTGCATAAAAAACTGTGATTTAGGCCTTTGAAGGTGATAGATAGCTATCTGTCATCTGAAAGGCACCTGTATGCAGCTCTCTCTTTCCTGCACATGCCAAAATAGGGGTATTTTAGGGATTCTAGGACTCTGGCCTGAGGGGAGACTGCCTCTTAATGAGGGATGCTCGTCTATGGCTCAAATTTCAGAATTCTCACATTTTCGGAATTGAAAAAGGTAGTTAAAGATTTTAAAAGAATTTTATCCGGATTTATTGGGGATTTTTCCTCTAGATTTTACGAGTTAGAGTTGGAGTCCAACTTTAACTCTAACCTAAGTATAAAACCTAAAAATCTAGAGTTTTGAAAGGGGAAAGAATCATTTTTTACTTAGATTTAAAAAGGCTTAGGGAAAAAGAAAACTAATTTCTCTCTCTCTAAGAACTTGCTCTAACAATCTCTTTGAAACACACAAAACACAAGTGAATTTCATAGTACTTTTTTTAAGAAAATGAAAAGCATGAATTAGATAAGATATCTGGACTACAAGAGATTCAGAATTATAATATCTTTTGAGAGTAATATTCGAGGCTTATTCATACTTTCTCTCGCTAAATTGGTGCCATGCATGATTATATGATTATTTGATGCAAATAAAAATGTTTATATATTGTGTTCATGTGATTGGCATGCTTAAATTTCATTGAGATGCAAGTATGAATCAAAGAGCATGTTAGAGGCATGGTTAATTGATAGATTCCTCCATTGTTGTATTATTTTAAGCTTTATTTCATTCTTTTAATTCTGTAAATTGGTGATCTTTAATGTGTTTTATGCATGATTTGATGTTATAACATTGTATTGGCATGATCTAAATCCTGATAATTGCATGTTTAGGGTTAAAATAAACTTTGTACAATTTTTTTTGCATTTTTTTTGCCTTTGAATTTATGTATCATGTCATGTCCAAAGGTGACGAAAGGAAAGATGACTCGATGAATGCCCGTCTGTTAGGTGACAGACGGGATATCATAAGCCATCTTTTCGTCCCATTTGTCACTTTGTTTTGGGCATTCCTCGCCTTATTTTAGGCATTTGTGGCCATATTTTTTTAGGTATTTTTGCATGTTTTCAGCATTTTATGTACTTTTTTATGCCATTTATTTTATCCCTATGATATTTTTCTGTATAATTCAATTTTGCAAGTAATTTATTATTGCACTATATGATTAAATTTGTTACTTTCTTTGATGTATTATTCTAATACTAATTTATTTATTTTTGTGTTTTTTTAGTATTAAATTCTTTTACCTTAGAGGATTGTATGAGGTTTTTGCATTGAAAATTGTGCTCCCGATTGGATGACCACCCTTAGACCATCCAGTTACCTTAGTTAACCACTTTTTTTACTACTTATTTATTTTATTGGTTTTATTTGGTTATTATTTATTTTTTGTATTTGTTTATTTATTTCTCATTTTTTGATGTGTTATTATTTCGAGAATGTAATAATTAGTAAAAAAGAATTTTTATGCACGTCAAGAGGAAAAAATTTTTAAAATATTTTTCTATTAAATTAATTGGATTTCTCGCTAAAACTTGTACCAATATATGATTTTTCACCCAAAGCCAAACAAGAGAATAAAATTAAGATTTTTTTAAAATATGCATAAGGGGACCAATGTTCTCAACCTAAATAAATATTTTGATTTATGTATTTATATATGGGACGAGGACTCCAATGGCCTAAAATGCGCTGAGTTGACCACATGGAGCGATCAATGCCACAACTAATATCATAATGACTATCTTTCGCATATATTACATATAGGTGGACCGGTGGTGGCCTACAATCCTAACTCAACTCAATATACTATCGCGGTGCATGTCCTATACTTCTGGTTTGACCACCATTTACTAATGGAAAATGAATTTTTCTATTTCATGTTATGGTTCTCATCATTTTTTTTCTTAATTTTCACATTATGTAACGTAACTAATTTGAAATTTTCACATTAATTCCATCTAATATCCATGTGTTCACTAAATATACATAACTTTCATCAATATACATCGAATGCGTGCCAATTTCACCAAGTATACTATTTAACCAACATGAACGTTCATCAATTTGTTATGTTTTATCATGTATTATCATACTTTTCATGCTTAATTGATCATTACATGCCTCAATTTGCCATTAATCATCAAAATTCAACTAGTATACATGAACATATCATTCAACCATGTTGACATTTAAGTTCTATTCATTGTTTCATCGATCAAACTAAGTTCTAATCTTGCTTAAGTTACTTAAACACACATTTTATGCCAAAAAACTTATTAAAATTCAAGTGATATTCATGGTATCATTATTCGACCACATTGATATACAAGATTTTGAGTTTGTTTCAAGGTATTTGATATTCCTTTCATCTAATTTCATCATTTCACTAATAAATATTAAGTTATTCCAATATTTCATGCCTTGTTCATTAATTACATAATTAAAATTTTATTGTAAATTAGTGAAAATTTAATGAAATCAAGTATAGATTGGTATCCACTAACATTTTTGTGCTTGGAACACTTAAACCACCTTATTTTTTCCCATTTCTTCTTTCTTCTTTTCTTCCTCTTATTTTTCATGTTATGGCCAAATTCACCAAGAGAAAATTCATAAGTTTTTCCTTCATTTCAACATAAAATCACTCAAAAATCATGAATTCTACCTTTTTCCTACAATTTCCAATAAAAAAAGAATCCACTCTGAAAATTTTTCCGAATTTGCAATCTTTCAAATTCTTGCCTCAAGTCCCTTTCTAAGTTCAATATAAGGTGAAATTGATGGTGAGAATGAAGACATTAATGAAGTTGGGGTGAGAAATGGTGACAAATGAAGTTTGGAAGCTTGAAAATGAAGGAACAATGGAGGAAATGGATATGGTTTGGAGGAGATCTTAGATTGGTTTTGGCTGCTGGATTCCATCCCCAAATCTATTATTTACAGCCCTTAAAAATGGATGGCTAGGATTCCTTGGTCATTATTTCATCCAAGGGTTCAAATTGTGCCATTTGTCAAAGGTAAAATATTTTTTTATTATCAAATTATCATAAAAATTAGTCCACAAATATGTAAAACTATCATTTAGGATGTGTTTAAAAATTTGGATCAAAACGAGCTAGTTTTGATATATTTCTCGCTGCAGAGGTGAAATTATCAGTTCGAAATTGAAAAATTTAAAGTCATTATTTTTTACTTTTAAAAATTCATTGAAATTATTTATAATGGTATTATGTGATCAGAATAATTTTTCAATGCTTGTAATTATTTTTTCAAAATAGTCAAATCTTGATCAATTTTACGTACTATTTTCACAAATTCTCAACTTATTTTTACTTTTAACTTTTGATAATTTATTTGATTTTATTTTCATCTTAAATTATATTATCTGATTTTTCATGAATTGTATTTTTCGGCGGTTAAAAAAAAATATATGTGCTTTCATTGGCAAAATTCACTCCCGTGCCATTGATATCACTATTTACTACCTAAAAAATATTATTCACTTGACCGAAATTGTGTGGGCATTACATTTGGGATCCGGATCGGGTTAATCCTACCGAAATAGAAAATACAAGCTGAAAAAAAAACGAGCCATTTATTCTCAGTTCTGCTCATCTCTGTTTCTGTCTCTTGCGCATAAACATTCAAATCCCTACAACGAAAAGCCTAAATCGCTCTCCTTTCCTCCTCCGCCTGTCGCCACCCTCCGTCGCCGCCGAATTCCGCCTGTCGCCACCTCCAGTCGTCGGCATCATACGTTGGTCGCCGCTGCTTCTGTTCTCTGATTCCAGGTGGGTTTAATTGCTGCTCGTCTATTTTTGTTACGGAATATCAGAATTAAGGGCAGCAATATGTACAGGGCAGTTTTATGTGCTGTTTGCTACTTTTCTTTTTGAATTTAAGAGCTGCTGAATTGATTTCTTCTGGAATTCTTGGCATTTTAAGGCATGTTATGTTATAGTTTATGAGCAACTGCCACGAGAATTTGTATTCTTTTTTTGTGTGCATCCTATGGGCTATTTACTTTTATGATGCCCATAGTTTTGGTTATAATGAGGCAACTATTAACTTTGCGCTTAGATTACAAATTCAATATAGTTTGAGTTGTTCTACTCTTTCTATGTTTTTCCATCGCTTAGTTTCTCATATTCCAGCTTGTTCTGGGATAAATTTAAAGAGAAAACGTCAAAACATGTGGAAAGCATTTTCTTTTCTGGGTAAAGTTATTTAGACAGGCAAGTAAATACTTTATATTCCATGGTGTAGTTTGTTAAATTAATTTTCCACGTATTGAATGTTTCAGCTTGGACGAGGGTTTCAGGTTCATAAGTATTTATCAGGTCTCCTCATTGAATAGCTAAATTTTCATTGGATGGCTGTGGTACCTTATGGCAGCACATCAGTAGCGCAATGGGGGATTCAACCACAGTTCATGCTTAGATCGTTTATCCAAAGCAGGATAGTGACATCACATTATGGGTGAGAATATCTATTCAATGGACTTTCTTTGCCTTCCTTATGAAATGATATGTGCATAATCTTGTGTATTCAATTTGGCTGGTTCAGTGCTACTTTCTTTCTGGCACTTCTTTTGACATAATGAGGACCTTGGTTGAAGGAAGTGTGTTTATGGAAAATTTAAAGTGAAATTCTTGCTGTTTTGGTACTGGTTATTGTAATTTTTTTTTTGGCAACTCATGCAATTCTCTTTAGACCTTGATGACAGTCTACAACCTACCCATTTTGGTATTGCCCTTTTATGTTTTTCTCCTCAAGTGTACTGCTTCTTAGCTTTGTAAATTTTTGAATAGTTGAGTTAAACCAAATGGTATTTTATGTACTAACAAGTTGAACATTATCTCTCAAATCTTGATGGAAGCACCTCCTTCAATTTTAAGTGCTCCTTTGGGTCATTTGGGATGATTAGAGTAAGTGTAAAATTTTCTGTGCTGCTGTTATCAAACAAAGATGATATTACTAGAAACTGATGCTGTATGAAAAGCTATTCTGTCTTGCGGAATGCAGGCAACTTCCAATAAAACTTTGAAGAATGGTTTCTTAACCATGAAGAGTTGTTATCCTGCTCAGGTGGGATAAGTGTGGAGCTTCTGCTGGTTGTATAAACCTTGAAGACTTGAATGATTCATGGCATTTATTTGCTGTTCTTTTTGTTTGTCTTAGATATTTAAGCTCAGTCCATCTTTGAGCATTTTCTTTCTGAAAATTAATCGTATTGGTGGTTCTAGGATTTACTCTGGCATGACAGGTTAAGGTTAATTGTTATGATGGCTAATATGATTTTAATGTCTTGTATTTCATTAGATTAGCTTCTTCGAGGCGTGACTATTTTGTTAAATTAGCTTCTCTGATGCTGTGCAGTCTTAACAACAAGGCAAACTATTTGGCTGCTCAAAGTTCAAGCCTATTTTCAAGGGATTCGTTCCCTTTATTGTCTTTTGTTGAGCCATCTCAATCTTCCCGTCGTTGTAGGGGATCTCGACTTACTGTTAGAGCTGATGCTGTGAGTGTAAACTAAGTTTATCTTTTGTGTGCACACACACACAAGCAGTTATATATACATGGAAATATATGTTTATATGTATATGTATGTATATGTGTATATGTATATGTACGCACACATGCATGTACATCTTGTAAATTGCTAAAAAAAAATTCAGTTATTGTATCCTTTCTTGCTCTTATGTCTTTATTCAAAGCTCAAAATTGTCTGAACTGCAGGATTACTATTCTATACTTGGAGTGTCAAAGAATGCAAGTAAATCTGAAATCAAAAGCGGTAGGTAGACCTGCTATTCTTTGTTTTTAATAAAATTTATTTAAAGCCTAAAAACCTAAAATTTTATAAATATTTGAGGGAATATCATGTCATTCCTTTCATATCCTTCAGTTCTATGATTTTTTATTTCCATATAATAAAAAAAGAGCTCCTTAGAGGGAAGAAAGGATAGTTTGAGAACAAATAAATCATAGTTGATAATGATAAGTAGAAATATAATGAACATGATACAACCCTCTAATCATGTTATATACATCTCCTTGAAAGTCCCGGATGCTGAATGACATGGAGGAGTTGTCAAATTAATGTTGTCACTTATTTATTCCAAACCCTAATACTGATTTCTAAGAACCTTGAAATTCCTATCAAGCCTTTTATACTAACATGTGCTCAAAATTGTACAAGACTGTGACTACTTGACCTCTATTTTCTGATTGAGGTCCTTGACTTTGTTTTGTATATTCCTCTAATTTTGTGTGTGTGCTTATTGTTCACCCATATAGTGATATAAATACGGACATATTGGTGTAATGGAGTTTTTTCCAACCATCCTCACTTCCACAATAAAAGCTTTGATCATCAAGGTGGTTCTGAAAACATAAACTGGAGCTGATGATACTAATTAAGTCTTCTCATGGCGTCATTTTCCTTTTTCATTTTCCATTTTTGGTTATAAAAAGACTAGTAGCGCTTTTTGCAAATTTGTTTAATTTTCTCATTTTTTTTTACTTTTTTTTAAAGACATCATTTTAAAAGAAATCAGGAAAACTAGAAACCATAAAATGTGGTTTCTTTTTTCTTGTTTTTCATAGTATTTCTCCTCTTTCCCAATTCTATTTATTGTTCAGGCTTTTCATCTCACAATCAGCGACAATCTCTCACTTTCAATCCACCATCCGTTGTCTCATAGTCTCTTGCCCGTTACCTGTTTTCTTGTTCAGTGTGGTCTAATGGTATCTTGAAGTATCTGTAGTGTTTTTGCTAGTCACCAGGTTTGCAAAGACTTGCTGACCAAAGCTTCATGGTCATGGGAATTGACTGGATTCTTGTTCTTGGTCTCCCAAAGACGAGCACCCATAGTTGATCACCATGTAAAATTAATGATATTATGGTCTCAGTAGTCACTTTGAAATTCCTAGAATTGATTTTTTCCCCCCTTTGTTTTGAATTTGTGTGAAATTCATAGGGTCACAGTATGTATTAGTAAGGTTTCAAGTTTAGTTGATTTTTGATTAATTGTTTTGGTAGAAGTCATGGCTTTAATTCATTGATGGCAACTCTTTGTCAGCGATAGAAGAGGGACGAGCTTAAAACACACAAACTATCTCCTTTTTTTATTTATTTTATTTTTATAAAAACACGCCTTCAGCTAGCAGGCAGTATTGGACCTTTATCGGCAATTTGTTTCTCTAGTAGGCTATGGGTTTCTTATGTGATTCCTGTCATTGAAGATTGTACTTAATTACTTTTGTTTGCTATTTGACAACTGCAGGATTGTTTAGATCTTTTTGTTTTTGACTTGTAATAACATCAAGAAGTAATGACAATATGATGACTATGATGGTGATTTTTGCATCAGAGATGATGTCCTATTGGATGATAGTGATGTGTGCATACACGTATAGTGGATAAATTTCACTTGTCCTCATTAGATTTATTACTAATGATCATTATTACGATCAAATTTTGATTTGTTGTTGAAATGCAAGTTTTCTATGGCAATAGTTACCAGGACCTAATTCTGGCTCAATTTTTGAAAGAATACTATCTTGTATCGGAAATTCTAATACATATATAACAGATTTCTATTTCTCTGTTTTCTTTTTTCCTCTTTTTGTGTTATGAAGTGAAGAGAGTAATGGGAAGGGAAAGGAGAAATTAACTATATAGCTGATCAATCAATTCGGCAAGAATATTTTGGTTAAGTTTTCAGATAGATTAAACTGCAATATTTATGTAAGATTTAAGTTGAGTAATTCAAGTGATATATTAATATGTTGGGACGACCGTGGGCACTAATGAAGAGTTCATTTGTGAGAATTAAATCTATCCTCAGCATCGATCCGATTCGGCATGTTTTTGGGGTTAAGATTGGATCTTGCAGCTCTTGGTAATTCCATGGAAAATTTGTTCAAGAGTGGTTCTTTCATTTTGCTAGTGTATTATATATAAGAAATTTGATTGTACTTTTGATTCTTTAGAAGTGGGCTCCTTGATGTGGAGCATAAAGCCGTATACTTAGGAAAACTTAAATGGAAAACCTAACTCTAATAAAAACAAATTATAAACTCGTGATCTTTATCTTACTGTTCCTGACAAACTGGGAAAACTTGAATTTGAAGCCTGAATTGTTCCAAACAGTAAAAATTTGACTGGCAGTATGAGTATTCAATAAAAATTATGTCATTAATCACTACAGTTCTTTCCCTGGATGTATACAAGTCCATTGGATAGTTACCATCTATATGGTGCTAATTTGAATGTGAGGGTTCTTGATTTGTGATTTGTCTTCATTTTTCAGCTGGTAAAACCTTTTCTTTTGGGATATACTAACTTGTTTTATGTTTGTTGTTCATTCAGCATACAGAAAACTTGCTAGGAGTTATCATCCAGATGTGAACAAGTAAGGAATTTTTTTTTTCTTAATTTAAATGTGCAAACATGATTCTTCTCCTTCCTTGCTTATGATGCCTTGTTTCCTTTCATCTCGAGGCAACATGAGCTCCCTTTCTTTATTGTATGATTTTATTGCTGCAAATATCAGATCTCTAGCTTTAGACAGTCATTCTTTTCTTTTGGAGACACTGATATTAGATATAAATGTAAGTGGTGTGCACAAGGAAGTGGAAGATGGTACTTTAGAGCTGGCTTTGTCCCCAGTAGCATCCATTCCTAACCCACCATATCGTACCTGAAAAGAAAAGTTCAGCATGTGTCGTAAGATGTGCTTAGTTAGTGGTTATTAATGTTAGCTAAAAACTAACAAGAACTTAGATCGATTAAAAGCAAGGGTGCAGGCACAGGAGCATGACCAATTATACCTGAATTAAGAAATGCAGGATAAAAAAAACATTTTAATTGCTTCAGGATAGCTTAATGGTATTAAAAAGTCAACAAATCAATCATGCTTGTCAGTCCTATCATGCAATCTCCCATGACAATATGCAGGAAGCTCTAGATTCAGTTCGCACTGCTCTTTTTTACAAGACAATTGCATTCTGCTGCATTTATAATGCAAGTTGACATGTGAATAAGTATACAAGCAAAAGGAGCGTTCACAATGTAGTTAAATGATATATTTATTAGTAGCCTAGAGAAACTGAAAAATTAAGAATATTCCTGCTTAAGTACATATAACAATTAGTATCATATATGTAATGGTTAATGACGTTAATTGCATATTCATGTCTAACAGTGTCTAATTTTTATCAGTGATAATAATCGCAAAATGGATCCTAGGATCATATATGATAGTTGCAATTTTTATGTTTATTGTATTACATGCTCTAAGCATATTTGGAAGTTTATATGAAAGGAATAGCTCAAAAATCCAAGAACTATTTTTGAGAAACAAACTGGTGGTTTTGGGGAGTGAGTGAGAGGGAGATGAACAATCAGTTTACTTATATAGTCTGGACATGGCTATGTGTGCCGCAAGCACCAGTGGAGGGTGTCTTTAGGATGATTTAACAAGAAGTAATTGTTGGGTCTCGTACGAATTGTAAATTGCTTAGAGTTCTAGCGGTTTAATAATGATTCAGTATCGCATCGAGCATAAATATAATTTCTTTGAAATTTATTTATTTGCATTGAAGGTAAAATTGAAGAAGACAATTGTGAAACTTTAAAATAGATTAGTTTCATGGGAAAAAAAATAATGCTTTGAGGGTCTGCTTTTGTTAATGTCTCCCTGTGGCATCAAGGACATGTTTGATTTGTCTTCCATGTTTCAATGCAGAGAGCCTGGGGCTGAACAGAAGTTTAAGGAAATTAGCAATGCATATGAGGTAAAAATTCGTTTAGTGCATATCCTGTCTTCTTGTTTCTAACTAAAACTATTGCAGTTTTGGTGGCCATCATTTACGTCAATTTATCTGAACACTATCTGCCCTGCAGGTCTTATCAGATGACGAGAAACGATCTTTGTATGATAGATATGGTGAGGCTGGAATAAAAGGTGTTGGAATGGGCATGGGGGTAAGTTAAAATTCCATAGACAAATTGATCATGGCTATTAGAGTTCATAATCGTCTCTGATCTTTTTGACCATCCTATGCTTTCTCTTCATTTGATCTTTGTTGTAATATTGCCAGGATTTCAGCAATACCTTTGATTTGTTTGAGTCACTATTTGAGGGCATGGGAGGCATGGGGGGCATGGGGGGCCGAGCTTCCAGGAATAGAGCAGTTGATGGCCAGGATGAGTATTACAATCTCGTCTTAACTTTCAAGGAAGCAGTTTTTGGAGTTGAAAAGGAGATTGAGATAACTCGACTTGAGAGCTGTGGGACATGCATTGGTTCAGGTGCAAAGCCAGGGACAAAGCCATCCAAGTGTAGTACTTGTGGTGGCCAAGGCCAGGTTGTCTCATCAGCAAGGACTCCACTTGGAGTGTTCCAGCAGGTAATGACCTGCTCAACATGTAGTGGGACTGGAGAAACATCTACCCCTTGCAACACATGTTCTGGGGATGGACGGGTAAGGAGGACAAAGCGCATTAGTTTGAAGGTTCCCGCTGGTGTCGATTCTGGAAGCCGTTTGAGGGTCCGATCTGAAGGAAATGCTGGAAGAAGAGGTGGGTCCCCTGGTGACCTGTTTGTTATCATTGAAGTCATCCCAGATCCGGTCCTTAAACGTGATGACACAAACATCTTGTACACATGCAAAGTGTCGTACACAGATGCAATTTTGGGCACCACCATTAAGGTCCCAACAGTGGATGGCATGGTTGATCTCAAGATCCCAGCTGGAACTCAACCAAACACCACTCTTGTAATGGCAAAGAAAGGAGTCCCGGTGCTAAACAAAAGCAACATGCGGGGCGATCAGCTGGTTCGTGTACAGGTAGAAATTCCAAAGAGATTGAGCAGCGAAGAGAGAAAGCTCATCAAGGAGCTTGCAGATTTAAGCAAGGGCAAAACAGCAACTACTCGAAGATAACTGCCTGGTAATTGCTGTTTCTCCATTGTTATATTGGTGGCTTCATCGGATCACATCTTCCCTCACTGATGCAACTTTTGGGGTCCTTGCTGCTCGGGTGTTTAGCTGTTACTGATTATAATTCTGGAATGGAAGCAGGTTCGCGTGACTTGTAGGTGAAGTCATTGTCATAATTTTGTCCCGTAAATTTACATCTTGAAAATGGAGGTTTAAGAGGAAATGGTGTTTGGTCATATATTACTCTTTGATTTTGTTTGTTATTCTGTTTTTTAGCACACTTCAGCACTTCTCTTCTAATTACTCTCTAGGGTAGAGCTTCAATTTGTGGGATAACGGAATCAATTGCATATTTTGATAATCTGTGATGATACTGGAAGCCACCATAGCATCCTATAATTAATGCCTTGAGAACCCCTTGAGCTAGCCCACCTCCATTAATGCTGTGATGCGACTAGAAATCTTATAAATGTTGCTGAATTCTTTCCTTACAGGACAGTCAATTACTTTCCTAAATTTGAATTTGAATTAGAGGAGTGCATGTGGATTAATCAATTTATTGAGGAGAAATTTGTTGTCTTTTAAATTTGTACGCATCGACACTTGAATTATGAATAGGATTGAATAGATGCTTGAACTTTCAAATTATGCACAAAATAAAGATCCCAAATATCATATCTAAAGAAAACTTGTGTATGTATGAAAAATTTTAAATTTTTAAAATAAAAACTGTGTGAGAAAAGAAATCCTAAAATTGTAATAGTGAAGATTTAACTAAATTAAAGATAAAAATTTAAGTAACCAAACAAAAATAAGCAATTATAGATTAAAGCAATTAAACTAAAACAAAAGTGAGAAAACAAGAGAGATAAACTTAATCAACATTCAACTAATAAGTTCTGGAGTACCACATGGTAACTAAACGATTTACATATGATGTCAAAAAACAACTTATGATTTCACCTCGTTTTTAGGCCCCAATTCAAATGCACTTTTGCATCTTTTCATGCATACACAGATAGGGATGAGCATGGTTAACAGGAATTTTGGTTAACCGAAAAATCGATCCAAAACTAAATCAATTTTTAGGTTAATTGAAAAAAAAATTTAGGTTTATGATTTTTACGGTAGTTAACTGATCCGAAACCGAATATATATATATATATATATATATATATATATATATATATATATATATATATATATATATTAAATTTTACACATTTTTTTTAATTTTTATGTAATTTATAAATATTATTATATATAATTTTGTAAAATATATATTTTTAGTAAATAAACATTAAAATTATATGCACAATTAGCGTTCTGTTGTTAGTTTTATATTGAATATTTTTAATTTTTATAATTAATTATGCAAATTTTATTTTTATTATTTTAATGGATATTATATTTAATTAGTATTTTTTTTATTTTTAAAACATTTTTAACTATTAAAAATAATATTAAAAATTGTATAATTTATTAAATTTATATATATATTAAAATTTTTTAGTGGTTAATCAATAAACCGATCCGAAAAATCGAGTTAAAAATCGAAACTAATATAGCGGTTAACCGATAGTAATGAACTGGTTTAAGAAAATTGTTAATAGACTGGTTAACGGGTCTATAATCATCCTATACACAGAATATGATGCACTGTCTTCAACTCGGACCTTCTTATGCATCCTCATTTTGCAAACCGTTTGCACTTTTGCTTCAATTTCAATAATTTCTTGAGGAATACGTGGACATCTAGGAGTTCTTATCAACACTATTTCTGTCACACGTAACAGAAAATTAAACAGTAAGTATACTTATGCACAAATATGTATGACTGAAACTCATTTCAATATAAAAAATAAGGACAAACTGTTACTTATAACATAATATAAATAGACAATATACTCAGGTACAAGGACATATAATTGAAACTCATTTCAATTAGCAAATAAAAGATATCAACAGAATATAATTTTTTTAACAAATTTGAAAATTTAAGAAGGTAGAAAAAATAATTTTCTCAAATTTATCACTATTAAAATAATTTTAATTGGAATAAAAAAAATATTTTTTTGGTTTTCAAAAAATGACAAAAAAATTAGAAAAATTGAGAAAATTATATTAAAAAATTTTGAGCTGATTTGGAGGCTAGAGAAGAGCACACTCCCCCTCATCTGATGTCGAAGGTGGATCGCACGAGTGACAGGCACACCACGCACCAACTGTGGCTCTATACCATGTGGCATGATCTAAATAGGCCACGTGTCACCACGTCAGGCACCAATTGACACATGGCAGACACTTATTGGTCCACGTGGATTCCATGTTTGTCTTAATGGGCTGACAAGTGACATGTGGCATAACCATAGTCTACCACATGGCATTCGTCCATTGGCTCACGTATTGCCACCTGGCATGACTCATCAATCCATGTGGCTGGACCCATATGCCATGTGTCAGCACCATAGGCTGCCATGTGGAATGACTCATCAAGAAACTTGGTTGGACCCACGTGCCATATGTCAACACCGTATGCTGCCACATCATCAACATGTGTCACAATTTGGTTGGTCTATGTGGCATAATATAGGCCCACCTTACCACGTTAGCTGACACGTTGCCCTACACTATAAGGACATATGTCACTTTCCCATTGGTCCACATGGCTGAGTAACATTTCACTCAACGCGTGGATCAGGCATGTGCTGGATACGTGTCCTCTAGCATGCGTCCAGCACATTAGTGGCGCGTGCATGCCATGCGCCGACTTTTCGATGGTTTCAGGCCACCGAATTTTTTCTAGGATGGGATTTTCAAGGACCGTAAGTCCAATAATGTGGTCAAAAATAAAAAAAAATTCACTTAAAATTTTAATTATGGATTTTTAGATTAATTTTTTCATGTATAAATACATAAAAAAATACAGATCAACAAAATATACATACATACATACATACATACATACATACATACATACATACATACATACATACATACATATTAATATGCATATTATACAGTTTGAATCATATCTGAATTTTCATAAAAATACAAATCTAAAAAATAAACAAGTTGGAACACAAAAATATATCTTTGATACTAATGTTATAAAATATATCACGATATATTATAAGAAGTAAACATAAATAACTCAGAAAGAACATATCGTTAAAGCAAAAATCGTATGTTTCACGTTACCGGCAAGCCTTTCATTCACGTATCACAAACTACGGGATGAAAGTATACGAATTAAAAATCTCTTAGATAGAGAAATCAAGTATAGGGAAAAACTGACAGCAATTCGGTATGAGAGATTTCTTCTTCCTTTCTCTTCCAAAATTCTTAGCCTGTTATATAGGGCTCTCATTAAGGAAATCATAATTTTTTTGATAAATAAGAATTAAATATGGAAGTTAAAAATATTAAGTAAAAAGAAATAATTCCATATTAATTATGTCATTTGCAAAATCAATTATGTAACTGCCATATTAATACACATAAATCACTACAAAAAAATTGCTAATTAGCGACGGAATTTAATTACCTATTTCCCGTCGCTAATTTAAATTAGCAATGCCGCAACGAACAGTCGTTAAAAGGCCAGTCGAGAATATATTAGCGATGGAATTCAAATTCAGTCGCTTAGTTAGCGACGAAATAGTTCGTTGCTAATTTATATTCCTAATTAGTCACCGAATAATAATAATAATAATAATAATAATAATATTTAGCGACTGCAATTCCGTCGCTAACTAAAAATTTACTGTAAAGGTTAGCGATGAAATATTTGTCGCTAATATGGTCGCTAATTATTTCTTAAATTCTAACGTTGGTGCAGTAGCGACAATTACTGTTGCTAAATTATTGCATAATTTATTTTTTTTTCTTTTATTGTATTTTTAAATTTTCATCCTGTACACTATAGATAATCTTATATTATAAAATTTATATATAATAGACACAAATATAAATAATAATCTTATATTTTCATATATATATAATTTTTAATGAATTCATTACAAATATAGAGTCAACATAAAAAAAAACAAAAGGCATTAAAAATGGTTTTATCCCCCAAGTTAATAGACATTCCTCATTCACATCATTCTTCAACTTGAGGGATATGAAGAACATATATCTAGTTGCTTCTGAAGCAAACATGTGACGGAATTCAAATTCAGTCATTAATTTAGCGACGAAATAATTTTTCCTTCGTCGCTAATTTATATTCTTAATTAGTCGCCGAATTATAATAATAATATTTAGCGACTGCTATTCCGTCACTAAATAAAAATTTATTGTAAAGGTTAGCGATGAAATATTTGTCGCTAATTATTTCTTAAATTCTAACGTTTGTGCAGTAGCGACAATTGCTGTCGCCAATCTATCGCTAAATTATTGCATAATTTAATTTTTTTTCTTTTATTGTATTTTTAAATTTCCATCCTGTACACTATAAATAATTTTATATTATAAAATTCATATATAATAGATACAAATATAAATAATAATCTTATATTTTCATATATATATATATATATAATTTGTAATGAATTCATTACAAATATAAAGTCAACATAAAAAAAAACAAAAGGCATTGAAAATGGATTTATCCCCCAAGTTAATAGACATTCCTCATTCACATCATTCTTTAACTTGAGGGATATGAATAACATATATCTAACTGCTCCTTAAGCAAACATGTGATTTAGGTATCCAGTCCTTGCCAAGAAAATTAGTCTCACCATTTCACTTGGAGAGAATACTCTGAGAACTGCAAAGTTGAGTTGGTGAACTCTGAGGTTTCTGCAATGTAGATGAAAAAGCCATTGCTGGAAGGGTTGGAGTATTTGCAACACCTGTAAAGCACACCAAGATTGAAATTTCCTGACAACATAGGAACTCAAACAGACAAACTCCAAATAAAGCAACAAGATGAGGAAAAATATAATGCAAAAAATAAAGTCCCTTCCCATTAAACAAGAAAGGATAATAACACAGTAGTAAAGATTACAGCATAATTCTTAAGTAACTACTCACTAATCAAGAGCTAATTTGGTACTTGGTAACTTTGTCCAAGCAAAAGAAGGGATAGAGAAAAATAAGCAAACTAAAGAAATATCATAAAGAAAGTATACGGGAAAATAAACATATCAAAGACAAAAGTTCACAGACCACAAGTACAACTTTCTATCAATTGGAAGCTATGAAAATTTTGCAATTTAATAACAGACTAACCAATATAGAACTGCAATAAATAAGATAACTGATAAAAATTAAATAAAATTAGGAAAATCTAGTCAATATAGATCATATACCTTGAGCAAACTGATGTTGAAAATTATCTTTTGAAGAAGACCCAAAATCATATTGATAGTCTCTGCGGGAAAAGACTGGTCTGCAACTGCTCAGTAAATTCCGGTTCATTTACCACTAGAAAAGATTAAGAAAGAAAACAAGTACAAACTTGAGATGTGCTTGTAAAAACCTTCAATTGAAGAACAAGTAAAATATTTTTCCCTTCCATTTGTAAAATGAAATTCTTTCATTCAACCATTGAGATGAAGCAGCAGAACGTTGCATTCCAATTTTTGCAGCTGCTTGGTGCCAACCAAGGACCTATATAATAGAGAGCATGAGAATGAAGCTCTTGCATCAATAAATTAAGCTGCAGTTTTGTTCCCTGTTATGATTTATTTCCTTGTTTATATGATTTTGTAATTATGTAGTCATTTCATATTGATTATAGGCTAGCAGTATGTTTCCTAATTACGCAATAGGTTTCTGTGTTAAAGCCCTTGTATATTGATTGCTTATACACAAGTGAAATAATAAGAAAAACTCCTTTTCTCAAAATCCTCAAGTTTGAAGACCGGTAATCTTCATTTGGCATAGATTGGACTAGAAGTTAATGTTATCACATTGCAAATTTCTTTCTTCAGTAAATCTTCTTTATATAATAGGAAAAGCAAAATCTATTAGGAATTTGGCATATACATAAGGAGATTTCTGCACGTGAAGTAGCCATTAATTT
Source organism: Excoecaria agallocha (assembly GCA_037975025.1). Taxonomy (NCBI): domain Eukaryota; kingdom Viridiplantae; phylum Streptophyta; class Magnoliopsida; order Malpighiales; family Euphorbiaceae; genus Excoecaria; species Excoecaria agallocha. The sequence goes on along the minus strand of CM075822.1, from coordinate 5,762,923 downwards.
GTAATTTTATTACCTGATACTGACTGTCACGAGCATTGGAAGGTATGTTCACGTAAGGGAAATTATCAAGAGCCGGTATGCATGCCTTCATTAAGCGAACACTGGGGCATTCGATTACACCAATAGTAGGTCCATTATGTTTATCTCTGTCAATTAATGAAAACACTTTATGAAATTAAGATTTGGCTCATGAAAATGAATAAACAATAAACAATTTAATTTCATCAAATTAGATGATTGCGATGTTGTGCAATGGAAAAGTCACCGCTACGTAAATCATTAAAGCTGAAGCATACAAATAATATAACCTCGCCATCCTTTTCAGTTTACAAGAATAGAGAACAACTCAAGAATAGAATCCATTAAGTTTTACTATATTGACAAATTTTTATAAGAAAAGAACAAAGCATGAAGGATAAGTTTTTCTTAAATCACAAAAGAAAAAAGAGAGAAAAAGAAGAAGAAGAAGACTGCAGCAAATTCCAATGAAGCAAAATGACACTTAAACAGAAGAAGCCCTAAAAACCATTTTTGTTTCCTATAATATATTAATTAAAAATCAGGTTTATTGCAAACTCATGTATTTCTTTCCATCACAATACTCCAAGGAATTGCAAAAAGCACTTTCGCAGAACTTTAGCATCTTCTCTGCCAACAAATTCTCTCCAATTCAAACAAACAAAAGTATAAAAACTCGACAACCCTCTTCAAAGACTGTAAACTGTTTATCATGAAAAAATGTGGATGAGCCCTCTCGAAAAAACATGTTGAATAGTTATTAAAAAACCCTCCAGAGGTCTTGCAAAATGGTAACACATCTATCTTAAAGAAAGACATCCATGATGACTTCCAGCAAAGAAATTTTGTGCAATTTTTTAAGCATATTATACCCCTCCATGAAGTAATGTTTCCATAAACGAAATCAAGATGATGCATAACCTGATTTCACTTATTGTTCCTTGTAAAACCCTTTCAGCATCCTTGACATGGGCAACATATTCCACCTGAAATTAACATATTAGGACAAAACAAGGTAGTAATCATAGCAGTAGAAGAGAGGTAGCCGAAAAGAATACCTTGAAAACAGTACCATTCTTGGGAAGAGGTGGTTCAATAGATAATGCACGCAAGCGTCATGAAATTGTCTTTCAAGAAAAGATGGTGACAAGTCCTTATTTTGGTAAGGATTGAATACCACAACAGATATGGTTGTCAATAAAGGCAAATATAAAACATATACAGCATGTCCTTCAGAGATGCTGTAAGCAATGATAAAATCAGTAATATCAGAACTGATACTTTGATTCAATGTAAGGACAATAAAAGGAGGGAAAGAGTTTGATGTTAAGCAATCCTATGCTTAGTTCAAAATATTAACATTTCTAATATCCTTAAATATATTAGGAAGTACCTATGATACAGATAAAAGAAGGAGATTGATTGGTCCAAATATTTGAGATGTAAAATTCAAAGTATAATTGCCACATCAAAGAGCATATGAACAATAAATAAGGGCATCATGGAATTGGATGCATGTTTCACCACTCTTAATGCCTCTTGATGAAAATTTCCAGCTGGACTAACTTATTACATTTTATACAAAGAGTCACCTGACCTCTAAAGTACTTGGTGCATGATTTAAAAGCATGAAGGTAAGAGTAATTTCAAAATCAAGTAAAATTGCTGACCTCAACTTCTGGATCTGCCAGGAGCTGCGATCTTTTTGCTTTCTTTTCTAAATTTATCTTCATCTATGATAACCTATGAAGAAATGGCAGTCAAAAAATTAAGTACCATGTAAATAAAATAGCACAAGTGATTATATAACCAAAAGAAGTGTACCGGTTGAGATACCTCACCTAGGTCATAGCTATGTTTTCCATGAGGAAGAGTTTTGTTCACATGCCTTTCAGGAAACTTTTCTTTTATAGGCATTTTAGAGTTTAAATAAAAAAACTCTTGGAAGTATTATAGGAATCTTAAGCATTAATCCTTCAACAACAACCCAAGCAAAAAATTGACCACCCTGTGAACTTGGAAGCAACTGTATTATCTGTACCACAAAAGATGTGATTAAGCAACAACACAAGAAATCATTGCAGCCATTTCTCTTAACCATAAAAAGTTCAGTACCTGCCAGTAGTATTATGTTAAAGCTATTTCATGCGTTGTAAAGTATGAACCAACACCATTTTAACCCAGAGCTTTCTTGTGATTTTTTAGACTGTCAAATGGCTCAAACCCACCGGTGGTGGTGGCATCACCATCCGCTACCATGGATCGCCGGAATGGAGGAGAGAGAAAGAAAACTCCGATTTGGCGATGTGGGAAGCGGGAACGACCTGGCACCACACTTGGAGAAGTAGATTGGCGATGGGGAGTTAACGACGGTGGCAGGGAGAGCAGCGATGATCGGTGCCGTTGATCGGCAGCGTCCCTGCGCCTTTCCCTTCCTGCCGATCCCGATCCCGATCCCGATCTCCTCTCCCCACTCTCTTTTTCCCCCTTTTTTTTTTGTTTTCTTTGCCTTCTTTTCTTTTTGTTTTGTTGGTTTACGAATTTGTGGCCATGTTTGTTTGTTTTATCTTTTCTTTCTTTCTTTTTTCTATAGTAATTTGTGGCCGCGAGATTTTTTTCTTCCCTGGACCTTTTCTTTCTTTTGTTCTTTGTTTTCGTTTAGTTTTTTTTTTCACTACTATTATTATTATTATTATTGCATATATTTAATTTATGTTATTTTATAATTTATTTTAAAGAGCATTTTAATTTAAAACCACTAATTCCAAGTCTAAAATTAATTGCTTAGTCATCCTATATTCTCGATAATATTATACCCCTGCTAACCTAAATCAAAATATTAATCACAAGCTAGAAAATATTTTCGGTCGATCCAGATTCGGGACGTTACAAGATTAACTAGAAATTGATGTGACAGTTAGCACTCGTTAAAAGTGGAGAAAGTCTCAAGTTCAATTCATTCTAATGACATTTATAGTTATAATAGACATTATACTTCTCTTGTGTGTGTGTGTGTGTGTGTGTGTGTGTGTGTGTGTATATATATATATATATATATATGTGCGTGCGCGTGTGTGTATAGATGGGGAAAAGGTTCCACTAAAAAGAACAGCAAAAAAAGATCAATAGGACATCATATTTTGCTCCCATCCCTGAAAAGGTTTTGATGTTGGTGCAGACATTAAATATGGAGTATTGGTCACACGTGATTCTAGCTAGCAGATCTCGATTATGAAGGTGAAATAACCTGCACTGCAAGAGGTAGGAGGATCCTTCCTTGAGCTCCTTCAAGATCCGCTTTGATGCCATCCCCAAGAAAATAGAAGATAAAATTCCTACACAATTCTCACAAACCCTACATCCTTTTCAGATATTGATATTGAAGGCAAAATTAGCTAAAAAATAGCAGCTGGAAAGAGAAAGCGAAGATATTGATACTTGAGAGAGATCCTCCTGGTTATTATTAGAATTTGAAAATCGAGAACATATAGAGAGAGAGAGCGCACGCTTTACATTAAAGAGGAATTCAAGTTTTTATATCGTAAGGAGTGTGTATTGCTGTGCTTTTGCTCCTCATCAGTTCTTCTATTGTGGTGTGTGAACTCCATTTCTTGATTCCTATTTGCTTCATAAATTGCAATTATACGTATTTTTCATTTTTTAATTTTCAATTTTCAAAATATTTTTATTTTTTCTTTTTCAAATGAAGTACTCTAAATTAGATGAATTTATATATTTATTTTTTGACAAATCTACCCTCCAAATTAAATATTTTCTTCTTTTCGAATGAACTTTAAATATTTTCTTCTTTTACAATTAAATAATAAATTAAGCTTAAAATCATATACGCATTAAATTGAAACGGTGGGGAGAAGTGAGGGAAGAGAAAATGTTATTTTCATATATAGGATAAATTTCTGAAATTACTAAAATACCCCTACCAAATTTCATCATTTTATCATTGTATTCAAGGATAATTTTGTAAATATATATTGCTAAAATTTTTAATAATTTAAAATTTGCTCAAAATTTTAACAAAATAAAAATAAATTATAAATTTTTCATAATCATTTTAAATGAAATAATAAATTTTATATTATTATTATATACATATTTATATTTGTTATTTTTCATAATATGACTATATAATAATTATAACAATTACTTTATTATTATTACTAAAAATGTAAATTTTTTAAATAAATAAGTTGATATTTGGGGATAATTGATAAAGAAATCAATATAATTCCTAATAATTTAATATTTGATTTAAATTTTATAAAATAAAAATAAATTACAAATTTTTTTATTATTATTTTAAATGAAATAATAAATTTTATATTACTATTTTATAAATATTTATTTTTATTAATCTTGAATACGCAAATATATAATAACCGTAATAATTAGTTTATTATTATAATTATTAAAAATGTTAATTTTTTAAATAAATAACTTTAAATGTTGTTATAATTTATAATAAATTATTATCAATTTATAAAATAATTTATAATTTTCAGTTACAAAATAAAATATTGATTTCATATGGTCTATATTAAAATTACTTGAAACTATACATAAATCATATGAGTGAAATTAAAAAAAAATATTTTTTAATTTATTTGCGACGGATTAGAAACTAATCATTTTCGTTGCTAATTGTTTTACTGTAACAAATTGCTATTAGCGACAGAAACCATCGCAAAAAATGGCGCTATAATTTCCTCCAAAATTAGCGACTAAAATTTTCGTCGCTAAGCTTTTTGGAACTAATTTCATGAATAAAAATTATAAAATTTAGCGACGGATATATTTGTCGCTAAATCCACCACAAAACATGGCGCGTATACTTCCCATCAATAATTAGCGACTATTTATTTATTCCGTCACTAATTCATCGCAAAAATATAGAAAATATCCTCTCCGCAATGGATTTGTAAAACAGTCGTGAATTCATCACAAAATTTGCGACAAAAATGATGTCGTCGCTAATTGACAGTTTTTTTTGTAGTGAATGGTACATTTTCTAATTAAGGAGAATTTCAATATGGAACTAATCCTCTATAAATTATTTTCTGTTCTAATATTATCTCGATTATATCGAAATTAATTTCTCATCTCGGAAGTCATGGGCATATCCTAAACTCCTTCATTTTCAATTGCAAAGACGAACACTTTTAATAAAATTTCCTACAAAAGTTATTATAACACTAATGGACTTCTTAACAAATATAGGATGTCATCAAGTATCTCTTGTTTAGTAATAAATAGCAGTGGAGACGTTAATCTAACATGATTGTTAATTTTTTTATAGGATGTCATCAAGTATCTCGTGTTTACTAATAAATGGCTGTGGTGACTTTAATCTAACATGATGATTGTTAATTTTTTATATCTTATTATCATCATTTATTTTTGTTTTAACAATTCAATACCAAATTTAAACATAAATCGGGTCGATTTATTTATCATTTAGGTAATTTAAAGTCAGGATATTACATCGGAGACTAACCAATGGCCAACAAAGGAAGAGTCGCATTGGATAGGGGGAAAAAGATTGAAGGTTGTGTGTTCTTTGTTGTCACTGCGTGAAAGGGATGAAGTGGAAATTAACATAAATTGAATTAAATTACAAAAAATAATAATGAAATTTCATTCTTTTACCACTCGAGCTCAAATTTGCAGACTGGGGGGTTGTGTGATAGGAGCGTAGTGAAGGTAGAGAGGAGGCATAAAGGGGGGAATGAAGAATAAATGAATAATTTAAGAATAAATGAATAATTTAAGAATAAATAAATAATTTAATGTATATTTATTCAATTACTCATATATATATTATGCAAAAATAAATAAATATTAATTGATATTGAAAGAAAATGAAATTAGTTGCTAAATTGATTATATACATATATAATTACATTAATTGGTAAAATTTTATTAATATAATAATTGTATATAATTATATTGTTAATTTGCAAACTCAATTACTCATATAGATATTGTATTGAAAGAAAATAAAATTAATTGCTAAGGTGATTATATATATATACACACACACACACACACACTAATTGGTAAAATTTTATTAATATAATAATTGTATATAATTGTTTTGTTAATTTAAATACTCATATAGGTATTGTGCAAAAACAGATGAATGCTAATTAAGTGATAGTGAGAGTATATGCACTCATATTATAAGTACATTCAATCATTCATGATAAAAAAGTAAATAAAATTAATTAATAAGATAATTATATACTCATATAGTCATATAATTATATTAATTAATGAAATTTTATTATATACAATAACTATATGTATAATCACATTATTGATTTATAACTCCATTACTAATATAGATATTGTACGAAAATATATACATACTAGTTGGATGACACTAAAAATAAATTGAATTAATTGGTAAAATAATTATACAATCATATAATACATTAATTGATAATATTTTATTATATATAATGAATGTATTTAATTATATTATTAATTTAGATATTCATATAGGTATTTTCCTAAAAATGTACTTATGTGATAAATTACTTAACTTACATATCTAGATATTTAAAAAGAAAATAAAATAATAGTTAAGTGATATTAAAAATATATTAAATTAAATACAAATTATTTTAGTTATATATTCATATTCATATATATAGAATAATTATTATAATAATTAAATTTATATTCTTAATAATTAAAATATTTAGTTTAATTATTAATTAATTATTACTTTAATTTGTATATTAAAATATATAATGTAAATAATTATGGAGTTAGATTTATGCAATACATGTAGAATAAAAATTATAAATAATATTTATATATAAATTATTATTATTATTATATATAATAATTAATAAATATCGATTCTTTCGGTAAAAAATAATTCGGTACATTTTAATATGGTTCTCGATCATATTCTAAATAAAATATCCAGATCCATTTCAAATAAAGTCAACGGTACAATTCAGTTCGGTTCTAGTCAAAAAATCAACGGTACAGTTCGATTCTTGATCTTTGTTTTTGGCACTTCGGTCGGTACAAAAAGATTTAAACCCGTATACACCCCTAATACCAAGTATGTCAAACTAATTTCCACGTTGATTCTAATTTTCTTTCCATTTTGAAAGAAGAAATTATTGCGATCATCAATAATAATAATAATAATAATAATAATTTTATAATAATATGGTATTTAAAGTTAATTTATTCAATTAATTTAGATTCACATTAAATATATTTATAAAAAATTAAAATATTTAAAAAAACTTCATAATTAAAATTTGAAATCTCTTATTATAAAAAAAAAAAAAAAGAAAAATGATACTTACATTTGTTTTTTATCCATCAAAATGAAAATTATTATTATTATTGATAATCCGGAGAATATCAAAATGAGGAGTGTCGCATGGACCGATTGAATTGTGAGCAATCTAAAATTTACAAGAAGGTTAATCCTGGTTGGATCGGATGTTAGCACTCTAAAACTTAAATCAATAATAAACTTAGAGAGAGTGTGTATTTTAAGAGTGTAATACCTTATATTTTTAAAGGATTGAGTTATTTATAAGAGATAATGATATAAATCTATCATATAGGAATACTCGAGTGAAAGTGATTGGTAGATAGAAAGTATAGCTATAAAATGATTTAATTGTTTATATCATATTGAATGTATCAGTATGACTGACAAGTATATCTCATTAGATCGATCGGATTAAGCGGCGATTGACAGATCAAACGAGACATCTTATACATTTGATGGTTGGGTAAGTTTTGTTGGTTCTGATGGAATGAAACTTGAACCTTTAAGGTAACATGAGCTAAAATGTATTATCAATTATTTTGCAAACCATTTATTTCTTGTAACTTTTCTGCCAGTGGAGAAAGATAAGTCTAAGAGCCTCAATATGTTGACTTGACTGGGCATTCAAAGGAATCAAGACGACCGTTCTATCTAGAAAACGATGAGCATTGTATCTTAGGCTATTAAGTTTATATCTAGTTGAAGAAAAATAACACTAAGGGCACGTTTGGTTCACTGTATTGTATTAGCCTATATAATATTAACCTGGATAGTATTAGCTTGTATAGTATTAACCTATACTGTATTAGTCTGTATTGTATTATACCGTATTTGGTATAAAATTGTATTAGCCTGTACTATTATATACTATATTTGGTACATAATATCATAATATATTATTTTAAAAAAATTAAAAATATATACAGTTAATTAAATTATTTTTATTGTAACTAATTTAGATAAAAATTATAATTATAAAATACAAATTTTAATACATCAATTTTTTATTAAAAAATGAAAAAATTTAATGAGAAATCACTATATATTATTAGGAAGATTGGCATTTCTAAAATTAAAATTAGATAAAAAAATTTAAATGACGAATTTGACGAAACATTTGAGCAAAAAATGAAAGAATTTATCAATTATAATATAATTTTTATATAATAGCTATTGACTCATACATTCAATATTATAAGTTTGAAGATTTGCTTGTCATGTGATAATGATAGTGGCAGCGGTGTAGCGATGGCTGCAGCGATAGTGATGGCAGTGGGGTTGTGGCGACGACTGGGTGGTGGTAGCAGCGGCGATGGTGTGGTGGTGGTGGCGGAGGTAGTGTGAGGGCATGGTGGCGGTAGTGACGGTGGTGGTGGTGATGGCAGCATCTACAGTGTGATAATGTGGCCAATAGTGATGATGGCGGTATAGTGGTGTCGGCGGTGAGGGCATGGTGGTGGGGTGTGGTGATGGGAGCGAGAGTATGGTGATGGTGGCAGGGGTGGCGGTGGCGATGGTGTGGTGGCAGAGAGCGGTGGTGGCTTCGATGGTAATGGTGGTAGTAGTGGTGGCAGCAATAGTGATGGCAGTAGTGGTGATGGTGTCAGTAACGGCATAGCGGTGGTGTCAGGCGATATGATAGTGGGGGTGGTGACGATGGTGATAGCCGCAGTGGTGGTGTTATCGATGGCAACGACGGGGGTGGCGGTAGCTATGGTGGTGACGACGATAGTGATGGCGGTGGTATCGGTAATAGCATGGCAGTGGTGGTGGTAACGATATGGCGGTGGTATTGCCGATACCACCGCCATATCGTCACCACCACCTCTGCCATGCTACTGCCGATACCACCGATATCACCATCGTCGTCACCACCATAACTACCGCCACCCCCGTCGTTGCCATCGATAACACCACCACTGCGGCTATCACCATCGTTACCACCCCCACTATCATATCGCCTGACACCACCGCTATACCGTTACCGACACCACCGTTGCCGCCGCCATCACCATTGCTGCCACCTCCGTTACCACCACTACTACCACCATTACCATCGTAGCCACCACTGCTCCCTGCCACCACACCCCTGCCACCATCACCACACTCTCACTCCCATCACCACACCCCTACCACCACCACCACCATGCCCTTGCCGCCGACACCACCACACTGCCGCCATCACTACTGGCCACACTATCACACTGTAGATGCTACCATCGTCACCACCACTGTCGCCACTGCCACCATACCCCCACACCACCTCTGCCACCACCACCACTGCCCACACCACCACACCATCGTTGCTGCCACCACCACCCAATCGTCGTCACAACCGCCACTGCCATCACCATCGCTACATCGCCACCACTATCATTATCACATGACAACCAAATCTTCAAACTTATAATGTTGAATGTATAAGTTAATAGCTATTATATAAAAATTATATTATCATTGATAAATTCTTTCATTTTTTCCTCAAATATTTCGTCAAATTCGTCATTTAAATTTTTTCATTTTTTTATCTAATTTTAATTTTAGAAGTGCCAATCTTTCTAATAATATATAGTGATTTCTCATTAAATTTTTTCATTTTTTAATAAAAAATTGATTTATTAAAATTTGTATTTTATAATTATAATTTTTTATCTAAATTAGTTACAATAAAAATAATTTAATTAACTGTATATATTTTTTATTTTTTTAAAAAATAATATATTATGATATTATGTACCAAATACAATATATAATAGTACATGCTAATACAATTTTATACCAAATATTGTATAATACAATATAGACTAATACAACATAGGTTAATAATATACAGGCTAATACTATCCAGGTTAATACTATATAGGCTAATACAATACAGTGAACCAAACGTATCCGTATTGTATTATATTATCCCCACATTAATTTTTCAAAAATTCTTTTAAATATCGTACTTGTATTAACTTGTACTATTTTATACTATTGTATGTGCAATTCAGTTAACTAAATGTGACCTAATAGTGTTTGTCCTATAATACGTTGGGAAATATTAAAATTAATTAATGTCTTAATTTTATTCGTACTCCTTATGGGAAAAAAATTCCACGCAAAAAGCTATGAAGAAGGTTTTAATTTCAGCATGCCGAGACAAGAAAAAAAAATGGATACGTTAATTAGGAATACCGATTATCTCTTGTATATTCTTATCATTACATTATTAATTTTTTTAAGGTCAAAATCACCAAAATACCCTTAAATTTTATTAAAATATGTATGAAAGAAGAAATATTTATTAAAATGAAAATATATAATTATAGAAAATTGATAAAAGAATTTACTGGTATGTATGATAGGTTAAAAATTGTAAAGTTAAGTAAAACAAAAATAAAAACATGTAAACGAAAATAGCAATACGATTTTATTTTTATAAATTGAAAATTTTGGTGAATAATAATTTCTTAATTAAATAGACACTTGACAAATAGACGAATTTTAGAAGGGAATTGTTAACGTGATTCTGTTTGTCGTTAGGCAGAAGAAGTCATCATTGTAGAAAAATTTAATATAAAAAAAGTAGAGTCTTAATGGCGAGGTACGTTGAACCGAATCGTTAATTATTACCAATTGCCATTCTTAATCAATTTTTACAATTAAAAAAACCGAAAGCTTATGCCCCCCACGTTCCTTGCCTGTAGTATCTTTTTTTTTTTTGAAGAAGAAAAATAAGACCTTACAAAGCAGACAATCTATTAAAAACTACACCCCTAGTATATGCGTCTAAAATATTATGCATCCCAACTGAGGCTACATTATGCCAAGTAAAAGCTGTGTCCTGGTCAAAATTCCAGTTAACTAAATAATCTGCAGCTGCATTAGCTTTTCGGTACACATGAACAACCTGAACTATCCATTCCCGATCCAGAAGATCCTTGATGCGAGACAGAAGCGGTTGATAGATAGGTCCCCCCTCGTGGTGATTTAACAGCTGGACCACACTGTCGTTGTCAATTTGCAGTTGGATTCTTCTCCATCCTCGATCCCAAGCTTCATGCAGCCCCCAAAAGACTTCCCAAAGCTCAGCGGAGAATGCGTTCCCCCCTCTAGCAACCGCTGAAAAACCTCCTAACCAATTGCCTGTAGTATCTTTAATCTATATAAACAAAGCTTCAATTTTACCCTTTTTTTTAATTTTTATTTCTTTTCTCTCAATAAGAGAATAAATTCGGTGGGATTTCGAATTTAATTTCGACCGATAACATTTAAAATTATAAATTGACGTTTTGTGTTTTCCTAATAATAATAAATATACATTTCATTTTAAATGAATAAAAATGTGGATTAGCATGAGAATTCTCATTAATTTTTAAAATAATTAGTTTATTATTACTATTTAACTAAATAAAAATAATCCATAAATAATTACGAGTTATCTATATTTTTCCTTAAAAAAAACCGTACTTTTAAAATTTTTAAAATTTAAAGGAAAGAAAAATGAAAATACCAACAAAATTCACTTGGAAGAAGGTGCAATTTTGGCTTTCAAGTGTTCAGAAATGGATAATTTGCCTTTGAATTTTGAGTTTAAATTTTATGGACATCTTAATTCATTTATTTGAAATATCTCCTACTTTGAAAACCGTATATGAGAATTTTCTTTCGTATGGCTCAATCAGAATTATTCAAATGCTAGTTGAAACATATATGTACAATATAAACTTTTTTGTTTTCAAAAACTCTCTTCATTGTTATAATATCAACTATCATGTTGGTTCATTTTTATATATATATTTTTTTATTTTTTCTCATAGTAATATATACAGTAACATACTAAAATAAACAAAAAATAATAAAAAAGATATGTTCTTTTTATGAACCAAAATGAATAAACAAAAAAAAAACTAAATACTACTAATATAATTCCAAAAATACTAATTTTTAAATGAATTTTCGATTATCAAAAAGTTACGAAAGCTGAATTGCACCTTTGTCCGCATATAATCACCTTAAATCAATTCAGTCTTGGATCAGCTTATGCAAAGTCATAATAAAGCATTGGATGCAATTGTTTTTTTTTTTTTTTCAATGGAACTTGCAGGCCACAAGCTATTAAAAATTTTATTATAAAAATAATATTTTCAATGCCATTAATTAGAGCTAAAAAAAATTAAAAAGAATAATTAATAAAAGTTACTCAAATCACAATGATAATATATAAATTGTAAGCGTGTTAGGTATGCTGGTGGCACTAAAATATTTCTCTGATACTCTAAAAGACAATAATATTTAAAAAAACAAAAAACAAAAAAGAAAGACAATTGTATTATAATATATGATTAATTTATAAACATATGGTTAATATAAAATCATCCTAGATGAGTTATAGTTGTACACTCCATGTAAACTTTTCTTTTATTTATTTATTTTATTTTTATTTTCAATAGTCTTATGTCCAACTCTAATTAAAACTAGAATTTTCTTTCTCAATTATAGAAATCAAATTTAAAATATTATTTAAGAAAAATAAGTATTCAACTGTTAAATCAATCAATTGAATTTAAATTATGAATTATAATCGGTGATTGTATTTATTAATTTTTGATAATTCAAATATTGATAGTTGATTGTATTTATTTATTTATTTTTGATAATATATTTTAGAAATAGTGGAAAATGAAATTCAAATTATGATAAGATTTTTTAACGTTTATATCCAGTAAGTGATTTGCGATTGTTTTTATTTATTTAATTACTTATTTATTTTATCTTTGATTACATATCTGATAAAGCTCAAAATATCTTTATCTTGTTACGAGAGGAGAAGGCGGTTGTGAGACTGCTAGAGCTGTTAAACCTGTAAGAGGGAGTGTCCGATCGGACCCAGGCGTCAGCACTCCGAAGCTTAAGTTAGTAATTTGGGAGTGATATTAAAATAGGAGAGAGAGTTTCAGGAGTTCAATACCTGATGCTATCATATTTTTGGCTATATATAGGAGATCTTGGAGGGGGGGATTCGAGTACCTCGGGAGATTATAATCGTCAGTCATGATGGGTGAGCGGCGATGTGACAGGGAGCAGATGGGTGGTAGGTGTTGGCTTATGCCAGTGGGCCGGCGAGGTAAGCTATCCCATCAGTCCAATCAGACGCTTCCTCTGCACGCATCACCCTCTGGTTCATCTTCCTTTGCTATTAACGGGCCGCGCTCATTGGGTCTTAGAAGATGTATTTTTCCTGATTATCACTTGTCCCCCTCCAAAGCAGGTCCAATCGGGCGTGGCGTTATCCTGTTACTTTGGCGGGCTTTGAAATTTTGAAAGGCAGCCACCTAATGCGATTTTCTGTTTCGAATAGCTATCTTTTATTTAATGCTGCGCGTGTTTCTAGAACCGTCGGTTCATTTTTTACAACCGCATCACTAGATTAAGGACACGTGGCGCCTATCAGGAGAAGTTTCGGAGCATTCTGGAAGCTTTTATATTCATACAAAAGAAAGGAGATTGGAGGCAGGTCTGTTTCGTTTTTCATCGACCCTCAGCGAGGTTTTGCCAAAATTTCGCCGTTACCTCAGTTCTTCGGATTTTGAAGATTTTTTAGAGCGTTCGTGAGATTTTGACCAAGTAAGTAAGTGGTCCATTTTTTTCAATTTTATTTTTCGTTCACCACATATACGCCGTTTACCTCTCTTCCTACAAAAGAATGACCTCAAGCAGTAGCCCACAAATAGATAGAAGTTTCTTGAAAGATTATAGGAATAGCGAGCCGCTTGCCCGACCCTCACGCCTGACAGAGGCAGAGATGGCGAAAATTCACTCCCGATATCGCCTTCCAACCAATATGTCAGTGATGGCCTGCCCTTCTTCCATGGCGATTACGGAAGGACCATTTGGTCATGAAAGAAACAAATGGTTCATCTGCCCTTTGTGGAGTTTGGATGCAGGCTTGAGGCTTCCTTTCGGGTCATTTGAGTTGTCATTGCTCCGGGGTTATGGGATCGCCCCAAACCAATTGACCCCGAATGGATGGAGAATGGTGTCCTGCTTTAAGATTTTATGCCAAACAGAGTTGGTGGCCCCTACTCTGAATCTTTTCACACACTTCTTTTATATTTCTGGTCGGACCAGTACATTGGAGTATTGTTTTACCAGCCGTCGACGTCGAAAGCTTTTCGGTGTCCCAACTTCCATGAAACATTTTAGAGAGAGATATCTTCTAGTGGGTATGGCTGGCGGCTTTGGAGTATCACTAGTCCGATCGAATGAGGTCGTCGCTTTGGACGATCGTGCCGCAAACCAATTAATGTATGAGGCCGATATTAAAAAATTGTTAGAGGCCGTGGGGAGAAATGGCGGGCCTTTTGATTTCGATTATCTTTTGAGGACTCAAGCTGAGCCCGTAGACTCCAATACTAGCGCAAACACAGAACGTGAGCGTTAGTGTTGGAATGCAGGAAAAAATTGACTATATTATTATTTTTTATTTATTTTCTTAAGTCGTGTGCTGTGTTGTACGTTTATAGCATCAAACTTTGAACAAGATACTTATCTTTGTTTTGTTCGTGTAACGTAGCTACAGACGAGATGGGCAGAGGCGAGGAGGTTGCACAACAATTAGCCGATCGGGCTAAGGCAAAGAGGGCAGTCGATCGATTGGCTAAAGAGGAGAGGAGAGCCAAGAAGCAGAGGATTCTACCTGCTTCTGAAGTTCGGCCTTCAAGAGACGTTGATAGTGATCCTGTTGCTGCAACGACTACTATCTCTTCGGCCATTGCGGTCGCTGCTCCTGCGACCTATCCGCTTCAGATAAGTCTAGGTCCCTTACTTGCCTCCCAAATGGTAGCGGAGCAGCGTCCTCTCAGGCGACATCAGTTAAGAAATGAGTTTGACGAGGAAGGGCCACAGCCGTCTTCCATCGATCGACCGTTTCTTTCGCTATCGGAACGAAGTGAATCAGGCCAGCGGTCTTCAGGAGGAAGTCAGGAGGGTCAACTGCCATCATTGGAAGATATTCTGAAGTGGCGATTTGGCGACGACTGGTTCGTGACTAATAAGGATGTGTCGTCCTTCGTTTGCCAAGGTCTTGCTCAAGAGAGTGATTTTGAAGCGATGACAGAGCTCGGTTTCCTTTCATGGGAGTACGAGCTGTTTCAACAGTATAACCTAGAGGTATCACTTGTATGCTTGTTTGCTGTTGTTTGTTGTTGTTTTTTTTTGACTTATTCCTTTATTGTCTTGTCGCAGCTGATAAAGAGGGGGCTTCGCATTCATGGCATGGCGGCCTATGCCCGAGCGAAGTGGAAAGATGCCACTCGACAGACGAGGGAGGATGAGGCTGCTAACGCCGAGGTGGAGGGGAAAGCTGCGTCTTTGAAGTTGGATGTGGAGGAGCTAAAAAGGGAGAAGGTCCAACTGGCTCAAGACCTTAAGTCTCGGCAAAGTGAAGTGGACGACTTGAGAATAGATGTGGCGCGCCTTACTGCTGACAAAGATAAAGCACTTACAGACAAAGATAAAGCTTTGTCAGAGCGCGATCTCCTCTTATCAGAGAAGAACTCCTTGGAGGCGATTTTGACCGAGAAAAAGGCAGCTTGGGCTGAGGATTTGGCAAGAGCACTGGCCGCTAAAGAGGAGGAATTTCTTGATAAGTTGGGTGAGGCTCAGGGAAAGTTGCTAACTCAGCTGATCTATGCGGCCAAGCAGAGATTTCCTGGAGCCAACTTGGACTGGATGGAGGATACGGGGGTTCTTCCTGACCCTCCTTCTAGTGACGATGATGATGAGGAGGAAGCGCATCCAACCGAAGAAACTGATGATGGTTCGCCAACCAGATCTAGGATTATGCTTCCTCCTGTTGTAGGACCTGAGGTTCCCATATTATTGGAGTCGGAACCCATTGTCTCCTTGCCGAGAGAGCCGACAGGCGGCCAGGCTGCTGACGAAACTGTTGCTGATCCCCCATCCTAGCCGACCGACTAGGAGTGTGTATGTAGGCTTAGGCTCCTTTTATTCTGTAAAGAATTTTGTTGTATATATATGTGAGATTCCATTTGCCCTTCATTTGTAGCTTTGTTTTACAATGTTAACTTTGAAGTGTGACTTTCTATAAATTTTGCTAAATAAAAGGCGACTTTGCACAAATCATACGAAATGATCATAAGGAGATCAAGGGAGTACTTCCTGAATCACATGAATCAGCTGGGCGTAATAGGTCATTCGCTTACCGATCGGTAAGAGATCTTGCCTCACATTTTCGATAGTGGAAATCCGATCGACATGGAGTCACAACATCTTGACCATTTTGGTCATAGTAGGCGATTTTGCGATTTAGATCAGACATTAGAATCTATCATTTGATGGGGCTTGTTTTGCATTTTTCGTGTGCCGAGCCCAAAGGAGATATTTATTTTCGGAGATAATAATTCTTTTAATAGCTGAATCTCACATTTTGGAGAACAAAATAGATTTAATTGGAGCAAAATAGATAATAATACTTTTGGGATAAATATCCAGTCACATTTTTTCGTGGGAGCCATAGTGGAGAGAAAATCTATCAAATTTTGAGCTTAAAATGAGCTTAGCAAATAACTCATTCTTTGAGTTAGTGGAGAATGGAGTAAAACTGCTAATTATTGGAGAATGGAGCAAAGCCGACGATAAATGGAGAATGGAGTAAAACTGCTAATTATTGGAGAATGGAGAAAAGCCGACGATAAATGGAGAATGGAGTAGAGCCGACGATAAATGGAGAATGGAGTAAAGCCAACGATAAATGGAGAATGGAGTAAAACCAACGATAAATGGAGAATGGAGTAAAACCAACGATCTGCAAACAAAAACAAGGCTAACAGGAAAACAAACAAATAAAACATACCTTTCACGAAGATGAAGAGAAACGGAAATAGAGGAAATTGAGAAGTCATTCTTTATTGGGTATAATATATGATTACACATGGTACTTCCTGAGTACCTCGGCGTTCCAACTCCTGGGGATATTAACCCCTTCCAGGGTCCTTAACCGGTATGTACTGGAGCTTAAAACCTTGGAGATTTCGTAGGGACCTTCCCAGTTTGGCATTTGCTTCCCAACCCCGGCACTTTCCAAGCCGATATCCGCTCTTCTGAGCACCAGGTCTCCCACATTAAAGGTTCTCGCCTTCACCTTTGTGTTGTGGTACCATGCGACTCTTTGTTTGTAAGCAGCAATTTTGGCATAAGCATCCTCCCTCTTCTCCTCTAGCAGATCCAGATCCTGGCGTCTGTCTAAGGCGTTCGCCTGACTGGAATAGAACGTTGTCCGATAAGAGGGGAGGCTAATTTCTACAGGTATCATCGCCTCGAAGCCGTAGACAAGAGAGAATGGTGTTTGGTGAGTGCCGGCTCGCGGGGAGGTCCTGTAGGACCATAAGACGCTCTGCAATTCTTCGGTCCAATTGCCTTTTGCTTCGCTGAGTCGCTTTTTCAAGCCTTCCAAGAGCATTCGATTGGAGACTTCCGTTATCCCGTTGCTTTGAGGATGGGTGACGGCGGTGAATCTGAGGTCTATGTTGAGGCTTTGACAAAAGGCTCTAAAGATCGAGCTATCGAATTGCTTGCCGTTATCTGTAATAAAAACGTTGGGTAAGCCATACCTGCAGATGATGTTTTTCCAAGCGAAATTTTTGGCCCTTTCTGCTGTGATTGTAGCCATAAGCTCGGCTTCAATCCATTTGGAGAAATGATCAACAGCCACAAGGAGGAATTTCATTTGCCTTTTTCCTTGGGGAAAAGGCCCTAGGATATCCAGGCCCAACTGGTCAAATGGCCACGTAAAGTCGATCGGCATCTGATCTGCTGCCGGCTGCCTGATCACTCTTCTATGTATTTGGCATTGCTGGCATTTTCGCACTTTTTCTTGGGCATCTTTGAAGACGGTCGGCCAGTAATAGCCAGCCTGGAGTGTTTTTCTTGCTATGGCCCTGCTTGCTTCATGTGCTCCGCAAATGCCTTCATGGATCTCTCTCAAGACATAGTCTCCTTCCTCCTCCATTATACATTTGAGCCAGGGGTGACTGAAAGCTTTTTTAAACAATTCACCGTTAATAACAGAGTAATTTAAAGATTTACGGGATACCTTTCGGGCTTCTGCCCTGTCCTCAGGTAATTGTCCCGTTTGTAGGTACCGTCTAATGGAGTCCATCCATGTTTCCTGAATTGGCTCTATTTCCATCATTTTTGGCTCGTTTAAGGAGGAGCTTGCTTGGTCGATGATGGTTATATGTTCTTCTACTACACCTTGCTCGTCGGCAGACATTTTGGCAAGTCAATCGGCTGCTAGAGTTTGATCTCTTGGTGCCTTTTGCAGGACCCATTGAGATCCGAATTTGTTCAGTATTTTGAGCGCCACTTTGACCTTTTCCAGGTATCGAATCATATTGGCTTCTCTAGCTTCAAAGGTGCCTAAGACCTGGCTCGTCACGAGTTGGGAGTCGCTTTTGATGGTGACGGCTTTCGGGCGGATGGCATGGAATAGCCTCAATCCATGTAGAAGGGCTTCATACTCTGCCATATTATTTGAAACTTTAAAATTGAGCCTTATTGCGTACCTGATAACAATGTCAAAGGGTCCCGTTATCACAACACTGGTGCCTCCTCGGCTGTCATTCGTAGCCCCATCAACCGTCATTTCCCATCGGGCTGGTTGTGGGCGACTAATAGCATTGTCACCGGAGAATTCTGCGACGAAATCTGCCAGGGCTTGGGCTTTGATCGCCTTTCTGGGTTCGTACCTCACATCCCACGACTGAAGTTTAATCGCCCATCCCATCATTTTTCCCCCAAAATCTGGGGTCTTGAGGGTTTTTCTTATTGGTTGATCCGAGCGGACGACTATTGTATATGCCTCGAAGTACTATCTTAGCTTCTTCACGCACATCATGAGGACGATGATGAGTTGTTCGACAGGGCCTTTCTTTAGTTCTGGGCCTCTGAGCACTTGGCTCACAAAGTAGACTGGTAGTTGTTGGGTTCCCTCCTTCCTGACTAGAACACCTGCAACAGCTTCACCAGAAATTGATAAGTATAGGTATAGATTTTCACCTGGGAGTGGTCGGCTCAGTAGCGATGGATTGGCAAGAAACTTCTTTAGCTCGCTAAATGCTTGTTGACAATCGGCATCCCAATCAAAAATTTCATTTTTTCTCAATTTTTTGAAGAAGGGAATGCATCATTTGGCGGAGGAGGACATGAATAGCCCAAGAGCTGTGACTCTGCCATTCAGCTTTTGGATGTCTTTCACACTGTTTGGTGGCTGCATTTCCAAGATCGCCTTAATTTTGTCAGGATTGGCTTCAATGCCCCTTTGCGATACCATGAAGCGTAGAAATTTGCCTGAAGGTACCCCGAAAATGCATTTGTCGGGATTGAGCTTCATCCGGAATTTATTCAGTGTATTAAAAACTTTCGCCAGATCGGCAGGATGTTGTTCGGGGCTTTTGCTTTTAACGATTATGTCGTCTACGTAAACTTCCACATTTTGCCCGATTTGATCCTTGAAGATATTATTCATCAAGCGCTGATATGTAACACCTACGTTTTTTAATCCGAATGGCATGGCTTTGTAGCAAAAGGTGCCATCATCTATGATGAAGCTAGTTTTTTCTTGGTCCAGCAGCCACATCATAATCTGGTGATATCCAGCATACGCGTCGAGGAGAGAATAGATGGCATGGCTGGCGGTGGCGTCCACCAACTGGTCTATGCTGGGCAGGGGGTAGCTGTCTTTAGGACATGCTTTATTAAGATCCGTGAAGTCGATGCACATTCGCATCTTTCCCGATTTCTTTTTGACCAACACAACATTGGCTAGCCAATCGGGGTAGTCAACTTCGCAGATCATTCCTATTTTCAGCAACTTGTTAACCTCCTCGGAGATAAATTTCTTTCATTCGGGACCATGCCTCCGCAATTTCTGCCTGACCGGCGTGCAGGCTGGATCCACATTTAGTTTGTGGGTGATTACATCGGGGTCGATCCTGGCGATGTCTTCCGGTTTCCAAGAAAAAGAAGCCTAGTTGATCGTCAATACCTGCATTACTGCTTTTTCGATCTCCACATTCATGCTGGTGCCAATTTGAATAGCTTTGCCTTTTGCGAGCATTCTAGTTTTGATTTCTTCTGTGGGGTCCATTCTTGGCTCTTCCGCTTGTTCAAATCGTTCTAAGCCTGGCTCGACCAACATAGCCTCTTTATGATGCTTGATCATAGCTATATAAGCTTCTCTTGATGCTTTTTGGTCGCCTCTCAAATATGGCGACGCTGCCTCTGGTTGGAATTTTCATTACCATGTAGCGGATGCTGGTGACTGCCCCTGTCTGGAATAACAAAGGTCTGCCGAAGATGGCGTTATAAGCAAAAATCATATCTACAATTATAAACATTACCTTGCAAGCATGGGCGAGAGCTTCTTGACCAAGCTCAACAAACAGCTCGATCGACCCTACTACTGGCACCGTGGCGTTACCCAAGCCGATCAGTGGCGTGGTGTTCGGCTTAAGCTCCTCAACCGGCAGCCCCATCGCCTTGTAAGCTTGGAGGGTGAGTATGTTCACTGCGCTCCCATTATCCACCAATATCCTTTTCACATCAAAATTATTGATTCGTGCCCTGACGACAAGGGCATCTTCATGAGGGAACATGACGTCTTGCGCATCTTCGCAGGATATGGTGACTGGGGCCGGTCGTTCAGTAGTTTGGGAGACATAGACACCTTTGCCCTTTCTTTTCCAGGAGAGTTTTTCTCCATAAGACGATCCGCCGGTGATCATATTTATAACACCGGCAAAGGGTCGGCGGGGGTCTGCATTTGTTGGTTTTCTCCTCTCGTTGTCGTCGTCATCAGAGTCGTCTTTCCTATGATATGATTGCTTACAGGGGGTCGCTTCCCGTGTTGGACCCACAAATCTCTTGAGAGAGCCTCTTTGTACCAGCCGTTCGATTTCTTCTCTCAGCTGGTGACATTCGTCGGTCGTATGACCAACGTCTCTGTGAAACTTGCAGTATTTGCTGTGGTTCCGAGTTCGTCTGCTCTTCTCTTCCATCCTTCTCGGCCAATTTACCTTTGGGTGATTCTCTTTGATCCACATCAGCACTTGTACGGGATTAGTGTTAAGTGGAGTAAAGGGTCGGGAGTGCGAACCAACCCCCCGATCAGATTTTGATCGATTCACCTCCTTTCTCTTCCCGAGATTCCTTGAAGTGGAAGCTCGTTCCAGGCTTTTGGCGAACCGCTATAAAGTCGTAGCCCTATTGAATGTCCGTCCGTCCGGGTGCTGCAGCCTATCCAACACATTGCTTCTTCCACCCCGATTGGATCTCAGGGCATCATCCAACTGAATGTATTGTCTCGCCCTCTCCATCAAGTCGGAGAAGCTGATCGGCGGCCTTGTTGTGATTGACTCAAATAACGGCCTATCGGCTGTGCCGTTGGCCAAGGCGGTGGATGCCATTTCCACGCTCACATTTCTTACTTCCGACATCGTGGCTTGGAATCTGTCTATGTATTCTCGGAGACTTTCATCTACCCTATGATAGAGGTTACATAGATCACTTACAGATTTCGGGGCCCTCGTCTGCATAATGAATCGGGTTATGAATAGTTCTTTTAATTGTCTGAAAGAAGTAATCGACCTCGGCGGGAGCTCGTGGAACCACGTGAGGGCATCTTCTCCAAGCGTGGTGGGGAATATTCTGCAGGCAATCCTCTCATCATAGGTGTATACCTGCACTTTTGTTAGATATTCAGCAAGATGTGTGGAGGGGTCAGTTTTACCTGTATATCGATCCATTATCACATCCCGCCATCTGGGAGGTAGCTCCGATTTCGTGATTTTCCTGCAAAATGGCGAGGCCGTGTTGCCGCAGGTGTAGTCTTCAAACATTCCCTTCTTGGAGCCTGCCAGCCCGAATTGCTTGAGCTTTTGCTTGAACCACCTATCTTCTCTACTCATGGCGGCTGGGGCGAATTCATCCTTTCGTCCCCTCGTACGGCTGCGGTTGGGGGTGCACATAAAAGATAGGTCGTTCCCAATGGACGAAGTGGATCGTCTGCTGGGGATATAGGAGGAGTCCTTGCTCGAGGACCCTACGCCTTTTCCCTTATAGTATCTACCTGGAGTGCTGGTTCTTGTTCTCCTACTATCGTGAGCCCTCGATTCGTTAATGAAGATTCCCTTGTTCCTCCTTCTTCCAAGCTCTTTAGTTGTAAGATCCATTTCGTGACCCCTTTCGTAAGTCCTGGTCATCTTCCCCTTTTTTAGGGTTCGGACTATGCTTTTAGTAAAGTCATTGAGGATGGCGCGCATGTCCCTAATGGTGATGGGGGTATCCTCTGGCCGTCGCATGGCCGCATTGTTAAATTCTGGTAAAAGGTCGCCTCTAATAGGGGACCTGGAAGACTCCTCCCTTCTCTCCGAGGGCCTAGGTCTGCCCTGGCTATGACGATCGCGCTCTCCTGAAGTTCTATGCTCGTTAGATCTTGAACTTGCCATTTTCCTCTCAACAAAGCACCAAATGATAAAGCTCAGAATATCTTTATCTTGTTATGAGAGGAGAAGGCGGTCGTGAGATTGCTAGAGCTGTTGAACCTGCAAGAGGGAGTGTCCGGTCGAACCCAGGCATCAGCACTTCGAAGCTTAAGTTAGTAATTTGGGAGTGATATTAAAATGGGAGAGAGAGTCTCAAGAGTTCAATACCTGGTACCATCATATTTTTGGCTATATATAGGAGATCTTGGAGGGGGGGATTCGAGTACCTCGGGAGATGATAACCGTCAGTCATGATGGGTGAGCGGCGATGTGACAGGGAGCAGATGGGTGGTAGGTGTTGGCTTATGCCAGTGGGCCGGCGAGGTAAGCTGTCCCATCAGTCCAATTGGACGCTTCCTCTGCACGCGTCACCCTCTGGTTCATCTTCTTTTGCTATTAACAGGCCGCGCTCATTGGGCTTTAGAAAATGTATTTTTCCTGGTTATCAATATCAAAGTCTAATTTGGAGAGAATTTCAGTGCACAGTTTTGATCAAAGCTATTCAAAGAAGAATTCCAATGTCAAAAAAATAAAAATAAAAATTGACGACATTGTTTGAAAATTAAATAATAATTATAGAAACAAGGAAATTACTCCAAAGTGAGGACAGAGAAGTAATTTCTCAGTTCTCACAACTTCGTCTCTTTAAAAACGAAGCAGTAAGCATCTATTAACATAAGCCACTTCTAAATTTTCATTTCATAACACACATCCATTCACCGCCATGTCAATACCTCTCCACCATTTCCTCTTCTTTCTTTTCTTCATCTTCAATGTCGCTACTTACGCTGGCTACTCCGCTGCACTGCCGACCGAATGCCCAGAGTCCGATTGCGGTAACGGCATTAAGATTCGATACCCGTTTTGGAATCAAAATACTACAACGGATAGTCAATATTGTGGATATCCACAGTTCGGTCTCTCATGCTCTGAGAACGAGCCTGTCCTAACTATGCCTGATGACAATTACGTAGTAAAAAATATAAACTACACAGATTTTACAATCACTCTTGTAGATCGTGATGTTATAGGCTATTCATGTCCTCGAGCTCGTCATAATCTTAGTTTGGAAAACTTTCCACTAGGTTACACCAGCTCTAATTTAAATCTCAGCTTTTACTTTAATTGCTCCAGTAATCCCATTTCTGATTTATCCCTTGAAAGTATTAGTTGTTTAGGATTCAATACTTTGAAATCGTATGTTATTCCGATGGAGGATAGCGGCGGAGATGTTGGTTGGGTGGGAAAATGCCAGGAGAATGTGGTGGTGACGGTGGTTAGAACGGCGGATTTGAGTGGGAATGGTTTGATAACAGGGTTTGGTGCGGCTATGAACAGAGGATTTGTGCTGGATTGGCGGACGATTATGGAATGTGGTAAATGCGAGAAGTATAATGGGTTATGTGGGTTCAACGACACTGCAGAGGAGGACTTGTGTTTTTGCCCGGATGGTTCAGTAAGCAACCGGTGCACAGGTATGCTCTATTCCATTTTCCTTATTCTTTTATTTATTTATTTTTTTTGTTGACAGTTCTTAGTTCTTTTATATTACTTCTTTTATTATTATTTGTTTTCTTTATAATTGTTCTTATTTTTATAATTAAATTATATTATAAAACCAAATTTAACACACATAAAAGATAAATAAAAAAAAAACAATAGGAATGCATCTTGTTTCTATCTCTCTCTCTCTTTCTGATTTATTTATTTATTTTAATGGTTGGCTTTGAAGTCAATCAGCAAGTTGATATAGTTATTATTTATTAAGTGGTCTTAGAGCTTTAAAATTAAACATAATTTAGTGCTTTTTGTGATGTCATTAGTTTGATTACTCGAGTTTCTAGGCTAAATCTACTAATGAAATGGCGGAAATTTTCCCATGTAGCTCCCTGTTAATAAAATATTTCAGTTGCCTTTACTGTAAGTAGGTAATTTACATCCTTCTTTCGCATTTAGACTTTTTAAGCAAGTCTCAGCTTTAGTCTTTAGTTTCATGCCGGATCCTCTTTAGACCTAAAACTTTTTATAGGTTTATTACAGTTTTAACCTTAATTAATAAGCTTTAATTAATATTTTAGCACGTCTGAATTAGGATCATCTTATGGTAAACAGCTTTAATAACTAGTTTTGAGTAGACTTCCTAATCTTATACGTTTCAACCACGCAATCCCGTCCCTATCAGTCTCTTTCCTAGGATAGAGAAGTAACCATGTGAGTCACCATTCAAACTTCAGTTTGTCAAAGCAAAACTCTATCATCATCAATTGCCTAAACATTAAATTTATATATCAAATTCTCAACCTTGAATTAGCCCACATATCTTCAACTATTTCTTTTGCTAATTACACACTTTCAGTTCTCTGCTGGGATCTCTAAATGAAGCCTTCTTTTTTTCTCTCCTTATTATTGATCCTCCTCCTCCTCCCAATATTATCCTTGCCCAGCTATTCTTACAGTAATTATGAACAATTTTACAAGTGTGCTCCTTTCAACTGCGGAAATGTCACAAGTATTAGCTACCCTTTTTGGGTGAATAGCCAGCCTGAGTATTGTGGGCAGCCAGGCTTCAGGATTCATTGTGAGGAAGAAATAGCAACAATAGATATCATGGACTTGGAGTATCGTGTTCTTGAAATAAATCCCGACCTTCAAATCCTGAGGATTGCGCGAACAGATTTATCGAATGGCAATTGTCCTGGTCAATACTTCAATACCACCTTGAATTTCACTCTCTTTAATTATACTTCAAATGATGAGAATGCCACCTTGTACTACAATTGTGACCTGTCACAAGATCAGGAAAGGAACAAATTTACATGCTCTATGGACAACACTCATTGGGCTTACTTGATTTCACCATCAATTTCGGGAAATGAATTTGAATTGGGATGCGATGTTGGTGTTCTGATTCCCATTCTAGCAAGAGCCGTTGAGGAATTTCTGCAAACAGAAATGAATGCTGTTGAAATTTTAGATGAAGGATTTGAGATTAAGTGGACTATAGATCAAGAGAAATGTAGAAATTGTGAGAGTTCAGGAGGGAGCTGTGGATATAACTGGACTATGAATCAATTCAATTGTTTCTGTTCTGACCAAGCAGCTCATGCCTTGACGTGTACTGATCACCTACCCATCCCACCAGCTACACATTCGGATTCTGCTAGCTCAGGTATGCATTTGTTTTATGGTTATCCAGCTTTCAGCTGAATGGTTCCTAGGCACCAGTTATTGTCATGAAGATTATTACTAGCTAGGAGGAAAGAGTCATTCGAAACCCGAGTTTTCCTTGTTTGTTTTAGCTAATTAGCGAACATCATTACACACAAAGTACAACTAGCATATATCTGAAGACTAACAAGTTTGACATCTGGGACTGGCCTCCTGACTCAGCGGTAATCATCCTCTCTTAATTGATGCCCATGGTTCATGTCCCTCCCTCCCCCGGTTCAATTTTTTTTTTTTTTTTTAATTACTAAAAGAAAAGGGTTAGCATCTGATGAGGTCACCTGGAGAGTTAGATTCTAATCCAAGGGATGTTTAAATTGCTTGCAATATCCATGGAATTCTATACTTACCTTATGATACAAGGAGAGAAACTCCTCATATTGAGCAACGCGTAGCCAATGATAAACTTTGTTTTTCAAAACTAGACGCGTAAAAAAGGTCCCCTCGCCATCTCGGCCTTTTCAAATTCACTTCTGTTATTAATTTAGTATATATATATTAGAAAAATTAAGAATTTAATGAAACAGTTTCATTTTCCAAGTCCTTGCATTTTAATGAAATCGAGTTCGGATCGGTTTGGCAAAATTTATGAAAATAATTTTTTTAATAGATAAAAATTATATTTCAAAAAGTTATACTTCAAAAAGTAAATAATTATTTGGTAAATAAAATTTAAAATTATTTATAAATTCAATAGCAATTTATCGACCGTTTGATTAATGATATGGTTAAAAATAACTTTTTACAATAAATGTTTAAATTATTATTTTATAAATTTTTTTTATTTATCTTAACTCAACAATAAATATTTTTTTGTTGTTATTTTTTTTATATTAGGTATAATTTTGGTTATAAAATAAAATAAAAATATTTTTATTTAAAAAAATTTAAAACAGTCACCCTTAAAAGATAAAATTCAGATTTTCTGAAATATTGCAATTTCTAGCTATTAATTCTAATTTTTTTATAATACAAAGTTTTTTCACTTTTTATAAAATTATTTTTTCAAAAATTAACATTTATTAAATATATATTTTTATTTAATAATCAACTTTTTATCTCTCCAAAATTAATGTCAAACGCGGTCGTTATAAACTGTGGCTTTGTTTTTTTCGATCTTTGTTTAATTAGGGACCTGATTAAATTTAAAGAAAGCTGATGGACTAAATAAGAAAAAAATTTAAGACTTAAAAAGATTTTCATTGCATTAGATAGACCTGATAAGGGGATGAGATTAAACAGATTTGAATAAAATTATAAATAAGTTATTATTGCGGGTTATGAAATGAACATTAGATTGATCATTGATTAGGTTTTTTAAAATTTTAATGAAAAATAATTACTCACATCAATTAATTTATTATCTCAATCTGTGTGCTCATTTTTTTGCACTTAGAAAAAAATTAATATATTTATTTTCTCATGCGAACAAAGTTGATTTTTTTTTATATTTTTTTAAGGAAATAAAATTTATTTTTGATTCCCTGCTTTATAATTTTATTCTGTTTTTCAAATTTGGCTATTTCAAAACGCTACAGAAATTCTTTTTATTTAAAATTTCAGTCCAAAAGTTATATATATATCAAACGGATTATACTGTTTATAGGGGTTCTAATCTATTCAATAATTTCTTAAAAAAAAAAAATAGTTATAGTCATATACGGCTATTTGTGGATTGAGTTTGGATAACTTATAGACGGGCGGATCAAACTGCCCACATGAATCTCACGTGAGAGGGATTAAGGTCTACCATAAAAAACAATATTGAGGCCGCCGGGAACATTTTCATCCAATAATTTCTCCACGTAAGCCTTCGGTTCTTTGTCCTTTGGGGTCTTGAATTGGAGTGAACAAATTTAAGTAGGCTGCTTTCGTGTAGTTTTTTATATTTTATTTGAACTGAATTTCCCAGCAGTTTCAAGCGGTCAAACATTGAAAATGGAAAGAGGTCTTTCTCTTTTTTTTTTTTTTTTAATTTCGAGTATAATGTATAGTATAAAAACAATTCGGGCATATGGGTTTTCGTATATCGCCCGCCATCAACATCTTCTTGTACTGAAAGTCTTGGTCAACTGCGATATCAGCCTTGGAGCAAAGGACACATTTGCTGTCAAAACAAATAATAGTCCATTTGTTTACATTACCCTAACAAAATTGGAAACAGCACTGGAGTTGCTTCCCTATCTCTTACTTTTCTTTGAAAATTTGACAGGACAGACCCTAAATAATTAATAACCTATCTCCAATTAAGCCCATTTTCTCCTACCAGTTCTCATCCTTTGAAAGAGATTAAAGAAAGAAAAAAAAGAAAGATGACCGGCCATCAGTCCCTGCCTTCTCATCTACACTCCATCATCACGCTCTTCTTTCTCTTAATTCTTTCTCCATCTTCCTATTGTGATACACAGTGCTCAGAATCAGAACCATTCGATTGTGGAAGTCTTTCCCATCTGTCTTATCCATTTTGGAGGGATGGTGGTTGTGGCCTTGAAGGTTTCAAACTCCGCTGCGAAGATGATCAGTTTCCTGTTATGATCATTAGTGAACAAGAATTCAGGGTTCTGTCTGTAAACCTATCCCTTAAGCAGATGACAATTGCTCGTGCCGATTTGTACGGTAATGTTTGTCTTAAGAATTTCTCCAACACGACCCTGAATCCGGCTTTTTTCAATTTTGTCCCGGATTTTCGTGCCAGATTCCTAAACATCAGTCTATTTTACAATTGTACTGACCAGATCAGTCCTGATTATCCAAACTATAATTTTCAATGTCCTGTATATGGTGAAAAAGGGGATGCAATCTATGTTTTTGATTTTGATCGGCTCCCTGGAGATTCGAGGCAAGACATAGAGAAATATTGTAATATTAGAGTGGATGTTCCCGTTCCTTGGATGCCTCCTGACCACCAGCTTATAGGATTGCAAGCTTTGGAGGAAGCTCTGCGAAAAGGTTTTGATGTCTCTTACCAAGAGTGTATCACATGTGTTAATTCGGGTGGGAAATGTGGCACCAATTCAACTCGCGGTTTCAGTTGTCATCATCACGGTACTTCTCTTCTCCCTTAATTAACTTGCACTTTTTTAGTTAATGGAGAAATTCATATACCATCAGATCACATAGCACATGAATTTTACATTAATAATATTAGTTTTATTCTCCAATACCATAGATATTCAGAGTTCAAATCTTGCTAACCGAAAAAACGAAATGAGGTTTCAAGTTCCGAATCCTGGGTTCTGGTAAACACAATTATATCAAAAAATAATTAAAAAATTACAGGTGTGAACTTCCATGAGGTTTCAAGTTCCGAATCCTGGGTTCCAGGTGTGACTAGTCATATCATACAAATAAAGTTGACATTTCATTCATAGACTAACAGAGCTTGGGTGTATTGCTTACGTTCCACGGATGCTTTTGACCCGTCTACGGTCTACCATGAAAGCAGCTGCGAATTTGCCTCACTAGGACTAGGAGAAGGCTTGCTCACCTACTTGCATCATTCCATGGACCTGGGCCCCATGTTGTCTATTGGCCTTAGGCCCGCAATATTGCGCTAAGGTTACCAGAGCATCTAGGCTGCTAGCCTTAGCCCACTTAAGGGCATAACAGTATATCTTCTGGAGCAGAATCATCCCAAAAGGTTTGCAAAGCAAGCTTCCTTTTCCATGCTTTCGTTTCAACCAGAAAAAAAAAATAGGGGGTCAAGGGATCAGCTAAATAAAGTCATCCACTTATATGAAATATTCTAGCAAGTATGTTTCCCACAAATACAATACTTCACCTAACCTGCTCTTATTACTTAACTACCCTTCTCTGTAGGGGGCTATGACAGTCTGTCTCCATATCTTTTTTTTTTTTTAGCTTTACTTGACCCTTTCCTCATATTTGATCTAAACGCCGGATGATTTTAGTAATTTATATTTTCTACCGTCAAGAATTTGCCAATGATGGAGGAAATAATATCACGATGATGTCAGCATTATTTGGTGTTGTCGTCAACCCTTTGATACTGTTTTATATCATACATATATATTTTAATGTTCTTCTTGCATCGCTTTTTAATTTTGTAAAATTTTCAGGTGATTCATGATATTTTGGAAATATTTCATCTTTTAACAATCTTCTTTTTTTTTTTAGTTGAACAAATTGTCACATTCTTTCTTTTAGAATTTCTAGACCGTTGAAAGCCTAAGCTTGTTAGATATTTGAGCTGTTAGCCAATCACATTTACCTAATTACCTTCCTTGTGGAATTATGTAATCAAGAACCTGCAACAAGTTCCGACATTTTTCTTACTAACTCTTTAATTCTAGCGGTGACAAACATCTTTCTTTTTTTCTTTTTTTAAGTTTCTTTACATATTTTTTTAATTTTGCATATATTCTTATGCTACGAAGATGAGGATAAAAAAGGAAAAAAAAATGGGACAAGAATGACCATCTTATTTTATTTTATTTTGGTAAGAGTAGCCCATATTTATTCAGTCTTGGAGCAATGTCCTTTTGGTCCATTAGTTTCCACAAAAAAAAAAATGGACAAACTGAGCATGCTTGTAAGGTAGTTGAACATATTGTCTTTGCCTTTGCTTCCAACCAATAGCTTTTGTCTTTTTCCTCCTTTTCAAAGTCATGAACCAAATAAACAAAGAAATATAGAAGCAATTTCCAGCGTCTTTAGATCAAGAATTACCTAACTCCGTAGATTTTTCTACTAATTGTTTCTTACCATTTTCTTTGCCTTTCTTTACTTCCTCTGCAAATGGATCTCTTCAAGTTTTTCATGTCATCCAACCGTGTTTTCCTTTATCTGGTTTTTCTCTTCTTCATCACTTTACCAATCCCATCTCTATCACTGGATCAAAAGTTCCAGGCTTGTGTACCAACAAGGTGTGGCAACGGTCCTAATATAAGCTATCCTTTTCGTCTGTCCAATGTTCAAGAATCTTATTGCGGCTATCCAAATTTTGATATCACTTGTAACCAAGATGACTACCCGGTTCTTACCCTCGCCTATGATGAGTATATCATTACAGACATATATTACACAAATCAATCCTTCCATGTGGCTAGTGCTTCACTTTATCAGGAGGAGTCATGTCCTGTTCCTTTGCATAATGTGTCCCTCGATAGAACTCCATTCAATATTAGTCCTGGTTACGTTAATTTATCCCTCTTGTATAATTGTACCAAGAAGCCAGCAGACTCCCCTAAATATTCAATAAGTTGCGCTACCAATTCTTCTCAGTATTCTTTTGCTGTGTTTCACACTGATGTGTTAGAGTTGTACAATAACTATTCTTTAGATTCATGTCATTGCTTCGTGAATGCTCCCTTGCACATCGATGATGATTACAATGATAAACTATCGTCAATGGATTATATTGAGGTTTTGAAGACGGGCTTCCTTTTAAATTGGACTGCGCATTATTGCAGCACTTGTGAGAGAAGTGGTGGTCGCTGTGGATTTGAGAATAATGAATTTGTTTGTTTTTGTCCTGATAAGTCTCGCCCCTATTCCTGTGATGCTGGTAATTCTTTCATAAAATTCAGATTTCTTAATTAGTGTTTTTTTTAATTAAGTTTTAGATTTAGCTTATCTCAAGAAAATGGGGCTTTTGTTTTTCATATCTTTCCTCTTTTTATGGGACATTGAAGCCAAATTAGTGCATAGTTTTTCTTAAAAATATAATGTCTATAATTATATATAAGATGACCTTTTTTGGAGTATGTGGACAATAAACCTCAACAATTGTTGGTCTATTTGATCCATGCCATGGAATATAAATTAGGAATTATATTGTTGGATAGGATTGTTTGTGCAGATAGCAAATTACTTTGTGATTTCTTTACTTGTCCTCTTCAAGATTGGAGCTTTTCAATCTCAAACGGTCATTGCACTAACCATGAACTCAAATGTATATACTTCACATTTGAATGTTTCAGGCATCTTAAACTTCAAGCAGTCCTTTTTCATTGGCAGATTGATTTTGCTTCTTAATTGCGTGTTGGATACTATTTTATTTTGCCAAGTGATAATAAATATTTGTATTGCTATTACTCTAGCATATGTTATGTTTTCTGAGTTCTTTATTTTACTTTTATAGGACTGAAATTCCATCTTTCTATTTATCAATCTGATCATTACACTTCATCTCTTGACTCCAAGAGCTATATATATTGGCATCTAAAGATTGTATAAGATGCTGAAAATTTCATCTGGGTTGTAGTAAACACTTCCTATTTGAGTCCTCCATATTCCACAGTCAGCTTCATCTCCTTGAGTATTATAACTAACTACTTATTGTTGCATATTACCTATTGCAGGCCCAAACATACGTGCAAAACTTGCTATAGGTAAGATGCCCCCCTTGATCACTTTTTTCAGTATTACATCTTTTTATGTGGTTTCTCACTTACTTTTATTTATAAAACCTAGTGCTATCAAGAATGCTTACCCTCTTTTGTTCTTGAACCAGGTCTTGGGACTGGTTTTGGTACTCTGCTCATAATGTGCATAGTGTTCTTCATCTATCTACGCCGCAAGAAAAATCAATACGCTCCATCTTCCTTTGTTTCTCAAAGCAATGCATCAGACTTCTCTTCAAAGTCAGATATTGAGAGAGGAGGTAGCCACCTTGGGGTCCAGCTCTTCACCTATCAACAACTTGAGGAGGCCACAAACAATTTTGATCCTAAAAGGGAACTTGGAGAAGGAGGCTTTGGCACGGTGTACCATGGTAAGAATTAACGTCTTGACTTTTTTAACAATATTTACTTCAAAGAGGAATGAACTTAATGATGATCTTCTTGCAACCTAGGCCAACTCCGAGATGGGCGTTCTGTAGCAGTCAAACGCTTATATGAGAACAATTATAAGAGAGTGGAGCAGTTCTTGAATGAAGTTGAAATCCTCACTCACTTGCGCCATCCTAATCTTGTCTCATTATATGGGTGCACCTCTCGGCACAGCCGTGAACTCCTCCTCGTATATGAGTACATCCGTAATGGTACAGTTGCTGATCATCTTCATGGAGAAAGGGCAAAGCCTGGTGCACTGCCATGGCCTATTCGAATGAACATAGCTGTGGAGACTGCTAATGCATTGACGTATCTCCATGCTTCAGATATCATCCACCGTGACGTGAAAACCAACAACATGCTTCTTGACCATAACTTCTGTGTTAAAGTTGCAGATTTTGGACTCTCTCGCCTCTTTCCATTGGATGTCACTCATGTTTCGACTGCTCCACAAGGAACTCCTGGTTATGTTGATCCAGAGTATCATGAGTGCTATCAACTGACTGATAAGAGTGATGTTTATAGCTTTGGGGTGGTCTTGATTGAGCTTATATCATCCATGCCTGCTGTTGACATCACTAGACATCGGCATGAGATTAATTTATCAAACATGGCAATCAATAAGATCCAAAACAATGCTTTAGACGAACTTGTGGACCAGAGTCTTGGGTTTGATACTGATTATGCTGTAAGAAAGATGATAAGTGCAGTGGCAGAGCTGGCATTTAATTGTCTGCAGAGCTCAAAGGAATTGAGACCCTCTATGGATGAAGTTTTGGAGACACTAAAGGAGATTAAAAATAACGACTATAATTCAGAAAAGAAAGGGGAAATGGATATTCATTCAGATGATGTTGGATTGTTGAAAAGCGGTATGATTCCACCATCACCTGATACTGTCATGATCAAGTGGACGAGCAATTCTACGACGCCTAACGCGAGTGGTTAAACTTTGTTTATTCCTCCAAATTATGTCCAGTATAAATAGCACAAAAGTTTAAGTAGGCATATCAGTCATATACTATGAGGTGGGGAAAAATGTCAAATATCTTTTCATCTGCAAGACATGAGTATTTTGGAACGAGTGTATATATGATTTGGGAAGTTAATCATGGGTGTTCTAAAGTGGGTGCTTCTAGGTAGTTATTTACTTATTCTTTAATTGATTTTTTGCCCTTATACTAATTATTATTTTATGTAAATTGTTTTATTCATCGTTTACCTTCCAGAATTCTTCTTCGCCTTTGCATTTATGGTGTCTAATATAATTCTCCGAAGGATTAACTGATAGCAGACATATGCTTATGATGGACACGTTGTGCAATTGTAATGTTTAGATATAGAAATTAAGTCTTAAATAATTTTGCCGTGAAAAGCTGAGAGGCTTCAGTGGAATTTCCAATGGCATCCAACATAACCAAAGCCTCATTCATTGAACACCCATGTTATGGTTGCCAACATAACCAAAGCCTCATTCATTTGTAGGTGTCTAAGTACTTGAACAATAATGTTGAACTTATGTAAAATAATATATGAGATATTACATTTTAATTTTAATATTTAAAGCATAAAGAAATCAGTATTTCATATGCTAAAACATCTAATGTTTATTATATAAGTATTCAAATATATTAAAATATCTAATGTTTATTAAAAAGTATTGGAATAGTTTTGGTCTAGCATTAAATTTACGTCGTTCCGCATTATCTGTGCTTGTCATATCACCAAGAAGATGCTAAGAGTAGATGATCATATGATGAAGCTGTGCATAAATTAGACTTTTTGGACCAGAAATAGTCTATACTTCAATTTCAGAACGAGCTCATGCCATCAGCAAGAAAATTTATGCGAAATCACTGCTGCTAATAATAATAAAAGTTCACATTTCGAGTTAGTTTTGTTGTTCTGGGTTCCTGCCATTCCTACACTTCTTAAACCCTTGCTATTTAATTCTGTCTGATATTGGCTTCTTGAAGATTAGTCTGACTGTAAATACATTATTGAGAAGCTTGATGATGTAGTTCACTACACAAATAGATTGCATCAGTCTCAGCAAAAGAATTCAGTTCTTGCTCTTGGTGTTCTGCTCAAAAATCATGGAACAAGGTCGGTCACCATCTTGCTAAAGCTTGCTCTTCTTTTCATTCTGTTGCTATTTGAATTGAAGGAGCTCCTTTTTTTTCTTTCCTTTTTTGTTGCAAAGGATATAAACTCTGTCTTCCTAATAAACTTTTAAGAGTTTAATTTTTTTTTTAAAAAAAAGTTTTGTTTTTCTTGTTATTCAAATAATATAATCCCAAATTGCTTGGCTGCACTAAATTATGATGGGACAACAGCCGAAAAACATTTGCTAACAACAAAAAGCAGAAGGATAAAACAAAACATTCCTAACTCTCATATTTTCATTGTCTCAGGTGGAAATGGTGTTAGATGCTCGTCTCATTATCTTGTCGCGCAACCTTTCCATGAAAGCTGGATTAGCTCTGAGCCTTCCCTTCACGTACGAAGCTCGAGCATCCTCTGCCAACTTGTTAGCTTTCCCGGCCTCCTCTATGAGCGAAAACAGAGTCCTAAGGCAATCTTTTCTGTTTTCTTCGCGATGTTCAAACCTTCAAAAAATGGGAAAATCATAGTTACTTTTTTCCTTTATATATATTGCACATGAAAGCAGCAGATCAATATTTAAACAAAGTCCTATCGTCATTCACTAATCTTACACAATTAGCAGCACCACCACTCATCAAAGAATGCGAACATCTTAAATTGCTAGTTAGAGACAGGAAACACATAAAACAACCTACCCCTTAATGGCAATGGCATTACAGAAATAGGACAACTTGCACATTGCATTACAATTTTAGTTATGGCCAGATGCATTAGTACTACTTATATCAAACTTTCTACGAGGCTCTTCACAAATTGGAAACACCTCTCTTTTTTTTTTCCACTTCTAAAGTCATAGAAAGTATTGTGTAAACAGGGCATCTGACGCAACTTATAAGAGTACAAGGTTTAAATATTTACATGCATATAGGAAAAGTGAGATTCTGGTTTTACCTCTCACTGGTGATTGTAAGCTCATCCCTCCCTGGATGATACCGTTCTCCAACCAGTTCCCTCAACCGTTTAAGTTGGTGTTTTGAAAGTCCGAGCTCCTTTACAGTTACTGACATTTTCACTTTTCTGTTTTTGGGATGCCAAGCATCACCACCTGGAGCGAGGACCACCCGTGTTTGCCACCTAAGAATTGGCCCTTCGCCTGGGGGATCATCTAAGTTATCTTTCTTGTCTGGAACAACAGTCTCATCAAACTGTGGGGGACCCTCAGCTTCCATTCTCTCTCCGTATTCCAAGACCATCTCATCCTCAAATTCCTTGAACAGCTTATAGGCTTCTTCGGGTTCCAGCTCTCCTCTTTCACACATGTCACCCAGTACATTGAACTTATTTTCTACTTTATCCTTGATATCAGCTGAGAAATCGAATGGATAGATAAACATTGAGAACCGCCCAGGAATTTTCAAACTATGCAACTGCAATCTCAAGGATATATGAAGTGATAAGCAAAACCAAGACATGTTTATTGCATCAAACAAATAGAGGACGTTCTAGCCTTCACAATTAAACAAAATGTCACTAAAAAGAATGATAAAAAGCATATTTGAAAAACAACATTGCAAACAGGATAAGAATGGCATGATAAAGATGCAGGCAGATATACTACATACTATCTTAACCCACCACGAGTAGGGGCATGTACTCCAAATATAAAGACCTAGGCAGATATACTAATGTACTATCTTAACCTAAAACCAGTAGGGTCACATTCTTCAAATATTTTTGGATCATAAACATTCAATGACTTCAAAAGCATATTCATCACAGCAAATATATAATAATGTTATTTCTGAAGAAAAATAAAAGCAAACACACAGGCATCTTTCTTCGGGACTTTCTGAAAACTAGCACCTATTAAATAAAGATATCTCAAGAACAAATCCATAACTCATACTGTCCAGCAATTTTTCGTAGTTAACAGTAGACGAACAGCAATTATACATGAAACGTCCACTGCACTAATGAGAATCATTTTTTCTTTTCTTTTCTTTTTCTTTTTCTTTTTTGATGCCAAACATCTCATAAGCTTGAAACTTTTTCATTCTAAATTTTTAATTGTTTCTAAAATAAAAATCAATTCCAAATATACAGGCTAATGCAAGAACTGCTGACAGTTGCTTGTGTCCAATCTGAAACTGTCTGTGCATGTAAAAAAGTAAGAAAATAAAGAACACCCAAAGTCCATAGGGAATATCATATATAAGTTGAAAAGAAATAATCAGGAACAAAAAAATAAAAAATAGCCACACTGTTATACCTGGAAGGAGTTTATCCCAGCTAAGCATATCCTCTAAAATTTCTTCACATTCCTTTGTGTCCTTTAAAAATCCTTGTTCCACTGCCTCCTTAATCATCTCATCCCATTTCTGTTCATCCATGTTGAAGTACTCATCTTTCACCATCTTCTTCATGACATATTCCTTGGCATTATACAAATCATTCAACTCTTCGTCAGTTTTGTACAGCTCCTCAAAATCAGATTCAAACTCTTTGTCATTCACATCATCCAGCGGCTTCATATTGAGTTCTTCAATCAACTCATCATCTGTATCCTCATGCTTCCTCGACAATCTACGTTGTAAAATTGCTTCCATAATTGATGGCAGCACCTCCTCATTACCTTTGAAGTACTTGTCCATCAACTCTTTCAGCTCTGGCACAAAAGCAATGAATTGAGCACAATTACACAGAAATCAATCGTGGGATATGTATTCCCCCCCATCTGCTGCTAATCCTAGCTTAATTGTAGCCTTAAAGTTACCCACCAGAAGATTTCAACCATGCTATATAATCTGCAGTTTCAATTAAGATTATACCAAAGTAATGCCCCATGCGTAAAACAAAATCACAGAAGTCCTAAGAATTTATTAAGTTGCGCAAAATTAGTAGAACTTCTATTTAACCTCCACCTACAGATACCTGTCAGAGCATCATTCACACATTAACTGTAGAAGATGAAAACTTTCTATTTCTAATATGACAAGCTAAAATATAAAAGCAAAACTTCAAATCTGAAAATCCGTCCTCACAATAAAAAAATTGCCGTTTGCTGTTTTTCCCACCAATAAGCAAATATATAAAGAAAAAAAAGATGAAATTGCAGTCATTTATTTACCGTTATTGTTGACATCCTTAACCTCGACAGAGTCATCCTTCTTTTTCAGTTGCTCAAGCAACGTTGATTCTGGGGATGATTTCGGTTTTTCACTGCTACCATTCTCGTTGTTTGAATCATTCGATGAATCGGACTCAGAAGAGTAAAATCTGAGTATGGAATTATTTGCTGACGAAAATAGAGTGGCCGATGGGTTTGGATTTGCATTGAATTTTGAAGGATTTAGAATTAGATTGCGAGGGTAAAGCGAGAGATTTCTCAGAATAGCTCTTCTCATGGCTGGTTTGTATTTCTTCTACTTAAAAGGGTTTGGGTTTAGGTTTGATTGATTACAATGATATAAAAACAAGTACATAAGAGCAGCCAATTCAAGTGAAGCTCCTCAAGCAAACTACAATACCATTGAAATCAAAGGTTATACAAGCTAATACCACAAAGAGATGAAAGGCAATACGGCCAAAAGACATAAACGAATCAAAGTGCAAAGAAATTTAAAATCAAAGATTAAAAAAAAAAAAGAAGAAGAAGAAGAAGAAGAAAAG
Source organism: Excoecaria agallocha (assembly GCA_037975025.1). Classification (NCBI taxonomy): domain Eukaryota; kingdom Viridiplantae; phylum Streptophyta; class Magnoliopsida; order Malpighiales; family Euphorbiaceae; genus Excoecaria; species Excoecaria agallocha. The sequence continues at coordinate 5,724,233 of CM075822.1, read as the reverse complement.
GCAATACCACTTGAAATCGAAAACCAATAACGAGAGCCAGTAGCTGTGGAATCAAGGGCCAGCTCCGCGGCGAGTTGCGGTGCTTATAAGAGCTTACCGGCGAACCGGCAATGGGAATTTGCCGCCGGCGAGATAAAGAGAGAGAAGATATTGGCGGCCGCCGGCAATGGGAGTGGCTATACGGCGGGAGAAGGTGAGGGAGGGTTAGGTTTTTAAGTGAAATTATTATATTGAGCCTTCAGCTTAAAAAATAAGAGAATTATACAAATAAAATTATAAAAATAAATTACAGGAATAAGGATAATAAATGAAAGGAATTGGAGTAAAGTAAGCATAAAACTTTTATGATAAAAGCGAAATTTTTTTAGTTTTTTACTCCTATTTCACTTGGCGTGCATTAGGATTTATTTATTTATTTATTTATTTTAATGAATTGAAATTCCTAATAAAAATTGAATGATATTGAATAAAATCGAATCAAATTGTACAAAGTTAGATTAAAAATGGATTTTGATCTTTTATTTATAATCAAACTGAAAATTATATAAATTTTATCGATCTATTTTGAAGTCAAATAGAACCGAGAAATTAATATTTATTAATTATTATATTTAATACTAATAAAATATAGATAATATTATTTATAATTTACACTATATTTATCATATAAATTTAAATTAATAACTTTTTTTATTTTAATGCATGAAATTAAAATAATAACATTTAAATTAATTAACAAACTAAAATGATAGTTTAATAATTAATAAACTAAACTTAATTATTGAAATAATAATTATATCTTATTAATTGTTTAACAGATAGTTAACTAAGTATTCATTAATCATGTTTCATGATTAAATAAAACTTTATATTTAATTATATTAAAAATATTATAATAGATCCATCATCACCTAACTAAGCAATTTATTATCTAATTATTTTAACAATTTAATTTTATTTACTTTAATACCGCTTTACTACTACTCCTCTATTTTTTATATCACATTGTAATTCTTATTAATTATTATTGTGCTGTTAATTTAATTTAGACTTTAGAGATAATACTTAATGTTGTTTTTCATACTAATTAAATCTTTCCACTAAAAATTAATAACATGAAATTATATATAGTGTTTATAATACTCCATCCATCCCATAACAATAGAAACATTTTTTTAGTCTATGCCAAATTAAAATATATGAAATTTAATATTTTTAACCAATTGCACCCTTATTTAATTTCTTATATTATTTTTAAATATATTTAAAATAACGTGATATTTAATGCAAATAATCTTATTTCTCCACTATATACTTTACCTAAATTTAAATTTTAATTTGTTGTACTTGTCAATCGATTATATCAATTTATATTTCCAACACTACTACATTAATAATAGTTATTATTTTTATTTTTACAATAACAATTATAAATAACATAAATAAAAGATATAATTGATAAATTGCATGTAAAATTAACTAATTTTATTTTACTTTATGTGGAAATAGAAGAGATAATATGTAGAATATTGAAATGAGAAAGGATATGTGAGCCGTTCGGATTGTGAATCACCAGAAAGAAGGCTAATCCGGTTGGTCCGGACGTTCACACTCCGAAACTTAAGTCGGTAAAAGACTTAGAGAAAGAAAGAAGAGAGAGAGTTTTAAAAGTGCAATACTTGAAACTTTTAGAGGATTAGACTATTTAGAAAAAATAAGACCTAGCTACCAAGGATACTTGAATGAGAGTGGTTGGTAGGTAGAAAGTATGGTCTGACAGTGATTTAACTGTTCATATCATGTTGAGTGTGTGAGTACGACTTACACGGTATGAACTTATTGGACCGATCAAATTTGATAGCGATTGACATACTTAATTTGACAGATTGCACACATCCGACGGAATTTGTCTTCATGGACTGTGACTTGGTGAAATGGGCCTTAAGTCTCATGGACCTCAAAAGATCACATTTGATTTACTGTATTGTATTAGTCTGTATAGTATTAGCCTGTATAGCATTAACCTGTACAATATTAGTCTATATTATATTATACATTATTTGATATAAAATAATATTAGCCTATAATATTGTATATTGTATTTGGTATATAATGTCGTAATGTATTATTTTTAAAAAAATTAAAAATAGATACAATTAAATTATTTTTATTGTAACTAATTAGATAAAAAGATTACAATTATAAAATACAATTTTTAATACGTCAATTTTTTTATTAAAAAATAAAAAACTTAATGAGAATGACTATATATTATTAAAAAAATCGATATTTTTAAAGTCAAAATTATATAAAAAAATGAAAAAAATTTAAACAACGAATTTGACAAAATATTTGAGTAAAAATGAAAGAATTTATCAATTATAATATAATTTTTATATAATAGTTATTAAATTATATATCTAATATTTTAAGTTTGAAGATTTGATCGTAATGTGATAACGGTGGTGGCAACAATGATGGTAACGGCGGCGGTGATGATGACAGTGACGGTAGTGGCGATGGGGCGACATCTGTGGCCGCAGCGGGGTAGTGGCAGTGGTGTGGTAGTAGGAGTGGTGGTGATATCGACGGTGACGACGGTATGGTGGTGGTGACGGCGGCAACGACGGTGTGGCAATGGAGTCGATCGATGGTGGTAGCAACGATGGTGATAGCGACAATGGTGGTGGTGTCGACCGCAGTGGTAGTGGTGAGGTGGGGCTGGTGGTAGTGACGGCGATAGTGATGGTAACAATGATGATGTTATCGACAGCAGTGGCAGCGGTGTGGCGGGGCCGGTGGTTGTGGCGACGATAGTGATGGTAGCAGTGGTGGTGTTATCGGTGGCGATGGTGGTAGGCTGATATTTACTATTAATATTATGTTTATCGTATTACACAAATCTAAGAATTTATGATATATTATTTTATACAGTATATATGGGATAATGAAATTTATAGCATATTATATTATCTTTACATTAATTTTTTAGAAAATTTTTCAAATATCGTAAATTTGTATTAACTTATATTGTATTATACTATTGCAATATAATGAACTAAATGTGGTCTATATGTATTATCAAGGAGTATTTCTATTATTGTGAGAGGGAAGAGTAATGCGTGCTGAAATTAGAATAATGACAGGTGTTGGCATTGTTAGCAATTCGTTTGAGGACTTTTAATGGCACAGAGACTCTCGTTAAAAATCAATATTGATTTTTATATTAAGGCTCTTTTTAAAATTTAGGGTTTGGACAATTGTTTTAGACAATTCATTTTAGAATATAATAGGTTTTTTTAACTTTTGAATTTTACACATGACATTTGTTTTACTATTGATTTATTTGATTGAATATTGTAGCAATTCAGTCCCATCAAATAAGGATTTAAGTTGATCGAAATTGTAAAAAAAAAAAAATGGAATCGATATAGAAATTTTTAATACAAAGATCCAATGTAAAATTAAAAAAATGAAAATTTAGAGACTTAAAAGATGTTTTTCCCGTAATAAATTGAAGAATAACATACAAGGACCTATAATATTCTGGGCCCATTTTATGGGTCAGATACTCAAATTTGTGGACAATGACAAAAAAAAAAAATTCATAAACTCGCTTTGATGATTAAAACTTTATTAGCAAAAAAATAATTTCTATTACTACAACAGTTCAAATGTCACACTAGTACGATTGAATATTAAGTACTTTGAATTTAATGTGAATTTATATTTATTATTTGTAAAATTAAAAATATATTAATGTTTAACAAACTATTATTAAAATTTAGGTGTTCAAATAAATCATGAAATTAAATTCAGGCAATTGTACATGTGTTAAATAAGATTTTACTATTGAAATTGAGATATGAAATATCTTTGAATGTTTAATAGGAAATACTTTAATCCTTTTATAGTTCTACTTGGCATGAATTTAGATTAAATGTTTTTTTTTAAAAAAAAAAAGAGCAAATGTAGAAATAAGTAGAAGAGATTAATGAAAGCATTACACATAATTAAGAGGCAAAGCATTTGAGTAGAGCATTATCCTAGAATTTCTATTTACATTTATGTAGCTATATTCATAAAACATACCATCAGCTATCGCCATAATTGTAAGACCTAGGGGTCAACTCTTCGTCAGCGCCACCATCTGATAAAGATCCCGAAATACTATAGGGGATTTCAGGGCTAATTGGGGCACCATAAGGCCAATTGATAAGTCCTATTTGTGCACTGGCATTGTTGCTAGTGACGGATTGGCTCCCCATCTCTTTACTATACTCTATTTGCTGAATTGTATTTACCATTGCCTGATGATAGTGATTGGGGTACTGCTCCACTTGCGGCTGCTCGCCTATCAATTTCAAACACCCAAACTATTACTATTTGTTTTTAGTGAAACAATGAAATTCTTATACTTTTCAAATTGAAATTTGATGATTTATATTATGTTTATTAATTTTTGAAAAAAAATAATTTAAAATAACTGTGTGATCTATCAAAATATTAAAAATTAAAAAATAAGATTAACTAATCAGCTTTTTGTTAGGACCGCCAAGCATCCCCTTAACTCCACATTAGTATGATATTGTCCGCTTTGGGCCAAGCCCGCACGGATTTGTTTTTGGGCTCCTCCCAAAAGGCCTCATACTAATGGAGTTAGGTGGACACACTTATATTCAAGGTGTTTCTCCCTTAATTTTCCAATGTGGGATGTGGGACTTGGATTGTACCCCAACAATCCTCCCCTCAAACCAAGGACCACACAACACGTGGTCTCTCCTCTAGCGATAATCCATTTTCCAATCGCGAGGACTTACCGAGGGCCTCCCACAGCTTATGTCCTCCCCTCGAGCGATAATTCATTTGATTCGTCAAATCATCTTGCACCGCCGTTCTCAACCAACGGGACACGCCGCCTGGCCATCACAATACCAGGAAGACTTTCGACGCAAGGCACCAAACACGAATCTCCAATCGTACGAACAAACCGAGGACATCCCACACAACGCAGTCCACCGTTGGCTCCATCTCCGAACCAGGCTCTGATACCACTTGTTGGGACCGCCAAGCATCCCCTTAACTCCACATTAGTATGATATTGTCCGCTTTGGGCCAAGCCCGCACGGATTTGTTTTTGGGCTCCTCCCAAAAGGCCTCATACTAATGGAGTTAGGTGGACACACTTATATTCAAGGTGTTTCTCCCTTAATTTTCCAATGTGGGATGTGGGACTTGGATTGTACCCCAACACTTTTTAATGCCTAAAATGATAATATATTCTTGAATCCAAATATGAATTTAGTAGGAAAAGAAAAAGAAGATAATTCGTAAATTTTTTTTCCAATCGGTTAAATATGGAAGCAATATGCATTGTACTAATGTTAATAGAGTTAATAAAACAAAATAAAATTTGAATAATTAAATAAAAAGATTATATTTTTTAAACTAAAAATGCCTTTTTTACTCTAGTTCTCTAAAACTCGTATTAAATTAACTACGTACCTTGTGTGAGCAAAGCAATATCACTTGAAACTCCAACAACCTCTTGTAAGCAACTCCAATTTGTGTATGCTTGTCTCACCAAGTTCTGAATGTAACCCTGACCATTGGCATATATATTAATTGAGTAATGAATGTGTAATAAATTATCTAATAATTAACTAAGCTAATATTGAGAATTTTGTAATTAAAATTAATATTTAAGATGAAGAAATTTGAATACCCTATTTATGCTTGAAAGATCTCTGGTAGAGTAAGTTTGGCCACCGATAGTAGCGCTCACAACTTGGCATATAGCGTTTAAGGTGACACTGAAATTTTGTCCCTCCCAAATGTAATGTTTATTCCCCATCACACACGTCCTTGCATGTTTTATTGTAACTTCCCACATTTTCTCCGACATTCCATTCCCCAAAATCTGCTAAAATGACGAAAAAAATATATATTTTTTAAAGTAAGCATCATTATTGATACAATGCATGTGGTGTGTGTATGTTTGTACTGTCTGATTACTATCCGTCCATCAAATTAGACAGTTCAAATGATCATACACCGTATATTTGCAGTGTATTTCAACTCTTATTATCCTCATGATTTGAATATAACATAATTTCGCTAAATAAAATGAGAAATAAGTAATTACATACCCTTCTAAGCTTTTGTGGATCAACACTGGACAACTTCAAGAAGTCTTGAACAGTTTTGATGCCATTAGAAGATAACTTCTTGTGGAAAGCTCCATCTTTCCCAATTTTCTCCAAACGCCATACTTCATCATTCAAATTTGGTGGGTGATGCTTTTTGTACACTACATTATTCATATTGTATAATTCTATCAGTAAATTAGTATTATTATGATGTATAAAAATTAAATCTTAATACTTCCCCAACTTGTACTTAATTTTTGTTCGAATTGATACTTGTATTTGTCTATTTTGTTTAAAAAACCACATATATTCAGAACATATTTACATCTGACTTTAACACAAAATTAAAGCTGCATTACAATTCGTATTAGCCTTTGATAATTCATGTCGACATAAGGTTTTCAAATGAACCCTAACTATTCGATATAAGTGCTTTATAAATTGTGATTATACATACATATATACATATATGTATGTATATATATGTGTGTGTGTGTATATATGTATACATACATACATACATATATGTATATGTATGTATGTATGTATAGCTATTTGTGGTGCTATCAATTAGTGAATTTCATAGCAATATCAATTCCAATCTCTAAGCCTATGGGTAGAATTTATATAACATTAGTCCCCACTTGATATGGAAGAAAAAAGACAGAAATATCAAATACAAAGGGTAGAAACTTCAACATTATCTAGACCCTTGATGAGTGAGACATGCATATATGCTTATTTATTTTAGTCAATGTTTGCTTTTTGGTTTGACTGATTAAAATCATTTGACTGTATTATTAATTTCATGGTTGGAGTACTTTACATCAAAGTTCAAGATGTATGGATAAAAATTAAGCCATTATTAAAACGATACCTTCTCATATAGCAAATAATAACGAGGTCAACCAATAATTAATTGCATAACTATCAACAAATATATCATATCTCTGTGCAAACCATTAGATTTAAATCAAGTAGCAAATGAAAAATAAATAAATAAATGAAGTAGCTAGCCAGCAACTTGTTTGTAGATTCCTCAAAATATTTAATTTATATCCCTAAATTTTAAGAACGTAAAGAATAATTTTGTTTTGGTCATAGCACTTAGGGTTTGACTCAGGACTTCATAATTAAGCAGATTCTCCTTTTCATTTAGTCACCAATCATTTGGGGAACTAATTAAGAAAATTATAGTTAAATCAGTTTATCACCAACCCAATTAATTGAAAGAGCAAATAGATGATGCGATAATAAATGAGTAATTAAAAAACTAATTATAGTGCTGATCCAGATTCAGCTACAAAAAGTAGTATATGTAGGAATATAAAAGCAGCAATTTGATGAATATTGAATTGATATTTAAAAAAAAAAAACTGATATCACATTGTTTACCTTGAAACCAAGTATTAAATTAAAAATGTATTACCTAAATAGGAAAAAATATCAACAATGATGTATTGAAGTTATATATATTTTATTTTATGTGGGTGCATGAGTATTACCGATACGAGTATGTGTGCAAAATCAATGTCTAAGAAAGTGTAAGAAGCCCATTATATCCCATGCATAAAAGTGGTGTTAAGATAGAAGATGATAGATTTAGGTAATTTAATAGGCAGAATATGAATATGAATTAGAAGAAGAAGAAACGTACATTCACCGCGATGATCCTTAACAACAAAAGGAAGAGACAATGCTTGGCGAATCCGAAGAGCATGAGAGTTAGAGTTAACAACTCTAGCACCAAGTCTAAATCTCCTGCTCCTAATCCAGCTTGAATTATCTGTAAATTCAATTTCACCAATGCTTGCTTTCCCGTCTCTTAGCGTCACGGTCAAGCAATCTCCTGCAAGCAAAGGCCTCTTTTCCTTGCCTCTCCTTCAATATTACGATCGAATTCTTCGCTACTCCAATTCCTCTCACCATCCGAAGCGAAATCTCCGTCAAGAACTACTATTTCCACTTTGATTGGGTGTGGTAGAGATGTTGGAACAGGTTTGCCTTGGTCGCCCATTGTATCTACTAGAAGGATTTGAAGAGAGTCACCATAACAGTCAACAATTTTGCTTCCTGTGAATATTGGTAGCGATGGATCTTTCTTAAATACTAGTTGTAAGCTTAATGGTGATGGCTCGGCCGCCTTTATTCGAAGCGAAGGTGATCGAATCAAGCTTCGCGAGCATCGTTGTAGACTATTCTCCACTTCTTCATGCACCTTATGTAATTAAAATAAACTTGTGTTAGAAATTAATGTTGCTTGTAGTAAGGTTTGTGGACATGGTCTAATATACATATATATGCTATTGGAATTTTCGACAAGATGAATTTTCAAATTTTCTTATTCATTTCAACAAAGATGTCCACAAAATTGGGGTTGGATGCAATGTTTTGAAGTTTTCTTATATATCATATCATAATAAAATAAAATAAAATAAAATAATTGTTAATTGAAACTTACAACTCTCCTAAGCATTGGCTCTAAGGCCATACAGAATTTCTGTAAGGAATTCACCATAACTGCTTCTCCAATCACTCTGCCAAAGAAAAAAATTGCACCAATTGTTAATTAAACTTGTTTTTTTTTTCTTTTTCTTTTATTCTCAAGATAATTAGCTCAAACTGTAGAGATTCTAACAAAAATGATAAAAAGAAAAAAGTGATTAAGAGCGTCAAATATATAGAAAAGACATACGAAGCAAAAGGAGTAGTTCTGATTCTTTTTTCAGTGGGCTTACGATCATGATCGGAATCGGAACCTGATCGGTCATCAAGATATCTTTTTGTTGCCATTTCTAAGCTTTAGTAGAAGAGAAAAAGATACTAAAATAATTTCAGATGATGATGATGGAATTTAGAGTTTTTAAGGGCAAAAGAGAGAGAGAGAGAGAGAGAGAACGCATAACATAAAATGGGAAATTTGTGTATATAAAGGATATGAAGATTGGCAATTAGCAAATAAAAAAATATTAAAAAGAAGGTTCTTGGAATGATGAAGGAAATAGCTTGGTAACTATAGAACGTGGTGACCTAAGGCCTGCATTGGATGATGTAAAGACTTTGACGTCAACCTCCATCCACCAGTCAGCCTCCCTTTTATTGTTTTCTCCCAGATCAACGGTTCTGATTCTATTGGAAACCGGAAGTTTCAGACTGCATATCATATATATTATTTAGAGGATTTGTTTTTGGCTTGATCAGGAAAAACTCTGTTTCTAAGAAGCAGGATGTTTTTAATGTTGGGGAAAGAGACCTTAGGAGGGCAGGTCCCACCCTTGAATTTCCCTTCGCTTGTTTGCCTCTTGTTTGTTTGACGGGACAAGTGGGAACGATGAACTTGTTAATTGAGGACTAGCTAGTTATCACTAATTAAGCTAACCAGACATTGGTTTAATTTATAGGTTATTTATAAAGATATATAGAAAAATGAAAAGAGCATATTTTCTTCTGTTTAATTTGAGTTCGTTCGTTAGCATATAAATTTATATTCATGACAGTTCGATATTCACTCCCATTTTCTATATCCTTGGAACCAATTAATTTTACCGTTGCTACTTTACAAAATATTTTTCTCCATCAACTAATTAAAAATTTTCAAACAAATATAATGAACTTAAATTTTGTTATGGAGATTAGATCTACAGTAACATATAAAATAAATCATTCAATCTTGTTGAATGTATACTTTTGTTTTGGTCAGTCTAGATTTTATCTTATGTGATAAATTACTAATAATTAAAGGAATATATATTATTTTTTTCTATAATATGTTTGTCTTAAAGTTCTATTTTAAATCCAAAATGCTATTATAAGTGCAAAACGGTACTAAAATTAAGACGTATAATAATTATATAAGAGCAATTTTTACTTTGAAAATAATTTAAATGGAAAATTAGATAAATATCGAGCCAATTAAAACATGTTAAAGCCTGCTAATTAGTAATTAATGAAACCTTTTACACTTAATTGGTCCACGTGTGTCTCTGCTTCTTAGAGCGTTCAAGCAAGAAATTATGCAGGAAAATTATTAGTTAGAATTTATGACCATAATAATAAAAAATAAAATGATATATGATAATGACTTGACCTTACAACTTACCAGAAGAAGCCTCAACAATGCTGGGAAGTTTGGCACCACTTTCATGGCTCTTCATTTGGTTGCACCAACACATCTATCTCCCCTGTTTCAAATTACACATTCACATATACCTATAACTGAGCAAAAATATCCGAAATTTTAATTAAATGAAAAATCAATCCAATTTTTAAATTAATCAAATCAAAAATTTAAATTTACGATTTTTATTTTTAAAAATCGACATTTAACTGTTAACTAACGATTAATCGATTTATATATATTTTATAAATTATATTTTAAAATTTACACTCAATATTTTTATAATTTATAAGTATTATGATATATAATTTTCTAAAATAATATTATATTATATATTTTTAGTAAATAAACATTAAAATTATCTTTTTATTACTATTATTTATTCATTATATGTGTACAATTAGCACTTTGTTGTTAGTTTCTTATAGAATATATTCAATTATTATAATTAATTATGATAATTTTATTTTTATTTTGCTTCTTTTAATTGATATCATATTTGATGATAGGTTGGAGATGCAGTGAGTCCCTTACAATTACCTACTACAAGAAACAAAGGACCAGTGAGTTTCCAACAATGAAGTCTCCGACGGTCAGGTTAGAATTTTTCTATAAGAGTATAAATTTCTAATCAAAAGTCAATGAACCTTTTCATACCTGTTTTTTTCTATTTTTATAAGAGTGATTGGTGCATTTGCAGGAGATAATGAAAAGAAATTTCTATTCTTTTGGCCACTAACCCATTTTCTGCGGTTCCTGAGAGAAACGTGGGTTAGTGATAACTACTTATTCGTCATGATAAAGGCATTTTCGGAACACGTTTCAAATCGAATCGTGAGCTAATTTGAGAGCCCGGGTGGTTCGGGTCCTTGGTCGGTTTATAGAGGTCCAGGTTGAGCAATATGCTCCGTTATCGTGGACTACCAAATTGAGCTTTTAGTTCGGTTGTTATCATAAGTTCACCCCCAGTTGGCGATATTTATGTCGGTAGTTGTCGGGTGCGAGCTGAATGAGCGTGTTCAATATCCTAAGATTGGAGCTCATGGCGATTGGGCCAAATGAGCTGGTTGTGACAGTTTGAGGTCTGAAGGCCTTCCAAGCTCTTCTCGGAGTTCGGGACCAAAGGCCATGTAGATTGGCATCGCTTCGGTGCAGGGGAAACCTATCGTTGCTCTACCGTGCATAACGGCTGAAAGGCGCTTCGATTATGGCTCCCTGCCTTAAATGCGTTGCCTGCAGCCCGGATCTATCGCCACGTGTACAGTCTGAAGTTACTCCAGTTCTTCTATATAAAGCCCTCCACGATTTCACTCAAGCTTTCGCTTTCATTTTCACCTTTTTCACGTTATTCTCTCCTTCTATCTGCGACAATAGCCTCCAAATCCGCTGCTCGAGCCCCAAGATCCTCGACTTTAGCCATCTTTCCTTCCACTACTGCCACAATCAGCAAATTTGTCCTCCCTTCTTATTCCTTTGTCTTTTTCTTTGTTCTTACTTTATTTCCCCCACCATGAGTTCGGCAACTACCTCAAGTGAGAGAGTGGGAGATAGTGGAGATGCTCCCTTTGATAGTGTCCCCAGCTTCAGCAGGGATTCGGCTTTCCAAGAGGGGAGCTGACCCTTCGAGTTTGGGCAGTCTGTTGCTCCTCCCGCCAAGAAAAAAATGCCATGTTGATTGCCCGGGGTCAGCAACATTAGTTTTGTGATGGCCTCAACACCGGGTCAGCTATAAGTAGTATTTTTCGATGATAAATAATGCTTTTCGAGAAGTCAAAAATATTTTATTAGACCATCGAAAACTATTGGTCATGGTGCGTCAAGGGTTGAAATTTGAATTGAAATTGAGGTCAAATAAACCTCGAAAAATCAAAAATACAAAAAATGTAGCGAGTCAATTTCCTTGATAAGGAAGGTGACTAGATTTTGCATAAATTATTAAAAATAGTAAACAAATTCCGAAAATTGCCAAATTTTGTATGCCTACATAAATTTTTATGTAAGATATTTTAGTATTGAGAATTAAATTTTTCGGTGATACCAGCAGTTGTCGAATCGGATCAATAAGTTTGAATCGAACCGGTAATAGACTCCGATTGAGCCAAAAATTTGTGTACTAGCTATTTTTAATGTGATAAGAGTGATAAAATTATTTTTGCAGTGATTTGAAGACTGAAAGTGAAAGAATTTTCAGTGGGCCTTAGATGGCCTAAAATGGGCTTTAAGTGAACTTGGGCTAAGCCCATTTATTAGGCACAATATTAGGCCCATATAAGAGGTATTTAAGGGATGAAAAGTCTGAAAAAAATCTAGATTTTTCACAGCCTTCTTTCTTTTCTTTAGGTGGTCGAACCACTCCTCTCAACTCTTTTCCTTTTGATTCTTCTTCATCCACTCCAAATCTCATTTGTTTCACAATATAAGAGTTAAAGTTCCATCTCTCTATATCACTCTAGTGGCCTCAATCAAGTGATTTGAGCAAAGAAAGGTAAGAAATCAAGTTGAGAAAAAAAGGGGTAAGATAGAATTTAAGAAATTAATTGGTTTGAATTTATTCTTTAGTGTTTTCTTATAGATGTTGAGGTGTAGATCATGATTATGAGCTTGAATTTTGCATTTGAGAACAACAAAAAAAGGAAAACTAAGCTCATATGGCCGGCCACGTTAGGTGAGGAAGGAAGCTTAGCAAGGGAGAAAGGCAAAAAAAAGGAAGTTTAGGCTTCCTAAATTAAGCAAAAAATATAAGTTGCTAGCAAATCTTTACATTTTCTATATTTATGAATTTAATTCTTTTATGCAATTAGGGTAAAAAAATTATTAAAGTTGTTAAATGATGAAATTAGTTTAGGAAAAATGAAATTGAATCATAAAAGAGACTAATTAAATATTAAAATGGAAGAAAGAAAATTTTTAGGAAGGTATATTATAGGTGGCCGAAATGTTCACTAAGGGAAAAATATGAAATTTTGCATGTAACTAATATATAATAACCTAAATTAATTATAGAACTAATATTTAGTGCCTATAAATTTTTAAAGAATATTTGGAATTAATTTTAGAATTTTCAAGCTTATTTAATGTGTATGTATATGGTAAAATTTGTGAATTAGTGTAAAATAATTGGTGATTTAAGTAGAAAATGATGGTAAATATTAAATAATGCATATATGAATTTATTTTGAATTTATTGGAATTAATAGAATATTATTGAGAAATAAATGTAAATATGTATAATAGAAAATATTGAATTATTAATAAATAAATTCATAAAAATGTAAAAGTTAGTGAATTAAAATGATATTAATTCACAGTCAATGAAAAAGAAATAAAAGGTAAACCGATGAATTTTTCTAAAATTAAAAGGTTAATAAAGTAATTATTACTGTGCTCTTAGATTTAGTCAGGCAGTAAAAACTAGTTCTTGATATAATTGGCTAGCCATAAGAACACCCTTACCCGTAGTGCAAGTCATGGTGACTTGCTTTACTATGGTTAGGATCTCTGATCTCCATAATTTTAGTATAAAGTGCGGTGTTTTATGGAAAATATTTCCTTGGGAATTATTTCTCTATTAGTGGTGGTCCATGGGATCCACGTTTTGTGTATCCGGTCTGAAATTTTCTGTCGGATCTGTACTAGAGGCATAATAAAAGTAAATTGCTAAAAATATGAAAAGATAATGAAAAATGACAATTAAAAGTGAAAAAGGACTAAAGTGAAAGAGAATGAAAGTTTATGGGCAAAATAGTAATTTTTCCCAAAGTGTAGAGATTAAGTAAATTAAGTCAGAATTGCTTAAATAAGGATAAAATAGTTAGTTAATGGTTAAATTGCTTAAAAATAAAATATTATAGTCAACAAGGATTAAAGTGTAATTTTTCCCAAAAGTATCAAAATAAGAGTATATTAATGAAAAGTAACCCAATTATTAGCTTAAAGAATAAAAATAAGCTTAATAAGGGTAAATTTGTAATTATGCGATAAAAATGGTAAATGTGACTAGAAAAGTTATTGATTTTGTAAAGTTTTGACATTAAAAGATATTAGTATAACGATTATACCTTGTAAATCAAACTATGCGAATTATAGAAAGTGTATCAATTACTAGTCACTATTGAGCATGTTTAGGGCTTAGCGCGTAATTATTACTGCGTGCAGCACTACAAGAAAATCTAAAAATAGCAACGGAAAAATAGCAACGGAAATTATTCCGTTGCTAAATTAGCAACGGAAATTCAATTCCGTTGCTATTTAGCAACGGATAATAATTTCCGTTGCTAAAATTGGTTAAACTTTGTAAAATTAGTAACGAAAAAAATTTTGGTTAGCTTCCGTTGCTAAAAGTGGAGGAAATTTCTGGCGCCATTATTTAGCAACGAATTTTGTATTCCGTTGCTAATTAAGGCGGCAAAAAATGGCGGATAAAATTTGGGACGAAAAATAGCAACGGAATTTAAACTCCGTTGCTAATTTAGCAACCGAAATCGAATTCCGTTGCTAAATTAGCAACGGAATCATAATTCCGTTGCTAAATTTCACTTTCAACAAAAAATAGCAACCGAATTAAATTCGGTTACTATTTAGCAACGGAATATAATTTCGGTTGCTATTTTAGCAACCGAATTTAATTCGGTTGCAAAAATAGCAACGGAAAAATGATTTCGTTGCTAAATTAAGGGCATTTAAGTACTTTTACCTTTGTTAGAACTATAAATTGGAAAAACCCTAGATGAAATTATCTCTTCCCTAATTAAGGCGGCAAAAAATGGCGGATAAAATTTGGGACGGAAAATAGCAACGGAATTTAAATTCCGTTGCTAATTTAGCAACCCAAATTGAATTCTGTTGCTAATTTAGCAACCGACATCGAATTCCGTTGCTAAATTTCACTTTCAACCAAAAATAGCAACCGAATTAAGATTCCGTTGCTAAATAGCAACCAAATTTAATTCGGTTGCAAAAATAGCAACGGAATAATGATTCCGTTGCTAAATTTATTCTAAATATTTACATATTTGCCTTCGAGTATAAATACCCAATTAAAAACCCTAGGCTCTCATTCTTTCATTTCTTTCCCTCTCCTGCCGCCGTCTCCTCTTCTCCCTCTCACCACCAAAACCAGCTCTTCGATTCGTTAATCGCGTCAAGGGTTTCTTCACCGGCCACCACCACCATCCACCGAAGAACGGCTATGGTTCTTTGCCTTGGATGTCTTGCTTTGAATATAACTAGTTGATGAACCAACCACTGGAGGAGACTTTACTTCTGATCCTCAGTTCTTTTCTTTTCTAGGGCTAGGGGCCACGAATGGTAGAGGAAGAAAGGTCAAATCGAGAGCAGAGGTCAGTACTTTGTCTAATTCTGAGAATTATGTGTGTAGGAATAAATAGGCCCAAGCACTACTCAACGTAAGAATCTAATAATATAATAATAATTTTTTCTTTTCCGTCTTCAAGCCTGCGTTTATACTCCTTTTACTTTCGTTTAAGAGTCCGATCCTATTCTCGCCCTGACCACCACCGCTGGCGACAATAGTTTCTCCAGAATCAACCTTATTTATATACTCTTCAATTTCGATAGGTGTTTTTCTTACTTTTCGTTTTTCTATCTGATTCTTTTATTTACATAGATATTTGTCATCAAGTCAATTCTTTCTCTTTTCGTTTAAGAGTCCGATCCTATTCTCGCCCTGACAGCTGTGGTAGTAGTTGTCTTCATTATGAGATAAGAAGTTTAATGTATTTGGTATTTCTCCATCTGAAAAAAGGTTCGGGACAAACATCATTAACAAGTAACACTTATTTCCTAGTATACTTGGTTTGAGGTGAAATTTCTGTTACTGGATATTATTTCCAATTGTAGGAGCAATAATGGAACAATACATTAGTCCAAAATTTTTAGAAGTTTTACTCGAAATGATACTAACAATTTCTTTTGTACATTTTAAAGAATTATTTTATTTTGCAGGAACACCATATCTGGCCTTGGTTAGTGTTAATTTTTTCTATATAATTTTTTATCTGTTATTATGATTTTATTTTATTTTATTGAATGCATATGCTCGCCAGACATTGTTAATTAAAATATGCTTTTTTTTTCCTCTTTAAGCTAAAAAAGTATGACATGCATGTGGCTCAGAACACTAGATCAACCTCACATGCCGTAAATTATGTAAAACAACAATAATTTCAATTTTGGACTTGACCACTATGGACTCACTTTGAAACGTGTGTAGTATTGTAATTTAGTTCAAAATTACAATCTCAGCATAACACATGGACCATTGCATCTGCATTGCCTGATTTTTAACTCTATAATTTCCAGATAAGGAATTGAGAAAATTACAATACAATCAAACTTCAAACAGATATTTGCAGCAATTAAATCAATATGGTTCTCTTTATTAGGCATTCAGTTTTCAAACTACATGCTGAATAGCTTCCCTAGCTGTGTAGATAGTCATGTTTAATGTCTTTATGTTCTATGGAACTTGTATCTCTGGTTAGATTGTCGAACCAAGCATTATAGTACTGTGATCTTGTTTGACGTTTATTTATTAGTCTTGTTATATGCCTTTATTTTGGGTAGAATGCTGAAGAGTTTCTCATGCAATGAATACTATTAAAGAATCATATGTATTTTTGTTAACTGAAATCGGTATTCTTTTTATTTTAGTTAGAGCTTCCTTTAAGATACTTGAAGATATGAGTTTATATTGGTAATTAGCCATCTGAAATAATGCAGCATTTTTACATTTTTGTGGCACATATGCAAAACAAATTAGTTGAAATACTCACCAGCATCTCATCGCTGGAGTTTGCTTCAAGGAGTTATTGAGAGAAGGTACCGTTTCTAGAACTTCAATTTCAATCTTTCTTTAATTTTCTTTTGAATTTCAACCACACTTTTCGTTTCTCTAGATCTACATAATATTTGTTGGTAACTTTATGTATACATTATAATTAAATGTCACTTCCAAATACGCCATCCATGGTTTCTTGCATGTGATCTCTGATTCATTATAATTGAATGGCTGATACTGAATTTTATCAATTTGCTTGATTGGTCATATTCCTTTTTTGCATATATGTTCCAATCCTTGATTTGTTAATATTTACTGCAACAAAGATCTCTTCTTTAATGGGTTCCTAAAATCATTATTCATTTCCTGAAAGGCAAATAATTAAACTTCCTATTACATTGCAAAAATAGGCATTTTTTATTGGAAAATTGAACATGTGCTCTGCATCTAATTTCTTGAACTTATGATTTTTAGAGAAACTTGCTATGAATCCATTGTTCTCACTCATATGAGCACTATAACTTTGAATCCAGGTGATAATCACAAGCATCAGCGTAGATGGCAATCTTCTTCTCATTGGCAGCCATCAAAAGAACAAGGTACAGCTCATGGTATTTCCTTGTGTTCAATTTATGTTCGTTGAATTCTAAGCCATTATATACTGTGGATACTGTTTTGCTGAAGTTATCGTGGATGGCAGCGTGTGCTGATATTGTGGATAGTGTTTTGCTGAATTTATTTTATGCATCATAATGTTGAATTAATTGGCTGTCCATGCCCCTTGTGGTGGATGGATTCTGAATCACTTTTATGACCATCCTTAATATAGAATTAGACATTGAAGCACCTTATTTTTATTGTATATAGGTGTGAAATAAATGTTTTAGTTGAATTATGAAGCATCATAATGTTGGGTTTCCAAATTACACTAAAACAGCTTGCTGTTTTAGTGTAATTTGTTGGTTTTCAATTTTACACTAAAACAGCTTGCTGTTTTAGTGTAATTTGTTGGTTTTCTATTGTAGTGATGGAATAGCGACGAAAAAACCATCACAAATTTTTTTATACTAGTTGCTGAATTTAGCAACGGAATTTGAATTCGGTTGCTAAATTTAGCAACGGAATTTGAATTCAGTTGCTAAATTTAGCAACAGAATTTGATTTCGGTTGCTAATTTTGATCAATTTACCAAATGTTAGTGGTTAGATTTAGCAACGGAATTAAATTTCCGTTGCTAAATTTATCAACGGAATTTAATCTCCGTTGCTAAATTAGCAACGGAATAAACCTTCTGTTGCTAATAATACCAATCGCCAAATTAGCAACCGAATTTTCCGTTGCTATTTTCGGTTGCTAATTTTAATTACTAACGGAAATTTACCAAATTCGGTTGCTAATTTCCGTTGCTATTTTCAAATTTTCTTGTAGTGCAGGTATTCAGGAGCGGGAGCAAGAATACATCTTGCAAGACTTTTTTTAAATATTTTTGTTATTAGCAGACTGGCATGTATATAAAGTTAATATTTTGGGTATGTAATTGGTAAATAGGAGTTGTATTAGTGAATGACTTTGATGGATGATTTTTGTTTGATATTTGTATTGATATGGAAAAAGAATGGATATAATGGATATATTACTGTTGTTGTGTCTCTGAGAGGCTGTGTAAGTTGTCTGCATTTCAGGGGACTAATACCATATATGGCCGTTATATTACAAAAATTTTATTTCATGCATAGTGAAATTGGACAGTTATAGGTGTCGACGAACTTGTATCGAACTAATAAAAGTAAGCTATAAGCATATAAGAGTTTAAGGAAGAAATTGAGTTAAGGAATATTGTTGGAAAAAAAATTTTGGCTTATGACATACCAGAACAGTGATAGGTGTGATAAGGATGTTACAAGTTTGACTATCAAGGAGGAGGAGCTCGGTTCCCTTTTTGTACAACTGACGTCTGAGTCGGACTATTTCACGAGCAAACCTAGCTCATCCTAGAGGGCGAACATAGAATTTGCCAATAAGCGAAAGACTGCCATCTACGAGGCACAGTTGGAGGCTGGCATCCGTTTGCCTTTAACAAGTTTTGAAGTAAGTGCACTGAGGTACTTTGACATGTTAATAAGGCAACTCTACCCTAAAGCTTGGCGAACACTTACGACTCTTCAAGTTTGGGCAGTGGAGCATGATATAACATTGACCCTGAACTTGTTCCGAGCTACTCACGTGGTTGGCCTTCAAGTCGGGACCGAGGACCACAACTATATACAAGCTCGATTGGGTTATGAGATTTTCACTGGGAACCCAGAGTCACTCAAGAAGTGGAAGAACTGATTTTTTCTGTTGGAAAGGGTTCGAGCTGACTTCCCAGTTTGGACAACCTGGGGGAGGTTTATGAACAGTAACAACAGTGGTTTTGTGGCTCTCTGATGAAGAGGAGCTAACTCTCGCTCGATGAAGGGAACTGGCTAGGGACAAGTGGAATTTGAGGAATCTGTTAGATCCCTACAACTCGGGGCCTCCTCCTCGCCAATGGAAAGGTAACATACAATATTCCTCTATTCAATGATATTGATGCGTTATTTTAATTTGCTTTTTTTTTCTTGTAGTTATGTGGAAGATGAACCGACCAGCAAAGATTATAAGGGCGAAGAGGCGGAAGCTCATCGAAGGCTCCTCAAGTGCACCTTCTGCTGCCAAAGAAACGGTGTCAGCTCCCCCTTCTAAGGATCAACCTATGCCTTCTGCTGCAAATGTTGTGGGTACTCTGGCTACTGAGGCCGAGCTTGCTTCTCCCTTCGAGCTTGAAGGCCCTGTTGAGAAGGAACCTAAAGATTTTCGTTCGTTGTTCGAACTTCGGTATCTTCGTGCATATTGCTTCATGCGTTCCAAACGAGGTCGGTCCTCTCGCCTCTTTGAGCTGCGACCATCTGGCCAACCATTTGAAGAGGCGTCAAATCGAAGTAAGTAGCTCGGACTATTATTTAGTGTTGATTATTTGGTGTTAATTTTTTGTTATCTGACTTATTTGGTGTTGATTTTTTGTGTTCAACGCCACTATCGCTAAGATGAACGATCTTATAGTGAAGCATCGATGTGCTGACTCAAACTTCGGTGCTCTTCGATCGATGATGGCTGAAATCAAGGAGAAAGACCAGAAGGCCTTTAAGCAAGCCGAAGAGGCTGCAGGGAAAGCAGCTGAATTGGAGGCCATTTTAGGTCGAGAGAAGGAGTCCAATTCTGCTCTCAAGGCTGAAGTCGAGCAATTCAAGCTTAAGGAGGCCGAATGGGAAAGAAAAAAGGCTGAGCGAGAAGAGAAGGAGGCCGAGGCATTGGCGAAGACGTGCATGGCATTCAGCGCCAAAATATCTTTTGTTGTAAGGAGGAAATATCCCAAACTAGATTTGTTCTTTATGGATGATGTGTATCCAGATGAGGACTAGTTTCTTGTAATAGCCTTTTTGATTCAATGAATATTTGAACTACTTTTCTTCTCATCTTGTATTTAAATTTGTCATTAATGCTTGACTTATTTGCCTAAGAAGGCTTGAATAAAAAGAATGTTTGTGTGTGGTGAGGTGAGCTATCAACTTTTCTGAATAATCGAACTAATTGCAAAACCAAGCTTAATTAACTAAAAAGTGAAATCGAATAGTAAAAGGATGATGTAAATAATGAGCATGCCATGGTGCTTACCTTGCATTCAAGACGGCAGTACAAAGGCTTTGTAATTACCTAACTTGAATGTTAGGTTAGAGTACTGAGGGAAAAGCGAGGACATAGGCTCGAGATTGCTATATGTCTACTTTGGGCGAGGTTATTTAGTTTGTCAACCACAAACATTTTCGCATAGACCAAGAGTTATGTGGCAGCATTTTCCAATCTTTTATTTGGGCATGAGTCCATCGTGATGATAATGCTGAGCCCTTGTCAATAAGCGTGATTGGTTACTGAGTTAGCCAATTTTGTAGTGATATGTGCCGAACTTACTGAGGTGATTGGGCGATTTTGGCGATAACGTCGAGCCCTTATCCATAGGCGTGGTTAGCCTATTGAGTTGGTAAGTTTTTTTTTGGCGATATGTGCCGAACTTACTGAGGTGATCGGGCAATTTTGGCGATAATGCCGAGCCCTTATCCATAAGTGTGGTTAGCCTACTGAGTTGGCAAGTTTTGGTGATATATGCTAAACTTACTGAGGTGATCGTGCGATTTTGGCGATAATACCAAGCCCTTATCCATTGGCATGGTTAGCCTACTAAGTTGGCAAGTTTTTTGAAGATATGTGCCGAACTTACTGAGATGATTGGGTGATTTTGACGATAATACTAGGCACTTATACATAGAAATATTGTGTTTCGAAGGTGCCAAGTACTTTGTATAAAATATATCATTCATTAAACACCCATCTTGTAGGCAGAAAATATCTGAAGGACCTCATTGAAGCCATATTAGCATGGAATAACTTGTAATTATAGAATAATACATAGAGAAATAATGATAATACTGAACAAAAGTTAATGATAACTAATGAGAATGAATACAAAGTAGGGAAAATGGCGAAGGTTGCCTAGCTATTGGTAGTATGACTTAAGGTTCACCCCGTTCCATGAGTGCGGGAGTCATTTAGCCAAGAGATCCTCGAGTCTGTAAGCCCCCTCATTGATTATTTCATAAATAATGTATAGTCCTTCCCAATTGGGGTCCAGCTTGCCTACACCTGCTGTTATTTGGGCAGATACCACCTTCTTTAGTACCAACTATCCAACCCGAAACAACTTTGTCTTAATCCTGCGATCGTGGTAAGCCGCCATGCGTTGTTTGTATGCAGCAGATCGTATCTGTGCAAGCTCCATGCTTTCTTCAAGTCGATCTAAATTGTACAAGAGATCGGCATTATTTTTCGAGTTAGGAGGAGATGTTCGGGTGCCCGAAACCCCTATTTCACATGGGATAATAGCTTCAGTGCCATACGTTAGTGCGAAGGGTGTTAACCCTATTGCTGCACAAGGTGACCTCCAATATGCCCGTAACACATTGTTGAGTTCTTCGATCCAAAGCTTTTGGCTTTTTCAAGTTGCTTTTTAAGCCCGGATAGGATAGTTCTGTTTGTTACTTCGGTTATTCCGTTGGATTGCTGATGGTAGACTGAAGTGAAATTCAATTGAATTTTCAGTTCTGAGTAGAAGTTCTTGAAAACCTAATAATCAAACTATTTGCTATTGTTAGATATAATAGAGTGTGGGACACCGAACCTTGTAATGATGTTTTTATTTAGGAACTTGATGACGTTCATCAATGTAATGGTAGAAAGTGGTTCGGCCTCTACCCACTTGGTATAATGGTCTACCGCCACCACCAGAAATTTTTGTTGTTCCGTCGCTTGGGAAAAAAGGTCCAGTATGTTAATCCTCCACTGGCCAAAAGGCCACGAGCTGTGGATCGGTTTTTGCTTTGTCGAGCTCTAATGTGGGATGTTGGCAAACCTTTGACATTTGTCGCACTTTTAGACTAGAGCCTTTGCATCAGTCTCCATTGTTGGCCAATAATATCCCTGCAGGAGAGGTTTCTGAGCTATGGTTTGTGCACCTTCATGAGCCCCACAGATTCCTTCATGAATTTCTTTAAGGATATAATCCCCTTCATCATTGCTTACGCATAAGGTCTATAGGTTAAAGAAGGATCTCCTATATAGCTTGTCGTCCATCAGGGCATACAAGCTTGACTTTCGAACTACCTTCTGAGCTTGGATTAGGTCTTCTGGCAGGGTGCCTGACATCAAGTACTGGTAAATAGATAGGCGCCATCCTTCCATTGGCTCCTGCATTTGGATCTAAAAAGTTTCATAAGTTGGCTGTGAAATTATTATGGAAATGATGTTTGCAGTATCGACCGGACTGTTGAGATAAGCTCTCTTAGCCAGGATATATGCCTCCATATTCTCTGCCTGGGGTATTTGGGTGATTGATCAAGTACCCCCTTTTCCTTCTAACATGGCTAATAGTGCAGAAGTCAGTTCCTTATAACAAATCATGGATCCGTCCTTAGCTTCAAAGCTTCCTTTCAGTTGACTGACGATCAATTGGGAATATGAGAATATCTCTAAGATATTCGGCTTCACCTCTATTGCCAACTGCAATCCGTAGCATAAGGCTTCGTATTTTGCTACGTTGTTGGAATCTAGAAAAATCAAGCGTGCCATTACTTGGATACGGACTATCATTGGGCTTATCAGAAATACTCCAGCTCCAGCGCCTCCGAGCTTTTCGCCCCATCGATATATAACTTTCATGCCATTTTTGCTGGCTTGAGGGCAGGTTCATGTAGCTCGACCATGAAGTCTGCCAATATCTGTGCCTTCATGTCAATCTCCCCGAACACTCTGGCCTTTGTAATATTTTTTTGAAGTTGGAATTTGTACGAACTGCAATCGTGTGCCCCTGAAAGTACGGGTGGAGCTTAATCATTGTTGTGATAAGTGCAAGAGCAAGCTGCTCAAGGATTGGATAATTGAGCTCGGTACCACAGAGTACTTTGCTTGTATAATAAATAGGAAACTGTTGGCCCTCTTCTTCTCTGACCAGGACCGCACCAACTGTACCTGCAGAGATAGATAAGGAAACATATAAGATCTCACCAGCCAGTGGTCTGCTGAGCAATGATAGGGTTGAAAGGAACTGTTTTAAGGCCTAAAATGCTTGTTGTCATTCTTCTATCTATGTGAAGTTCTTAAGATTCTTGATTGCTCGGTAAAACGAAAAGCAGCATCTAGCCGAACAAGATATAAATCTTCCTAAGGCTATGATTCTTCCATTCAGCCTCTGCACTTTTCGAACTGTTCTTGGTACATCCATGGTCATGATTGCCTTTATCTTCTCTGGATTTGCCTCAATCCCTCGCTTCGATATCATGAAATCGAGAAACTTTCCAAACTGTACCCCAAGGCACATTTATCAGGGTTTAATTTGAGGCCCACCTTCCTAAGTTTTTGAAAGGTCTCCTTGAGTTTCGTACACATATCTACTGCGATCCTGCTTTTGAGAATCATATCGTCCAAGTAGATCTCTATATTTCTCCCTAACTGTTTGGCAAATAACTGATTCATCAACCTTTGGTAAATGGTCCCAGCATTTTTCAATCCAAAAGGCATGACTAGGTAACAATAAGTTTCTCTGTGAGTGATGACTGCCATTTTCTCTTCATCTTCTGGGGCCATCGGAATCTGATGATAACCTACTGAGGCATTGAGGAAAGCGTACTCTTCGAATCCTGTCATAGAGTCCATCAGTGTGTCAATATTCAGGAGCGGACAGCAGTCCTTCGGGCATATTTTGTTTAGATCTGTGAAGTCAACACATATTCTCCAGTTGCCACTGCTTTTCCTAACCAGCACCACTTTGGCTAGCCAGTCCGAATAAAATATCTTCATGATGAAATCGCTTTCCAGCAAAGTAGCGATCTCTTGCTCGATGGCTAGCTATCTCTCAGGGGCATGGTTTTTCTTCTTATATTTTACTGGTTTACATTCTGGCCGAACATTCAACGAATGAACTATTAAGTCCTTCCTTACACCTTGGATGTCTGAAGTTTGCCAGGCGAAGACATCGACGAACTCGAGAAGCGTTACAAGGAGGGCTTCTTTCTCCGTCCCACTCTTACCGATTGATATTTGATCCCTTTTCCCCTGCTCCAGCTTGACAACCTATAACACCTCTACTGGCTCTGGCCGTTGCTCTTCTTACTCTGGTATATCCATTATGTCCAAGGGTAAGGCTTGATTAGCTTCTCTAAGCATGGTCAGGTACTTCTTCCGAGCTGTCTTCTAATTTACTCTCAAGATTACCATTTCATCCTCTATTGGGATTTTGAGCACAAGGTTCTTCATTGAAACACAAGCGTCCACCTCGGCCAGCAAAGGTCGACCGAATATCACATTGTAAGACAATGGGATGTCAACCACCATGAAACCGTGTTAAGGTACCTTTTCGAACTAAGTGTTCGATCTCCTGCTTGAGTTGCCTGCATTCTTCTGTCTCATGCTCTTTGTCTCTGTGAAAAGCACAGTAAAGGCCCTGGTCTCTGTTCGGGTCTTTTCTCATGGGTCTCGACCAATTAACTTGTCCATTCTGCTTCATCCAATCCAGTATATGTTCATGAGAGGCGGTTAGGGGCATAAATCTATCCTCTCTTCGGTTGTCCGAGCGGGGAGTGGTGATTACATATGATCTATTATGCTAAGGACTGTCACGGTATTTCTTTGAATCTATTTTGCTTGGGTTTCCCCTCTTTTGAGCTAATCTCCTGCCTTCACCTCCCTCTTTCTCAGATGTCCATGATCTGTGCGAGGTATAGCGGAGATGCCGAGCCTCATTCATGTGAATGTATTTGTGCGCCCTAGACATTAGCTCGGTAAAGTCATTTGGGGGCTTATTACTCAAAGAGTCACTGAAGTCCTGGCACCTTGTGTTTCGAATTAGGGCATTGATTGCAACTTTCAGATTTAAATTTTGTATGTCCATGGCCACATTGTTGAATCTCTCCACATAGGCTCGCAGTGGTTCGCCTTTCTCTTGCTGTACAAGATTTAAATTTGTAGATACCTTTTTTGGGCGAATAGCTATCATAAATTTTTCAATAAACATGTCACTGAATTGCTCGAAATTCTCAATACAATTTGCAAAAAAGGTTACGAAACTAAATTTGAGCCAAGTCCGCCAAAATCTGAAGGAATATCTTGCACAAGGCGGTGTCATCCGCTGTGAGCACCAATTTTATATGCTGGAACTGGTCAATATGAGCTCAGGGATCGGTGTTATCACTGTAAATTTTAAGGTGAGAAGGTCGAATATTGGAAAATGGGACAGCTAAAATTTTTCGAGAGAAGGGGAATCGAAAACTGCCTTGGTATTGCAATGTAGTCCGATTTTGTTTCCTTTGGTTGGATTCGATCATCCAAGAGATGGCTAAATAGCTCGGTAGTTAGGGTGATGGTGGAGTTAGGATTTTGGGGTAAGGCTGGTGAGAAGTGTTCTCGAACAGGAGGCTGCGAAATCTGAGGTAGGTTGGTATTTTGTGTGGGCAGAGGCTGAGGTTGTGCCTGAGCGCTGATGGCTGATAGGATAGCAATGAGGAATTGTGTGGTTTGAGGGGTGATGCTGGGAGTGATATTTGGGATAATCATGTCTGGGAAAGCAGAGTTGGTGTCGTTAGGTTGAGGGAGAAATTGTTGCATTCCAAGCAGGGTGGGGTTGGTTGTTTGATTTTCCTGTTGGGAAGAGTTTAGGTTGAGGTCTGGGAAAAAGTCCACGTTCCACGCTCATCGCACCAAATGATGTCAGGTTGGAGATGTAGTGAGTCCCTTACGATCACCTGTAACAAGAAAGAAAGGACCGGTGGATTTTCGACAAGGGAGTCTCCGACGATCAAGTTAGAATTTTTATATAAGAATGTAAATTTCTGATCAAAAGTCAAGGAACCTTTTTATATACCTGTTTTTCCTCTTTTTATAGGAGTGATTGGCGCATTTGCAGGAGATAATGGGAAGAAGTTCCCATTCTTTCGGCCACTAACCCATTTTCTGCGGTTCCTGAGCGAAATGTAAGTTAGTGGTAACTGCTTGTCTGTCGTGATAGAGGTATTTTCGGGATATGTTTCAAACCGAACTGTGAGCTGATTTAAGAGCCCGGATGGTTCAGATCCTTTGTTGGTTTGTAGAGGTCCAGGTTGAGCAATATACTCGGTTACCGTGGACCGCCGAACCGAGCTTTTAGTTCGGTTTTTATCGATATTTAATTTATATTTTTTCATTTCTAAAATATTTTTAACTATTAAAAAATAATATTAAAAATTGTATAATTTATTAAATTTATATGTTAAAATTTTTTAATGGTTAATCGATTCGAAAATTTTGTTAAAAATCGAAATCGATATAGCGGTTAATCAAAATTAATAAATTGGTTAATAAAATTATTTATGAATCGATTAGCCGATTCATGCTCACTACTGCACCCACCTACACATGTAAATCTTGATTGCTTTTACTTCTTCTTTTTTTGAAAAAAAATAATGTTCGAATATTTTGTTAACGTATTTAAAATTCACTTATTCAATTATTTTAAAATCAAATAGGTCTAAGTCCATTCAAATAGATCCAGGTCCATTAAAACAAATATTCGTATAACACACTTAAGAAAAATTAAGACTTTTCTTTCTTGTGTCATGTCTAAAATTAAATTGACATAGACACCGTCTTCTTGTGCCCAAAAGAAAATTGATTACTGATTAATGGGTATATTTACAAAAATATTTACAAAAGCAATAGCAGATTGGAAATTAATCACTAAAATTGCATAATCTTTGGAGCAAATTTGAGCAACCTATCCAAAGCATTGGGCATGAATTTTCTGGCAAACAAGAAGCAAATGTTAGTCCTCTTCCCATTATAATCACATTGCCTTCCGTACCATTTCTCAGCCTCTTCAACAAATCCATACTTGCAGCCATTCTTCCAAATCTATTGGGATGGGGCCCACCCTTTGACCAGTCAACCCAGGTCAAACTTCTATTAGAATTTGTCCTCCCGAATTTGATGTTGACATAAGTTGGTAAGTAGTGCTCATCACCATAGCATGAACCCTTGCAATGCTTCCAAAATACCGGAAAATATTTCCGGTAAGAGAACGTGAACGGCCAGGCATCTGTCCATTTGGAAACATTGGGAGCCCTTTCGCCACTGGTGGAGGAGAATTGTGGGCCGCATTTGTGGGCTGTATCGGCCACGGCCCACAGGGCCTGGAAGGTCATATAGCTCAACGAATGATTTAGAAGAGCCCATTAAGTAATGATAGACAGTGGAGGAATGCAAGACTTTGAGAGATGAACAAAACGTTGGCTGGGGAAGTCTAGCAATGCATTCCCTAACAGCCGACGTTCAGCTTCTACCATTGAGAACTTTCCCCATCCCACTTCCTGCACCCATTTTTCAATATATATTATATAATAATCATTATATTTTAATCTTATTTTATTTCATTGGATTTTGTGAGTGCTATAACAAAATTAAAGTTAATTAATTAATTTGGTTAGGTGTTTAGTATCTTATGCAAAATAGAAAAGCATGAAGAAAGGAATCTGAAAAAGTTGGAGTTGAAGAATGCAAGAAACTTGAAAATTGTAAGATTCTTTCTTTTCTTGGAAAGAAGTAGAATCAAAGTGATGCATCTACCTCAAAATAAATAAATAAATTGATAATATGATTTCCTTATAATGAAAATAAATAAATAATAAGGGTAATATAATATTTATTATTAGTGTTATTATATAATTGATAAGTTTTTAATGTGCTTAGATAAATGCAGCCAATAACTGTTACAACCATTTCACTGTAACTGAACCTATACATTCTTAAAAATTCTGGTCACTAAATACCCTTTAAATTTTGCATAAATCCAATTTTTTTGGATTTTTTTTTTTAAAAAAAGCATTGAATGGAAATTATACTTGAACAACTAACTTATAAATCAAAATAACAATTTGGAAGCTTAGGTTAAAACTCGAAATTGAGATTGCACATATATATTAGACTATTACCTTTTTAAAAAGAATTTCAAATTATAGTGCTACATTAAATTTATTTCAAAAAAATAGAGTTATTGAAAATCAACACCTTTGGTATCGGTTTTTAACACAGATATGACCCACAAAAATACTAAATTTTTGCATTAAAACTGACAAAATGGGTATTTTTTTAATGTTTGACTTAACTGCAAGTGACTGATCTGACCCGATTTGATATTAAAATCGGCATTGATTTTTTCGATTTTGATTGAAAAAATTTAGTGTTTCTATGGGTCTCATTGGTGTCAAAAACTGGCATTCCAAGTGCCGATTTTCAACAACTCTATTTTTCTAAATAATTTTATTGTAATACCAAAATTTTAATTTTTTTAAGAAAAATATTTAAAAAAATCCCTTAATACCGCTAAACCAAAGTTTATGGGTATAATTTTACAAAATTATAAACATAGCTTAATAAATTAAAAATAATAAGGGTTAGAAAAAACTAACCTTGCTGGGTATCCTCCTGCCATAGAACACAAAATTGGCATTGAAAGAAGGATTATTAGCATGAACCTAAATTGAATATGAACCTTCATGGCCTTTAAAGAACAAATCCCAAAGAGGAGCTAAAGGCAATGTTCATCTACTTAAAAACAAGAATGCAATCTTTGGTACGTATTTGAATGGAAGTTGACGAACATGAGGAGCCATTGATGCTCTCCATAGAAGCTCTTCATCTTCCATATCATGCCACATGTTACGCAGTCTCAAGAATTCTTTTAGGCCATTGCGAGTTTTGGTTCGATTTGAAATGGATGGAAATTGTGGAGATGATGAGGAGTTAGATGGAGAAGCTTGAATAGAGAATTGATTGAGTTGAAAATTGAAGGAAATGTGTTTGAGATATGATGTTATTGTTATGCCAACGGCTAAACCAGAGCTAAAGAGAAGGAAATAGGAGATAAAATTGTGCATGTGAAGTACGGCTGTTCATGGGTTGGGTTGGGTTAAAAATACAAAAAACCCAACTCAAATCAATATAGATGGTTTAAAGCAGTTTGGGGCAGTTTGGGACGGTTTTTTTTATTGTAATTTATAATGGTTTGAGACGGTTTCTAAACGGTTTGAATGCGATTTGAAATAAATTAACTATTCTATTCATCATTTTTTTAGAACTTATAAAATAAAATAATAAACAAAATAATAATTATATTAAATTATAAATTGCACTAAATTTAAAAGTAAAAAATACTAAAATTTATATATAAAAATTGTACTGAAATATAATATCATGAATCAAATGTCCAAAAAAAAATCATAAAAATGCTAACAGATGGTAATGCCTCTAGATTTTGATCACTCCCGAATTGAAAGTGCACGCAAATTTAAAAAATTTGTCAGACAAAATGAGTTTAAAAAGTTAATTTCATTTCAAATTATAACATAAAAATCAAAACTTCAAAAATATACAACACCTGATTCAACCTCTTCATATGTTTCCACATTGTCCATTGCTTCTCGAAGATCAATTGGAGCTGAATCCAACCAATTTTGGCAGCAAACGAGTGCTTCTACCATTAAAGGTGACAATGCACTTCTAAAAGGATATAATATCCTGCCTCCAGAACTAAATGCTGACTCCGTCTCAACCGTTGACACAGGAATAGCTAGGATATCTCTCGCTAATAAAGAAAGGTAGGGGTATTTAGAGGCATTAATCTTCCACCATCCTAAGATATCAAAATTTTCATGAATTTCTTCACAAGTTTCAGTTAAATACTTTACAACCTCCGAGCTATTCTCTAAATTTTCTTTTTGTTTTCTATGCCTAGAGTATTTATGCTGAAAACTAATGACTTGATCCTCTTCAGCATCATCTAAATTCATATCATCGGAGAGTTGACTACTTGAAACAATGACATTAACTGAATCATTAGTCAAATAATAGGTATACAACCTGATCAATACATTATAAACTTTATCCCCCATCTCCTTAGCCTTTAACTCATCATATATTCCCTCATTACTCTATAAGGATACTCTTTACATTGGTTGTTTAAATGAGCCCATAGAGTACTAGTTCCATGAATCTTAGATTCAGAGGCGTATGATTTCTCACAATATACACAAACTGCCCTAGTTTTATCTCCACATTCTATCAATCTAAAATGATCCCATATAGCAGAAGTTTTTCTAGAACCCAATCTACTACTTTTTTTCCTAGGGATGGGGTAAGGAGGACAAGAAATACTTCTACTCCCAGAATCTTCATTTTCAACCTCCATTGATGAGGTTGGGTTACTTTTATCCATGATAAATCTGTAATAAAATAAGTATTAAACATAATATTAAAAATACAATCCAACCACAACCCAAACACAAGTAACCAAAGCAACAAGATAAACATACATTTGTTCGTATGAAACAAAGATTCATTATAGGCATCATGAAATATGAAACAAAAAATTTATTCACATACACCTTTAAAATATTAAAACTAAATAAAAAACACATACCAAAAGTTTGAGAGAAGGGGGATGGCGTAATAAACAATTTTTTTGATTAATGACTATAAAATGAAGAAAGAGTTTAATTGCACCACTCAATAACCATTCAAAAATTCAAAATAGAAACCCATTGAACCACAAAAAACAGAAAATGACAATCCTCCTTTTCAAAACACAGAAAATGAGTCAAATACTTTGGCAAAGTCCTTAAAAGGAGGTCTAAAGGTGCAGAATCATTCTGCTCTTTTTTATGCCTTTCCTATTTCCTTTGTGGTTTGGTTGAATAGTAAGGTGGAGTGGCTAAAGCCGTATTGTATATTGAAAGTTGAATAAACCAAATAGAACTAAGTTTATATCCATTAGATACATATATGTATGCATAATTTGTAAAAACAGAACAGGAACTACAAGCTCAATAAAAGAATAATTTGAGAGTAAACTTATACTTTTGCAGAAAAATGGTAGGAATATTTATTCAATTCATTCAATAGCCTTATATAGGCTTACAAAGAAACTCACGTTTTTCTTAACAAAAAGTCCCACTAACACTAAAATTGTTATGACTGTATATAGGCCACTAACACTAAATAACAATAATGTATAAAAATCTTCAGGTGCTTCTATGCAGGTGAAGGTCCGCTTCTATACAGGTGAAGGTTCTTTAAACAAACTGTTTGTCTTTTTGTGGTTTGGAAGGTAAGGGTGATTTGGTTGTAAGAAGTTTAAATAGCTATGGAAATTAAGTAATATATAGTCTGACTATACATAAATCAAAATATATAGTCTGATTCTACCTGGAAAATATTTGTGCAAATGTAAAAGGTAATTAATATAAGTGGAAGAGACTAAAAGAGTTATAAAATATTACTAAAAGAGTTGCATGTTATTTTATCTTGAACTCAAAGTGTGCATGATACATACATATGAATACTCCTATCAGAATAACAGGTGGCAGAGTTCAAAGGAGCAGAATTTCATATCAGGGAATCAAATTCCAAGATAAAATAACATGTAAATTCTTACACATAAACTCAAAAGACAGCCTTCAGACCATACGCAATAGCATTATAACCAAAGCGTGGCAGATATGCTGATCAGAGAACTTGCATAGACAATTACCTCAATTTAGCCAATCGATTCATGCAAGTCATAGCAGCATGAGCATTGTAGTCTCTAAGAAGAACAGAGTATAGTCCATCCTTGTTGCCATTTCCTGGAATAATGCTCTTGATTTAAGAATATAAAATTATGTATGCTAAGAGCATAATAGCCACAACTGCAAAAACTAACCTGCACAAGAGGATGAGGGGGTGGGGAAAGGAAGAAGGGTCAAGCCATCCACATTTTCAAACAAGATTAAAGCAGGATGGATTTCCCACACCCTAAACTAACCAGCATTCAGGATAGAACCATTAACCTTAGACTATTGTCGTTAAAGAATCAAAGAGAAGTTAGAAAATTAACATGTTTAATAATTCAGCCAACATTGTTCTTAAAACCACAACAAGCTCAAGCTTAAACAAAATTCATCAACACAATTTTGTATAATTGGAGGATAAGGCCTTGGATTTTGGGAACACGTTCTCATGCAAATGGAAGTATATCAATAACACCTGATAATTTTAGGCAAATTATGGAAATAGGCCTCATTAAACTACAACAGTCTTACTTCTGGAAAGAAAAGCATCAAAATAATGGATTAGGTATAACCAATATCCATCCAATACTTTAGTCGACTAATTTCTTCACTCTTTTAATAATACATTTTTTAAGAAAAAAGAAGACAAGCACATGTCTCAAGAAAAAATCTCATAGGAGATATGTCTATCATCTATCATTATATCAAATAAGACGAAATCTCATAAGAATGATCACCTAGAGTAGCCTTCCCAAGTTGTCCAGATATTAGCTCACTGTTCTGAATATAAACAAAACCATCATTAGGGCACATCGTTAAATATAAACATAGAATTAGCTGTTTTAGTTAAATAATAAACAATTGAATTCGCAGTTAATAAATTCTTTCCGACTCAGAAAGTTATTCTCACCATCTAGTGGCAATATCTGCTCATATTTACTTAGATGAATGCAGTGTGGACGATTGAAATTTGCACTCAACCTCCTAAATCTGAGGATTGGAAGACATATCAGGCAAAGATCAAGTATATAGAGAAAAAAAGAAAAAGAAACACAGATCTAATCAAACAAAAATCACATACCCGTTGAAGCAAAAGAGCCAATTGGAAAGCGAGATACAGGAAAAAAAGAAAACAAAAATGGGAGATGAGGGCATGAGATGGCAGCTAGCAGGGATGAGCTGAGGAGAGTCTAGGGCACGACGAGAGAAAGAAAGATGAAGAGAAGAAAAGGAAATGGTCGGTTTAGGCATAAACCGATAAATTATAAGGAAACCCGACCTTTTATTATTTGGGACTGAAAAAATTACCCAACCCGACCACTCAACCTACCTAAACCGTTTTTCTTGGTTTGGTCGGTTTGGGTTGGTCGGGTTGGTCGGTTTATTAAAATTCGTGAATAGTCCTAATGTAAAGTGATTGGCAAGTGATGACTTTCAAGCTCTGATCAATTTTCTTCATGTTTGATTTTAGAGAGAAGAGGGAATGAAAAGATTATCATGTAACGTTTGGCCACCTATTTATGGAGTTTTTGTGGATGATTAATGTGAAATTATGTTTACTTTCCAAGTAATGTTTATATACGGAAGGAATTCAAGAAAAATAGATTCTGCCCAACAATGAGATGGAATGGATGGATGGTTTTTCTTTTAAATAAATGATTTGGGTTCAAATTTTGTGGAAGTGTGTAACAATATAAAGTGTTTTTAAATATTTTTAAAAAATCGAATATATGTTGTGATATATTCATATTTGAATGACTTTCCATATTGGTTATTTTCTTTATTATTTGATTTATTTTCTATATTCACTTGTTTCCTATATAGACCAAGGTTTGTATCTATAAATGCTCACATTGTTATTATTTTAGAGACATAATAATATAACAGAGAAATCATACTTCTCATTCTCTATATTTTGTTATGATTTTATTATTATTTATAACACGTTATCAGCACGATAATCTCTATTGATTATTGAAAGTCGGTGGTTTACGACAATCCGACTCGAAGGAATCAAGAATTATAATTTATAAGATTAAACGGTAAGTAGATTTAATTCGTAAATTTTGAATTATTTTAATTCTCATAACTTAATGAAATTGATTAAGAGTTGAGTCATTACACCCTACAATAAATTTTAAAAATTTCAATATACGAAATTATTAAAAAAAAAGTGAGAAGAATATTTTTCATTGCCATTTATTTTGTCGTGGACGTTAACATGATTTTAGTGATTTGTTTTGCATAATTACAAATTGATCATTGCTTAATTATATTTTGATCCTTTATTATATATATGATCAATGAATATACTTTATGTAAAACAATATTTTGGTTTTCAATTTACTATATGCATATTTTTATTATGTGCAATATAATTATTTGAAGACTCCTGAAGAGTTATAATGCAATTACTCGCATACAATTTATTATAAAATATATTATTTCTCCAATATATCCTGAAGAAATTTATTTTTAAAAGATATTCGCTGAAATGGATATCATTTTGAAATTGATAAAGAAATACTCGAGATTCACTTTGTATAAGATAAGTAATATATTTTTTAAAGATAATTTGATTTTATTTTGATACAAATATTAGCAAACTCAAAGTTTACTAATAGATACAAATATTAGTAACCTGAAGTTTATTAATTGTTGTACAAATATTAGTAACTTATTGTTTACCAATTATACAAACATCAGTAAATATGAAGTTTATTGATTAAGTGATACTAATATCAGTAAACCTGAAGTTTATTGATTATAGTAAAATTGAAAATTAAAACAAATACTAATAAACATTAAGTTTATTAACTGTCACGAATATTAGTAAAAACGAAGTTTACTAACTATTTAATATTAACATTAAGAAACTTGATGTTTATCAATTGATATAAATATTGATATAATAAAAATAGTAAACCTGAAGTTTACTAATTAATAATTGATTATTTAGCATGACCGATTTGACCAGTCTGGATCAATTATAATGCAGAAATTATTGAGAATTCATACATACATATTTATTAAAGAACCAGAAGTTTCTTTTAGTTCAATTTAAGGAATTCTCATAATCTACTTGTTCTCAATAAATATTACTAAAGTATCACTAGCTAATAAAGGGACTGAATATCCTTCATTCTGGAATGAATAAAGATAATATAAGTGGCCCCACTATCCACCATGTGAACCACTCAAATGTTTTGTAATTTTTGAATGATGCATCGATAAAATGGTCACATATGTGTTTATTATCAACTCACAACCCGCAGTTTGTGAGATTATTCAAATTAAGTGCATAATTTCCAGAATATGAAATCAAGATATTTTCTTGATAATGCTACCAATCATATGTTACGGGTAAATGATTGTTATAAGCTCGTTGTACATATTCATACTTAAAGGTCTAGCAAAAATATTTATTTAATGCCTCCGGATAATTGCTAGATATTTTTATGAGAACAATAATACCATTTTTATATACGGATATATAATTGATGTAAGCAATACTTACATGAATTATGCCAATAAAGATCATAAAATTTCTCAATTGCAATTTTAGTTGAAAATTGCATTTTAATTAATAACTTTCCTAACATCAGGGGAAGAAAACAGCTAAAATAAATAAATACATTATATTTTAGATCCTCATATCGTGAACCTGAAGTTCAAAAGATTAGTTAATTATGATGCCAATGTATTTGTTAATTTATAGAGATTTATTAAATCTCATTTGTATTAGCTGCAAATGCTCCAATTCAGAATAATGTCCCAGTAGAACAATTTGCCTTATAGGGTAAATTATTCGGTTCCAAATAAAAATAAAATTTATAAATGGCACATGACAAATAAATCTATATGGTCATATTATGGAGGCAGGTACTCTTTAAGAGGTCTATGACATAACTAATTTTTTTTAAAAATTCCAAAAGTGGTTCAGGTACTTGAAATTAAATAAGAGATCTCAATATATCATTTGTTATTAAAAAGAACTAAAAAGGATAAAGTTGTCAACAATATTTTTGTATAAAAATATTAAAGTTGATATTTTCAACATAGTGAGGATTTTAAAATTAAATATGTTGAAAAATACATATTTTAATTGCATTCAATATGAATTTTTGAACTTGTAGTTAAAAATATATAAAAATATGATCCCAAAAGAGTACAATTAATATTCATTCAATAAACAATGAAGTCGTAAAATATGATTTATTTTATGACATTTATTGCAATGAATTGGCATCGATTGTAAAATTGTATATTTTCTTATAATTGATGCAATAAGTTTTTACTATTTGTCAATTTGGTAATATATTAGTATATAACTAATTAATACTATTTGCCTATTTGACAATAAAATTACATATAATTTCTGAAAGATTTATAATGTCTGAAGCATATAAATACTTTTGAAAATTTTTATTTGATACAATTATATGCATTAAATTTTATGTATATGATTTTGAAGTGTTATATTTTACCTATTATCGTTATTTATTTATGATTTTAATTACTGAAACTCTTGAAGAGTTCAAAATGTTTTAACGAATTTTGTACACTAAATTTTGTTTCGAATTAAATATCAAGTACTATTTTATTGAAAGAAAATTTTTATAATGTGAATATATTTTTAGATATTATTTTCCATTGAGGATTTCAATAGTTGTAAAGTTACTAAATACAACATATTTCATGATCATATATTATTGCTATTAATGCATTATGTAATCATGCATTACATGGTAATTGTCAAATTATTGATTAAAATTACATACTATTTTAAAGATTTTAGTTCTTTATATAATTATATATATTTCATTTGTATAATTTTATTATATTTAAGTAATTTTTAAAAAATATTTGAATTAAATTATTAAATGCATTCATTTGTTATAGCTATTATATGATTTTATTGTGTACATATCATTAAATTATTTTTATTATATTTATTTCATTCCTTCAAATTAATGAAGCAATATAGAACTATGGCCATAAAAATGGTATGTTCAAGAAATGATAATTATTACCATTGTATGATTAATTTTCACCACCAAAAGTGGTTGGTAATTAAGAGAAAGAATAAAAATGGTTAAGAAAATTATTTGAGAACAGATAACTTATTTATGATATAGTATAAAATTACATTGGTCATGTACCCATTGTACGTATGACTATATTATTAGATTTTATAAAATTTTTCATCTTAAATAAATGAAAGATGTGTAGATAAATTTGTACGTGCTTATGTACAAACATATAATTTTATAAAATAAGTTTTATTTATTATTTTTCAGTTCATACATCATATATCCAAAAAATATATGGTAAGCATATCCAAAAGATATATGACTCATTTTTATAAAAAAAAAACTTCATAATATTATATATCAAAACTCTGTATGCACAAAATTAAAATTGTGTACCAATATTTTATAAAAAAGAAGAAAAATACATGTTGTACTTTTTTTCCTTAACTAAGGTTTTTTTCCACTAGATTTTTCTGTTAAGGTTTTTAATGAGGCAACTTATAATATGTATTAAAAATATTGTGTACTTCTTTTTTCTTTTACTGGATTTTGATCTCACAGGATTTTTTTCAGTAGAGTTTTAATGAGGCACAATACGTATTAATAGACATTCAAGGGGAAGTGTATACTATAAATTTCATGATTATGAATGTCCATAACTCTTTAAATTTGATGGCATGACTTATCAAATGGAAAAGGCAGATATTATTGTCCATGCAGGATATTTTGTAATATTGTTAATGAATTTAAAGTCCAACAGAAGCATGAAGATATTTTAATGAAAAAAAAATATCAATTTTTGAAAGAAAATCTTGATATGGATAAGTCTTATCCACTGAGCATTCCAATGGTTGTTCGCTCTCTCGATGTCAAGAAATATCTTTTTCATCTATAAGAAGATAACGAAGAGATTTTTGGTTCTGAAGTACCATATTTTAGTGTAATGGGTGCACTTTTATATCTTGCAAATAACATTAGACCAGATATAGTTTTTGCAGTTAATTTGCTAGCAAGATTTAGTTATGCACCAACTCGAAGGCACTAGAATGGTGTAAAACATGTTCTACGTTATCTTCGTGGCACTTCTGACATGAGTTTATTTTTTTCAAAAGGAGTAAATTTAGAATTGACAGGGTATACTGATGCTGGATACCTATCAGATCCTTATAAAGGTCGGTCACAAATAGGTTATGTCTTCACATATGGTGACACTGCTATTTTTTGGCGATCTGTTAAGCAAACAATCACTGCTACTTTCTCAAATCATTCAGAAATATTAGCCATCCATGAAGCAAGTCGTGAATGTATGTGGTTGAGAACCATGACTCAATATATTAAGGGAACAAGTGGGTTGGTAGTGGAGAAAAAGCCAACAAAATTATATGAGAATAATGCAGCATGTATTTCACAACTCAAAGGTGGTTATATCAAAAGAGATAGAACCAAATATATCTCACCAAAATTCTTCTGTACTCATGAACTTATAAAATAAGGGCAGATCGATGTTTGCAAAGTTCGCTCAAGTGATAATTCAGCAAATTTGTTCACAAAGGCCCTACCAAGTTTAATTTTCAAGAAATATGTACACAATATTAGAATGCGTCAATTAAAAGATTTAGTTTGATTCATTTTATTGTTGAGGGAAAATACATATGAATATTGTACTCTTTTTTCTTTGCTAAGTTTTTATCACACTGTGTTTTTCTTAGCAAGATTTTAACGAGGCATGTTCATAATATATAGTCATCTAAGGAGAAGTGTTGTGATATATTTCTATTTGGATGACTTCCCATATTGGTTATTTCCTTTACTATTTGATTTATTTCCTATATTCACTTGTTTCCTATATAGATCAAGGTTTGTATCTATAAATACTCACATTGTTATTGTTTTAGAGACATAATAATATAATAGAGAAATCATGCTTCTCATTCTCTATATTTTGTTCTGATTTTACTATTATTTATAACATATATCATATTAATGAATTTTGAATAGCAAATAGATTTAAAAGAAAAAGGAATTCTTGTAAGTTTGAAGAAGCCTTGAGCTTTGTATCCTAAAAGATTCTTCAAATACCAATCTGAATACTCTATGTGTAAGTCCACTTAAATTTGGCATTTACGCCCTTTTTTATGGGTACACAACTTATCAACTTAAAAAGCAGATTTTCTTGCTAATTTAGCTCTGTCAATTACCAAATTGGTTTTTCCTTCCAATGCAGTCATTTGCATTCCTAAAGAGGATGTAACTGAAGTTTCTTTCCTTCTCTAAATTTATTTGCTTAAACATATTTTTTTAAATAAAAATTATTAATAAATGTCTGAAAAGTGATGTTCACTTATGTATACAGCAAAAAAATAATTAAAAAAAGAAGATTGCATGATACATTACAAAATGCATACATTAACTTTGCTTTACATTTTCTTCTTTATAATCATAATTAATTAACATGGACCTAATAATTCTTTTTAGACATTAGAGCGGCACTTTTCCATTCTCCTCTTATCAAAATAAATATGGGCCTAATATAAGACTATTGCTAATAGAAGATTTACTCTTATAATCTAGAGAAGTAAAACATAGTAACAAATTTATAAATATACATATACGAAAGACAAAAGAAAAAAGCAAAAGTTAATAGAAGAAGCTTAAGAATTGAAATGTAACAATGAAGGTGCTATCTGCAACAAAGGTTGCAAAGTATTTGCCACAAACTTCCTAGCAAATAGAAAGCAAATGGACCTAAGCTCACCATTGTAACTACAATTATGACCAAACCTAATCCTCTCAAGAAACTCAACAGAAATATCTTGTTTCACAAACCGGTCCGGGTGTGGACCGCTCTTAGACCAGCTCACCCAAGTAACGGTCCGATTGGAATTCTGATCGGGGAAAACAACATTAACAAGTGTAGGAATATAATGTTCATCAGGGTAACAAGGAGGGCTACAATGGTCTCTAAACAAAGGATAATACTTAGTGTCCGATACAATTTCTATGGCCACTCTCCGATTAACCTCAAACCACTGCGACCCTTTTCGCCAATTGGTGATGTTAATTGTTGGAAACATCTTGGGATTGTATCTGCCTCTGCCTATCTTTCTGGGATCATCGAATGAGCCAATGAAACTTTGGTTGGAGTTTATTAAGTAGTTGTATATTGTTGTGAAGTTGAATAAAGGAATGCATGACTCGGAGAGAAGTATAAATCTTTGGTTGGATAAGTCAAGAAGTGCATTTGCTAATAGTCTCCTCTCTGCATCAATCATTGATGGCTTCCCCCATTCCACTCCCTGCATTACATATTGATTTATTTATATTAGGTCTAAATGAGGACTCAATAGAAAAATAATTTATCATTTAGAAACTAAAATAAAATAATATTATTTTGTTTTGTGGTAGAATTAATATCTAGAGATCAACAAATTAAAATTGGAGGACCAAATAGAAAACGAGTGTTAAATTCAGAGACCTAAACAAAAAAATTTTCCTTGACAATAAAATAACAAAAAAATTCATATAATTATACCATATAGCACTCACTTTGACTATCTTAATTAACATAGCTATGGAGAAATGGTTGACTATTCTCCATCCTCATCCCTTAATCAAAGGCATGATCATTTTCCTGTCTTAAGGGTATTTAATATTTATTTATTTATTTATTTATACTCCAATTAATTAATTAATTATGATTCATCCAAATCCTAATTTTTTTTTATTTTATTTTGCAAGTTATGGACTAATTCAAAATTTGAAAATTATAAAAATAACGAAAAGACTGACCTTGCTAGGAACTCTTGTATCATGGAAAACAGAAGGTTCAGGCATAGTAAAATTGAAAGAAGGATGAGGATGAACATAAATACTATAAAATCCTTCGTTTCCTTTAAAGAACTTCTCCCACAAGGCGGCCAAAGGCAAAGACCCCTTCGTCAAGAACATGAAAGCAACTTTTGGAATATGTGGATGCTGATAATTCTCAATCTTGGGTACCATTGTAGCTCTCCAAAACAATTCATCGTCCTCCATATTATGCATAAGAGGTGGTTTTTGTGCCACCAAGAGTGGTGGTGGCGGCTGTGGTTGTGGGTGGGGGGGTGGCGTAGACGGTGGAAATGAAGAGAACAAGTGCGTTTGTATATTAAAGGAGAAGCTTTTTAGGAACAAATTAAAGGTAAGTCCAAGAGAGAAGCCAATCACAAGAAAGAGAAGATGAAAGAGGAAACGAGAATTGATAATCTTGGCAATTGATGATGGAGAATTTTGTTTCTCATTTCCCATTTGGTGTAGAGAATTTGCGTGCGAGAATACAAAAAGAATTAAGTAGTTTGTCAAATAGCTCGTTGTTTTAGACAAATAAGAGGTTGAAGCGAAAGTTAGGACAATATGCATTCGTGTAATTGCCATTTGAATTTTCAATTTAGATGTGATCAAGGAAATAAAAAATTGAATAAGGTCCAAAAATTGGGTAAATGAAGGAGGTGTTGGTCTTCCTCTTTAAGAGACTTGGACTTGAAATCGTTGACCCTTAAAATTCACTTTTTCTTCCCTATCTTTCTTTATTCATGCTCAAAGGTCGATTATGGAGGCAAACTCACACGGCTTTCCCACAAAAAGGTTTTTTTTTTTTAAAGAGTTGAGAAATTTCCTTTTTTTTCAATTAATTTCAAAATTTTTATTTCATTATATAATTCTACAATTTGGCCTTTATTTTACTATGTCTAAGTCAAACTTTAGCTTTGCATATTAATGCTTAATTGATTATCAATTCATGTCTTTTTATCTTAGAAACGTTTTAAAAATAAAAATGAGAGATCTCAATATCGAATTTCTACCCTTCCATCTCTACTATCAAGAAAAAAAAATTGTAAAGTCATAAGGATCATTTGCCTTTTCCATATAGTTAAGTAGTTTTAATAAACAAATCTTATGTTATTTGCATTTTTTTAAATGTATATAACATTTTATTATGAATTACTATATCTAACATTTACTTGATATTTAAGTATAGTTAATAACAGATCTCAAAAAGTATAGTTAATAGCAGCTCTCCTTTTCAAATGGATTGCAAAGTCAGCGCTTTGTGCGAATAATTAGAATTTTATTCTATTATAGTAGTCATTATTAATTATTTATATTGTAGTTTCAAAACGACTATTCAAGTAATCGCTAAAAATATTTATTTTTATATTTTAAAAATTTTACATTAAACACCTGCAATATTATTTTTACACTGCAAGAGCATAAGTGGGCATGCACTTCCACGCCTTATTTTTTGCATCAATTTTTTAAAGTTTAAATCTAAATTTAGTACATTAATAATCGCTAAATACGGTTGATTAACCATTAAAAAAATTAACACATACAAATGCCTTGTTTTTTTATTACGTTAACAAAATGCATCATAAATTAAAATATAGATTTTAGGGGTTTTAAACATGAAAATATACAAAAAAAAAATACAAATAACTAAAATTTAGTGTTAATACAATTAAAAATTACATGAATACTTTGCAAGATGACGATACTAATAATAATAATAATAATTCAACACTAATTTATTTTCATCAATATTAACAAATGAATAATTTTTTAAATTTGAGATATAAAATATAATCCTACCTATATAGAAAAAATGATAATTTCAATTAAAACGTAAAAATTACTCAAATGGATCAGTTATCTGTTAACGGTTAATTATACATTAAGTTTAAATTTATTAACCATAATTTTTAAAAATTAAAATCTATATTAGAATTTAGAGTTGGATTCAGTTAATTGCATAATTCAATTCGGATTCAATTTTAATTACTAATTACCGATTTTTTTTTTTTTAAATTTTTGTCCAACCCTTACATTTAGTGATATAATCGAAGGATATTTAACAATGTCTTAAAATAAAAAATTGTGGTCATATGAATCAAATTAGGGGCCCCAACGAGATTGACATATGGGCCGGAGAGCCGAAAGGAAAGAGCCCAATAAATATCAGGCTATCCATACTTCCAACGACCAATCTACCTCTTACTCCTAGTATCAGATTGACGTCACACTGGAAATATCTCCAATGCAGGTAGCGTCATTCCCATCTTTTCCTGTGTCCGATCCATATTTACGTATAGTTTTTGTTAACTTTAAAAAAATCAGGATGAAAAAAAAAAATATATTCAAATTTTTTAAAATTTGTTAAAAAAATAAATTTTATAATATTTTTTAATTATTTATATTTTAATATTTTAAAATATGTATATTTTGATCTTTTAAGATAAAAAAATAATTAAAAAATTGAAAAAAAATATTTTTAATTTATTCTAAAAAATTTAACAAATAATTAAAAAAAATTTTCAAAATATTTTTCAATTTTATCTTGACTATTTTATATCTTGATATAAAAAATATTTTAATTTTATCTAAAAATTTTTTATCTAAATCGATTTAAAAAACGATATTTCAAATTTCTTAAGCTATCTCTAACCGTTGGAGATTTAAATTGGCAAAACTCCTATCTAGTCTTCTTGATTTCAGGCTATCTACCGCCGATCACCAGGCCAAGAAAGCCCTTCACGACTTTTGAGAGATATCAATGGGGCCATATACAGAAAACGAGTTAGAAAAACTCCCATCCAATGGTGGACCCAAAATACCAAAATTATATATGATATTTTATTAATATAATAATTAAAAATCTAAACTATATTTATCATAATCTACCACTTTCATTTATAATTATAAATAAAAAAAC
Organism: Excoecaria agallocha; assembly: GCA_037975025.1. Taxonomy (NCBI): domain Eukaryota; kingdom Viridiplantae; phylum Streptophyta; class Magnoliopsida; order Malpighiales; family Euphorbiaceae; genus Excoecaria; species Excoecaria agallocha. The sequence continues at coordinate 5,680,187 of CM075822.1, read as the reverse complement.
TAAATTTTACATATTTTAAAAGCATCAAATGTTTAGAAAAAAAATAATGTAAATTGATAATTAAATAATAGTGGGTAGGGAATGCTGAAAAATAGCGGATAAAAAAACACAAATTAACAATATTAATAAAAGACTCATTTTATTTGCTTCAATTATTAGTCAAAAATAATACTTAAAGAGTCAAAAACTTCATAACATTAAAAAAAAATTATATAACCAAAAAAAAATTACAAGTAAAAACTATTACTTGGAGCATTGGTACGAACACTAGTTTTATTAGAGCCCATAGAACTTTTTTTTTTTTGAAGTTTATTCATGCCTTATGTAATAGAACAAAAAATATAAATTGATAATTAAATGGTAGAGTATGAATTGGTGAAAGAAAGTGGATAAAGCGATTCCCAATGGAAAAACACTTTGGTCCACCAAGACCTTTCTAATACTGATGAAAAGTAGCTTTCCTTGTTACATGTCAAAACAAATTTACATGAAATATTATTATGCCAAAAAAAAAAAAAAGGGACCAATTTCAGTTTCTAAATAAACCCTAAACCCTAGACCAAAAGTGGAATCAAAACCCAAAAAGCAATGGTATAAAATCTAAAATTCTCCAAAAATTGGAAACAAGAATATTTCTGAATTCTGTCAAACATCCCAAAAATCAAGCTGATAGACAAATAATTGCCGTAGTACAGCTTATAGCCACTAAATTTGCTTTCAAAACACTGTTCAAATGAAACCCAACAGCCACCAGGTGTAAGGGTTAATTCTTCATCCCATGCAATACCAGATTATCAAATAGCTGAATCAAAGACCCACAGTTTAACTCAGCTAAATAACCCATTCATGATTCTGTAAAAACAAAGAAAAAAAGACTCCAGCATGCCTTTATAATATACAAAATATAACAATAAAGATAAACCTTTGTTGGTGGAAAAAAAAAAAAGTTAAAATGGTTTGCTTTGAAGACATCTTATCATCTTAAAGGGGTTAAATTGAATCATAAAGGTACCTAATTTCATTGTCATCAGCAAGTACAACAGACATCCTTATTTGTGTCATTCACTTGAATATTTGATGGCTCAGAAAAATTGAGAATTCAACAAGCTATAGCTATTGAATATCACTACTGTCCCTTTCTGTATTTTTAATGCTTTTCATTTTCCTTTTTTCCAATGAACAATCTCAAATTTTACATTACACTTCCTCGAATCATTTTAACACTCTCTATTCTATTGTCTATCACAAAACAAATTCCAGAGTTAAATTTTATAAATGTACACAAAAAATGATGTAACAAAAAAAGAAAAGAAAAGAAAAACTAACCCTTGTAGTTAAGGTGGAAAAATACAGCGGACGAACTCAATCAAGTTCTAACAGTAGCCACAGACAAACAATGAAGCATTAACCCATGACTTCAATGTTACAGCAGGAAATCAGGAATAACAGGCGTCTGTGGAACTGCATCTAAGGGCCCATCAGCTCTTTGTCGAGTTCTATGTCGACCATGGCGATGTTTACTCTTCTTCTTTTCTTTCTCCCTGTGATCTTCCTTTTCAACATCAAGTTTCTTCTCTGGACTTTTCCTGCCTCTCTCCTTACCATGGCTCCGTTGTTTGCTTCTTCTTGAAATTGAATTTCCAAGATCAGGCTTTTCTCCATCTAAATTTCTTCTTGATTCAGGAATATCGACATTCTGCTTCTCCTTCCCCTTTCTCTTAATAGATGACTTATCAGATGGATTGCTCTGTGAAGAAGCAGGTGTGGCCGCATTTCCTAGAGCATCTCGAACAGCATCAGACAGCAAATCATCTTTTTTAACAGGTTTCTTGGAAGCCATTAGCGCTGCCTCTCCTTCATCCAACTTCACCACCACTGGCCTAGGCTTTGCATAGTTTATCTTTCTCTTCGGGACAAATGACTGGTCTGTAAGTTTAACAAGATATTGGGCCTCATCGTTGGTGTTAATGCCAGATTTAGGGTCGTTGGCAGGTGGATAATCACCAGCCAGCATTTCGTCCTTCTCTGAAGTAAGGTAATACAACCCGTGCCGCTTGCGATGCTCCGCAAGCAAAGAAGTAGACTCACTTGATGTTTCTGACTCTTCTTTGCTCTGGGGAATATCGACAAAAGCACCGATACTCTCTTCATGAGGACTACCCAAGGAAAATGAACTTGATGAAGGTAATATAACATTCCCACAAATTGAGTCCAGGTCAGAAAGATTCTCCTTAAGCATTAACCCATCAGGTATAGCAACTCTCTCTTGAGCTTTTACAGAAACAGGACCAAGCTCCTCAGACAAGACATCTAGCATCAACTCAACAATTTTGGATGCTTTTACATCTGCCTTCTTCAAATCTACTTCTACAGGAATCAAACAATCGGGAATTTCTGGCTTTATTAATTCAACAAATCCCAGTATATTACGTGCTCGCTCGTGCACTTCAACATCATTGCTTCCTGATAATGGGCCTACTGCCAATCCAATTAAGTTTATCAAGTTAATAATAGATTCATGCATCAAATCTCTTTTCTTTGGAGAAGATGTGTGCTCGCCCCTGCCATCTATAGGAGAAATACCTTCACACGATTCATTTGAATCCCTTGGATTGAACTCATCATCCTGTTCAATATCAGAAGGTGCTTTAACAGTTGCTAAATTAGAACTTCCCAGATAATCACTTTGGGATGCCAACCCAGTCAATCTAAATGCCATATCATCCACCACAACTTCCTTTTGTAAGAGGTATGAATGTAGACAAAATATTAGTACTTTAAAAGTAGACTGCAAGTAAACAGTTCTGATTGAAGGTGGCAAGAGACTAGTACGAGGCTGTAGCAGTGCTTCCACAAGTTCAATTGGGTTGCTCGAAAATTCCACATATTCACCACATACCCAAGCAGCAGCAGACAATATCCTGTGCAAGAAAGAATTCCCAAGTAATGCAGGATCAATCAGCAATTCACGACAAACACGAACAAGCTCCAGCCTGACATCCTTGACCCTCATACCGATATCAATAAGTTGATTCTCAATTTCTTCTGCCTTTTGGCAATGTGGAATCCTTGACATTTCACCAAGAAGTGTCACATACCAATCAAAATCAACAACAATCCCGTATACATTTTCGCAACACCTAGATAAAATTGAACCGAGAATCTCATTGCAGAACTCAGGATCAGATTTGAGTGCATAGTTAACCAAAACCCTGCATATCTCTACCACATTACTTTCAGACACCATTGCCATAACCAGACGCAAAGACTCCAGTTTTATATTAGGATCAGCATCGCTGAGAGAACTTATCACAACCTCCTTATTCTCCAATACTGCCCACAAATGCACCGGTGCTAGAATTGACAGAGCATGCAATCCCAGATACTTAAGGTTAGGATCATCATCAATCAAAAACTCACGATTTTTTGCAACAGCGAGCTTTACTGCAGAATCATAGTCGCTGAAACTAGTAACCACTGTCCTGATGCACTCAAACATCAAAGATTTCGCACCAGTTCTCCTCATATGCTCACAAATTGGTTCAATAACTCTCTTAGCTAACCTAGGCTCCAAAGGAGCCAAATTTGCAAAAATCTTCAACACTTTAATCAACACCCAATTATTCCTTGAGTCAACTAAAATTTTATAAAATTCAGGTGCTAAGGGAAGATATGATCTTGGGTCTTTCACAGCAAGCTCACAAAAAACACCAACAACAGCAGATGCAATATGTGGATCGGTAACATCTAAACATTCAACTAGTCTCTTAAAACACACCCTAACAGCATCTGGGTATTTCCCAAAAATCCTCAAAACAACACCAACAGCTTTCTTTCTAACAAAAACCTTAGAACTCGACATTAAAATAAAAACTTCAGGTGTAAGATCCCTACATAAATCAACAGTACCAATTGTAGATAAGCATTCAATGGCTAAACTGACCTCAAACTCATTATTACTCTTTAGATCTTTCCGTAATTGATTGGTGATCAACACAATAACCGGCGTTGATTCGTTAAAAGGCTGAGAGATCGCGAGATACCCAATTTTTTTATGGAAGAAATTGGGGGAAGAAATACATTCAATGGCATGAAAAGCAGCCCATGACATGTCAATAAAATAGATAGAATTGAGATAAGTGAGTTTGTGAAGAGCTATAGATTTAGTGTGCAAGTCGGTAGATTTGATTTCTCGACGGATTTCTTCTACAACTTTGGATATAAAAGCGGACTCTCCGGTCTGCTGGTGGCGGAGGCCCTTGATTATGTCGTCCAACGTGCGTTGAAAAAGAGTATCCATTAATGAAGGAGATGCCATCAGAGAGAGAGCAGGAGGATTTGGAGTGAGGGAAAACAGGAAGGCGGAGTTGGATTACGTGTTATGGATTCAAAGGAGACATCTCTGAGGGAAAGATGTTCGGTCTGTTGTGATTTAATCTGTATGTATGTTAAGAAAATTAGAAATACAAGAGGTTGGCTATGGAGGAAAGGACTCTGCCTTGTGTCGTGTCTATTGCGTTTTGATTCGGGGGCTTATGACATCCTGTTTAGTGTATATCTTTGTATGGAGTGATGTATGGCACGATGCGCTAGAGTATGCTATGGTAATTTAAATATGGAAATTTGAATAATGCAGTGTAGGAATATAGTATGATATGGTATGGTCGAATACTAGTTTGATGGTATAGTATGATTTAAAAAATAATAAATTGATGAGAATATTTTTAATTATAAAAATAAAATAAAATAAAATACCATACTAATCAATACCATGGAAACAACCTATACCATATCATCATAATCCCCACCCACCCATGAAACAAATACTGTGTTAGTTTTGTTTTTGGGCTTAGTCTTACTGCTCAAGTATGTTTTGTTCCTCATTATGATTTTATTAAACACCTCCATCGCACTATTCTGATTTATTAATTAAAAGCTCATTAATGCCCCCGGAATAAAAAGCCAAATTGACAAGTTGACTGTCAACTCTCTTACATTTCAAAATTGACCCCCAAATGCCAGCAAACATTTTCTTTTTTATTGCCACTAATACTAAAGCTAACAAACGATTTATCGTAATTAACAGATGGCCGGAAGTGAATCCATATTTACAAAAGGTAACTTTCACACAAGCTATCTTTTAAATCCAAATGCAAAAGAACATATAACTTGTCATTTGAAAAAAAAAAAAGATGAAAGAGCATTGGAGTAACCAAATAGTAGGAGTGTGCTAAAATCGATCCGATCCGATTGATCCGATAAATTAGATCCGATCCAAAGTATTTAGGAGGGGTTATTCAGATTAATAGGATCGGTTCGGATTAAGGGATTGAGTAAATTTCGGGATCAAGTCGGTCCAAAATCCCTCTAAATTCAATCCGACTGATCAACCCGATTTCATAAGTATAAAAGAAAAAAATTCCTACTTTCTAATAACTTTGTTCTCTCTTTTCACCTTCAAAATCCCTAATCCACTACCCACCATCCCGATCTATGCTTCCATCTCTCTTCCCTTCCTCTTCCTCCTGAAATTGTTGCCGCCGCATCAATTGCCTTGCCATTTTTCTTTGTGCATCGCAAGATCTGGGGTTTTTTTTTGTGCTTGATTTTGCTGGGTCTGTTATTAGGTTTTTTATTTATATTTTTTTTTAATGTATTGAGATCTCATATCTATGTTTATTTTGGGTTGCATTTTTTTCCTTTTCTTTTAATATGTGTGTGGTGGAGATAAAAATTGGAAAGAAATTTTGAAAAGGATTAATTGGTGTCGAGGATAGCAAATTCATGTACCACTAATGATAATTTATTTTTTTAGTTAATTTAATGTACCACTAAACTTATTCATCAATTATGAATTCATATTTATTATTGTCTTTTGTGGTTATATATTATCTTTTGATCTATAGCAATTGAATTTGCAGTAGACTTAGAAACTGAAATTTCGAGGTGCTCGAATTATTTCGGTCGGGGCCCAAAAAAATTGGTTTAATCGAGTAAGATCGAATCTCGGGTTGTTCGGTTCGGATTGACCCGAATTCGACCGATGCATACCCCTACTAAATAGTTATGAATTAAATCAACATTCTTCCTACTTTTTAAAAGTGTGGTCGAACTTTTAAGGAAGTGGATTCTTTTTTTGAATAGTAAATTAAATTTATTTTTTTCCATCCTTTCTTAATTTTCATACTTTTTTCAAATATATCTAGCATAAGTTATTAGTTATCTTCCTTCATGAAAATATCTATGTGATTTTAAAAATTATTTATAACTTGTTTGGACATTAAACTAACAAAGAGATAAAAAAAAATTCGAGCCTAAATAGAGATATGGAAAAGGCTCCTCATGAGTTGTTAATCAAGAAGAGATAAATGTTTAGTATGAGGATGTTTCTATCAAAAGTTCAAGGACCTCCCTTTAGGACATTTTTCAAATCAAGTTCATGAAAGAACTGAAAGGATATAAAAGTTCTTACCAATTGACTTAATATGAACACCTTCAACAGGTTGTTAAATTATATCAAAAGTATTTGTTATGACCCTTTCATTCTTTGGTTTTAAGGAATGACTAACCATGTTGCAGAACATGTCATTTGTGTAATGGCTCAAATACCGGCTTAGTCGTAAGCAGTATTTTTCATAGTTGACCAATATACCCGAACAGAAAAATATGCTTGATGGCAAAAAATATTTTATTTAACTATCGAAAAATATTAGTCATGGTAAACTCAAGGTTAAAATTTGAGGTCAAATAGGTTTTCAAAAGTTGAAAATAAACAAATTTTACGATTTTGGTCCACATAGTATCCTGATTGATCGAAGGTCTGGCTGAATTTTAAAAATAGCAAACAATATCTAAAAATTTCTAAAATTTTCAGATTTATATAAAATGAGATGTAGAACATTTTGGTATAAAAATAAATAAATTTTACAGTAACACTAAAAATCCTCTCTTCACATGATGCAGGTGATAGAATTAAAGCCTAGCACCTTTGCTCCTTGTCTATTTATGAGAAACTCTTTTCTCATTAGGTAACTCTGATTAGGAGCTATCTCAGGTCCCAGTGTCCACAGTAAGGACTCAAGTATTTCATTTTGAACTACTTATGCCATGTTTTGGATGGTTATTAGGAATAAATATGGAAATGATGAGAACGCTTGTATAGATGGCTATTTGGAAATTTGTAGGAAAGGCAGTATAATATTTTAGCTATTATGTTGCCAAAATTGCCTTTAAATAAATAGAAAAAAATATTGGACAGTTATAGGTCATTGATGATGTAACAATTGTATAAGAAAATAGGACGTACATATACAATAGCGTATAAGAGTGTTACAATTTTTATTTATATCAGAGCACAGTTTAGGGGATTCTAAGATCGGAGTGGGATTATGTGATGGAATTTAATACATATACATGCCAATTGATGAATAATAAGTGTTATGAGACTAATGTATGCTTGCTCCATTTTATCTTATGGTGAGTGATGGCTTCCAATTTGAGTCATAGAGAAGAGTTGAAAGTGGAGCTTCAGTTAGCGCTGGGCAAGCTGAGGCCTCACAGCTACATACATCTCCCCCATTTGTTACGCCACCAATACCTCCTCAGCCAGACTTTTTAAATTTGAAGGCGAATTATATACAGCAGAGGTTGCGAGCTGAGCAAGTGTAAATAGTCCAATTTCCAGCACATGAATAGCTACTAGCTCCTTTTAAGAAAAAGCCTATACTGGAGCAGTTAAAAAGGTTGAATGCTGAGAATTTCTTTGGCCGTGATCCCTTAACAATAGTGCAAGCAGAGTAGCTGTTTAGTGTAAAAAGACTGTTTGAGATAACTCATAGCCCACCCGAAGAGATGTTAGAGGGTACAGTTGCATTGTTACAAGGCCCAACTTATGTATGGTAGGATTCGATGAGGAAGCATATTTTTGTAGACAAATTGACTTGGGATTTCTTCCTAGAACACTTTAAGAAGAAATACATTGGATCAGAATATAAAGCTTCAATGTAAGATACATTTTGGAGACTTAAGTAGGGTAACAGAATAGTGGCTGAGTATCAAAGGAATTTTTAGCATTTTAGCTCATACATGGATGATTTTTGTCTAACGAAAGTGCAGTTATGTCAGAGGTTTTAGAGAGGCCTGCATAATAGGATAAAGTAGATTGTAGGGGATTAGAGATACATAGATTTATAGTCTCTGGTTGATGCAACTATGAGAATAGAGGCTAGCCAAATGGATGATGTAATGGCCCAAATACCGAGTTAGTTGGGAATAGTATTTTTCGATGGTAAGTAGTGACACCGAGATGAATATTACCTTTCGGAGTCAAAAATATTTTATTTGATTATTGAAAAAAATATGTCAGCAGAAGCCCATGGTTCAAATTTGGATCAAACGTATGTCATTTGGGTCTTGAAAAGGCGTGAGTCACTCCTAAATTTGGAACATGACTAGTTTGACTGGATTATAAAATATGCTACGGATCTCAGAAAAATAATCCGAGAATATGGACATGCTTGTATTAATGAGTAAAATTATATGATAATAAAAAATTAATTTTTTAATGATTTTAAAAAATCAAATTATCGGGCTGGTAAAAGCGAACCAGATCAAGAAATAATCTCTGATTGACTCAAAAATATTTATGAAGCCTAATGAATATATTTTGAGAATTAACGAAGTGTTTTTAGGAATATTTGAACTCAAAAAGTAAGAGAAAATAATAATTTTGATTTAAATAGTAATCCATTGACCATAGGTTTGATCAAGGCTTTAAAAATAGCAAATGATCTTTAAAAATTACAAAAAGTTCCAGTTGGATTCTAATTAGTATTTAGAATTATTTAATAGTGAAAAGTGATTTTATGGTAACATTAAAAATTTGCTAATCGAACTAATTTAAGTGAACTGAATCAAAATAGATTCTGATTGGATTAAAAATTAATTTGTATACAGATTAAGGTATATATTTTATGAATTATAGAATTTATTTTGAGTGAATTTGATCTTGGGAAAGAGAGAAATAATTTAGAGTACATTAAATGGGCTTAAAAATCAAATTAGGCTTAATTAGGCCAAACCATTTTGGTTGAACTAAGCCCAGCCCAAACCAACCCTATAAAAAGCCAAAAAAATTTACAATTTTTCATAAAATTCACCAAGCTTCTCCCTCTCTCCCGTTTCTCCTTCTTGGCTGAATTGGCCATTCTACCTCTCAAGAATTTTTTTTATTTTCTTTCTCTAAATCTTCCACCAAATCTTACTCTCCCAAGCAAATCAAAGCCTTTCTTTCACATGGTGACCATATCTAAGCTTAATTTGGAGTGATTAAAGTGGAGAAAATTAAGGATTGAAGTTTATGTGTTAAATTGGAGGTAAGTAAAATTAAGATTTTTAATTCAAATTAAAGGTATATGTTGATAGATTTAGGTATTTAGAGTTTATTTATGATGATAGAATCAATTATTGAAGCATGATTTTTGTGAAAATTGCATGAGTATTTTTTACCACTTTTGAAGAACAAGGAAAATGGTGGAATTTCATGGATTTAAGGTGATGAAAATGGAGATGTAAGTGTGGAAGACAAGGAATCAATGTTAGTGGATGCAATATCCCTTAATTTTCATCTAGTTTCTATACGTTTAAGGTTATGTCTAATATATTTTTTAATGAAATATGCATGGATAATTGAAATTAAGGTTATAGATATGTAAATAGAGTTTATAAATGAAAGTTTAAGTGCTCAAAATTGAGGAAATAAATTTGGTACTTAAATCTTAGGTTAGGCCGTGTATATACATAAGGTTATATTTTGATGAATTATGTAAGTAATTATGTAGGAATGAGGGATAATTCAAGATAATATGTTAGAATGATGAATTAAGATGTATCAAGTGTGAATTGGTAAAGAAAACCAAGTAGAAGTAAGAAAATGCATGTTGGTCGAATTTAAACCTAAGTGTAACATAAGATGATTTTGATAATTTATGGCATATTAAGTATGAAATCCACAATTTAACACATAAAAAAGATGATAGAAATGATTAAAGTTGAAAATAAAAAGTGAATTTAAGGTCACATGGTTATACATAATGATGATTATGTACCTTACCAACTTAAATGTAGTTAAAGTTTATCGATATAGAAAGTTAATAAGAAAAGATGTGTAGTGATAAGTATGAATATAAATGCAATATTTGTGAATATGGAATGATAATTGTACAATAATGTTAAATGGAATGACAATTTTATTTTATTTAATATAAGCCTAGAGATATGATTTACGGCTTTTAAAATAAGTTTAAACATGGAAAGAAGTATTCATTAATTTATTTAGAATTTATGGAATATGTATGAATATATTAAAGTGTGAAAATGCATTATGCTTAAAGTGAAAATTATAAATTATGATGAGATAATTCATGAAATATGCAAAAGTGATGAAAATGTGAAAAGTGGCTTTGAATTAAGTAAGAAATTTTGCCCTTTGTAGTGGTCTGCCCGTTTAAATCTAATTCAAGATATAATTGGCTAGCCATAGGAATGCCTATATCACGGTGCAAGTTATGATGACTTGCTTTGTTATGATAGAATCGTAATGATCTTTCATAGTTTCTGTATTGACTTTTCTATTTTGTGAAAGTGATGGAATGGTTTTTCGGGATCATTCCTTACTGCATTGCTTTAGGCCTATGGGATCCACGTCTCTTATATCCGATCTGAAAATTTTTACCAGGATTGTACTAGAGGTATAATGGTAAAAAAAAGTTAAAAGTATAAAAAGTAAAGTGAAAATGAGAATGTAAGTGAAAAAAGACCTAATTGAAAGAAAATAAAAATTTTAGGATTAAAATGGTAATTTTTATAAATATTAAGTTTAGTGGGTAAAAATGATAAAGTACTGAATGAAAGGATAAAAAGGGTAAAATAGTGACTAAATAGCTTAAAAATGAACTTTTGTAATTTTAGGGGATCAAAATATAATTTGACATGAAAATGATAAAATAGGAACCATTTGGTTATTTGTATGCCAAATAATGGATTTAAAGTGAAAATGAGTGAACTAGTGGCAAAATTATAAATAAATTGTGAAAATAATAATTTTGTAATTAATTGAAAAGAATTAATAGATTCAATGATTAAAATGGTAATTTTGTAATGAATAAAAATATGAAGGTTAATTTCCAAGTTAAAACAAAATGTAAGTGAAACTTTTTGTAAAGAACAAAAAGAATTGGTAGAAAAATATAAAGTGGTAATTAAATGATAGATTGCATATCAAATAAGAAATTAAATGTGAAAGTAAAAATAAGTACAAAATTAGTGTAAATAAGTGATAAAAGAGAGTACCATTGTAATTTAGTGAAAGTGTGAGGACTAATTCATAATTTTGCAAATGAAATGTTAATTAAAGGATGAAATTGTAAATGAACCCTTTTATATAGTGAAATAGGAACCAAAACTGTAATTCTTACACTTCAATAAAAAGCAAGGACTAAATCGTACTTTTTCATGTCATAGCATGTATTAAGAGTAAAAGGTAAGAAAAATGAGTTATAAGAGTGAATAGGGAAAATATAAGGTAAATCGGCAAACGTACAACTTTGGGGATCATATTGTAATTTGCCATTAATAATAGTAAGGAGAGGACTAAAATGAAAATTTAGAAATAGTATAGTCCATAAGTGTAATTAAAAGTATATTGAATATTGTTTAAGAAATGGGAAAAATAGTAATGTTGAGCAAGTGAATGGTAAATTGTAAATTAATGAAATTTTAAAAAAAGACTTAATTAGAAATTAATCCTAATAAGATTAAAGAAAGACTAGCCTACAAGCTGAATTAGAATGCGGTCAGTAAGTGAAATAAGTCTAAAAATGTTAGGACCATTAAGGATAAAAATGTTGTAGATAGTGTTAATGCATAGGTTATTGATGTTAGTATTGATGATAAGAATAATGGCAGTAAATTGATTAGTAATGTTGTTATAATGTTAAAAAATTAATCAAAAGGGTTAGCAAAGCATAGATAGATCATAGTGGGAATGAAAGGAAATGACAGAAAAGCTAATCAGGAAAGAAATTAATAGTATTGTTAAATAAGATCCTAGCACTTAAATGTTAATGAATAAAAGTGTAAGCATAGTAATAGCCAATTTTAATAATTGATGGATAATCGAGGTAGCGATATTAAAAGAATTAATGACAGTATAACATGAGAAACAAATAAGCTTTTGTATACCTATATGTGATTAGGATAGAAAAGTTTGGGATATGTATCCTATCACTAGGCATTTTTAATGCTCAGCGCGCAGTATTATGACTGCACATAGGTTTTAAAAATAGAAAGATTCATCAGATTTGGCAGATAGACATGGAGGATGATGGAAGACTTAGGCATGGCATGTATGTTATCATAAGGAATGAGAAAGCAAGTGTTAGAATTATGATTATGTATTTGTATAAGTGTAAACTGTAATTAGTATTGTATATGAATTGTTTGGTTATTATAGTGCTTAAATGTTAATGATATTTGAAAAAAAAAATTATCGGACTGTCTGGTATAGTGCATCGGGTGACTGTAGCTCTAATGTGATATATGAGTTAATCAATCTCCATACATATAGTACTGTGTTATAAGGGTGTTACAGATGAAGTAAATAGGTAATCTAGGTTCTAGCAAAAAAAGAAAATTAGGGTAGTCAAACGGTGTCAGTGGCCAGAGTAAGAAATCTAAAGGCCCTCCACCATTATAGAGTCAAGGTTCAATGGCTTTATATCACAATCAGAGGAGCCTAGTTGGTAGCCAGGCACCTGTCACTTCAGTAGGCAGCATATCCAGAGGCCATGGTAGAGGCTCAAGTTAGCATTGTGAACATTGTGGTAGATTCCACCTAGGTGAGTACAGATTCCTCACCAGAGCATGTTTCAAATGTGGGTCTAACGAGCATCAAGTGAAAGATTGCCCAAAGGCACAAGCATCTTCAGCCACATCCCTAGTGGTAGGGTCTAGGATACCAACAAGTAGAGGTAGAGGTCGAGGTGCAGCTCACTAGTCTGCCTTTTCCAGGCCACCAGTTTCACAAACTCAGGGACAAAGACGTGTTACAGGCAATCTTATGCTATTAGAGCCTGAGATGATATTTATGCTCCAAGTGTGATCGTAGGTAAATTTTCACTCTATGCTTATTCAGTATATGCACTTATAGATTCAGGCTCTGCACATTCTTATATTAATACTGAGATTGCATGGGAAAATGGGTTGAGAAATGAAAAACTAAATTAGGATATCTTGATTAGCAATCCTTTAGGACATAGTGTAGTAGTGAATAAAGTGTACCGAGATTATCAAGTTAGTGTTCAGGGGTATGTATTTTTGGTTGATTTAATTAAAATCCCATTCAGAGAGTTTGATGTGATTTTGGAAATGGATTGGTTGTCCGCCCATCAAGCTACAGTTGATTGTCAACATAAGAGGGTGGCTCTAAGAACTTCAGATGAGCAAGAAGTCACTATAGTAGGTGAAAGAATAGATTTCTTTTTCTGATGCAATTTCTGCTACATCTGCGAAGAGACTTATCAAAAAGAGGTATGTCGCCTACTTATGTTATACAGTGCAAGCGAAAAAAGAGAGTCCTAAAGTTTCATATGTGCCTACTGTTTGTGAATTTCCTGATGTGTTCCTAGATGAGTTACTAGGTTTGCCACCAGACAGAGAAGTAGAATTTGCTATCGATGTAACACTTGGTACAACACCTATTTCCATAACCCCCTACTGAATGGTTCCTTCAGAGCTTAAAGAATTAAAAATTCAACTACAGGAGTTACTTGATAAAAGTTTCATTAGATCAAGTATCACTTCTTGAGGTGCACCTGTACTTTTTATGAGGAAGAAAGATGGGTTTTTGAGGTTGTATATTGATTACCGTCAGTTGAATAAAGTAACAATTAAAAACAAATATCCCCTTCCATGCATTGAAGACCTGTTTGATCAGCTTAAAGGGGCAGATGTGTTTTCAAAGATTGATATAAGATCGGGATATCATCAGTTAAAAGTGAAGGAAGCTAACGTGGCCAATATAGCTTTTCGGACTAGATGTGGTCACTATAAATTTCTGGTTATGCCATTTGGATTAACGAATACACCAGCCATATTTATGGACCTGATGAATAGGATATTTCATCCATATCTAGATCAGTTTGTGGTTGTATTTATAGATGATATTCTGGTATATTCGAAGACACCAGTGGACCATAACAAACACTTATGAATTGTATTACAAACTCTGAGAGAGAAATAGCTTTATGCCAAATTTATGAAGTGTGAGTTTTGGTTGAATTAAGTATCTTTCTTGGGTCATATAGTGTCAGTAGATGGAATTAAAGTAGATCCCAAGAAAATTGAACCAATTTTACTTTGGACCATCGAAAAGCATCACAGAAGTCAGAGCTTTCTAGGTTTAGCAGGCTATTATAGAAGATTTATAAAGGGTTTCTACACTATTGCAGCTCCACTTACACGACAATTGCATTTTGAATTGACATAATCATGTTAAGAAAGTTTTGAGAAGTTGAAAAAGATGTTAATAGAAGTACTAGTGTTAACTCAGCCTAACTCCGATAAAGATTTTATGATCTATAGTGATACTTCTAGAGATGAACTGGGTTATGTATTAATGCAGAAAGGTAAAGTAATTGCATATGCTTCAGATAGCTTAAGACACATGAGAAGAATTATCCTACTCATAAACTCAAGCTAGCAACCATTGTTTTTGGCTTGAAAATATGAAGGTATTACCTATATGGTGAATGGTGTTATATTTACACAAATTATAAAAGTCTAAAGTATCTACTTACTCAAAAGGAACTAAATTTATGATAGAGACATTAGCTCGAATTGATTAAAGATTATTATTGCTTTATTGATTATCACCTAGGAAATGCTAATGTGGTTGCTAATGCCCTTAGCAGAAAATTTATGGCTTCCCTTCAAGCTATGAATGTTAGGTTAGGCTTGGCATCTAATGGAGCAATTATAGCTAAAATGCAAGTAAAGCCAGACTTCCTTTAGCAGGTCAAAAGTGCTCAGAAACAAGATGAACGTGTGAGGGCTGCAAAGAAATGAGTGAGAGAGGGTAATGGTGGTGACTTCTCATTAGGACTAGGTGGTAGTGTCTACTACAAGTGGAGGTTATACGTCCCAAATCAAGTTGAGCTAAAGAAGAATACTTTAACTAAAGTTCACCACAACATCTATGCAATACATCCAGAGGGTAACAAAATGTACTAGAGTCTGAAGGTAAATTATTGGTGGCCAGGCATGAAGCGAAATGTAACAGAGTTTGTAAATAAGTGTTTAATTTATTAGCAAGTAAAGGTTGAGCACCATGTCCTATTGGATTTATTACAACCTATCACTATATCATAATGGAAATGGGATCAGGTAATTATGGATTTCATGATAAGGTTACTGCTTACTCAAAGAAAACATTATGCAATTTGGGTAATAGTTATCAAACTCACTAAATCTGCTCACTTTCTGCTAGTACGGATGGACTACTCTTTAAATAAGTTGGCAGATATTTATATTAATGAAATTGTAAGACTTTATGGAGTGCCTTTTTCAATCATTTTTGATAGGGATCCAAGATTTACCTCTCAGTTTTGGAAGAAGTTACAAGATGCATTGGTGATGAAACTACATTTTAGCACTTCCTTCAACCCTTAGATGGACGGATAGTCAGAACAATTTATTTAAATTTTAAAGGACATGTTAAGATGCTGCATCCTCGAATTTGAAGGTAATTGGGAGAAATATTTACCCTTGGTAGAATTTGCTTATAATAACAGTTATCGGTCCAATATTAAAATGGTCCCATATAAAGTGTTATATGGAAGGGAATGCAGAACTCCATTATATTGGACTAAACTAAGTGAGAAAAAGATGATAGGGATAGACCTAGTATGTGAAATCGAAGAAAAGGTATGGATTATCAAAGAAAGGCTTAAAAAGGATATGGATTAACAAAAATCTTATGCAGACCTAAAAAGGAGAGACATTGAATACCAAATCAGGGATAAAGTATTTCTGAAGGTATCTTTTTGGAGGAAAGTACTAAGATTTGGCAAGAAAGGCAAGCTAAGTCCCAGATTCATGGGACCTTATAAGATTGTTCAGAGAGTAAGGCACAGATTGAAGCTTCCATTGGTGTTAGAAAGGATTCACAATGTCTTTCATGTATCCATATTACAAAGATAATGATCAGATCCCTAGCCATGTCATCAAGCCTAAATAAATTCAAATACTGCCTGATCTAAATTATGAGAAAAAATAAAAAATAAAAAAAACATTTGACTAAAGAAGTCAGACAGTTGAGAAATAAACTGATCCTACTGGTGAAAGTGATATAGAATCATCACAACGTTAAGAAAGCCACATGGGAATCAGAAGCAGCGATGAAGCAACAATATCCTCATCTTTTGAATATAGGTAAAATTTTAAAGATGAAATTTTTATAAGTATGAGAGAATTTTAATGGCGCAAATACCAGCTTAGCCATGAACAGTGCTTTTCGTAGTTGATCAGTACACCTAAATAAAAATATACGCTCAGTGGTAAAAAATAGTTTATTTGATTATCAAAAAATATTAGTCATAGTGAGCCTAAGGTTAAAATTTGAGATCAAATAGGCCTCCAAAAGTTAAAAATAAGAAACTTCCATGATTTCGATCCAAATAGTACTCTGGTTGATTGAAGGTTTGACTGAATTTTAAAAATAGCAAACGATCTCTAAAAATTTTCAAATCTCTATAAATTGAGATGTAAAACATTTTGGTAAAAAAATAAAATTTATGGTAACATTGAAAATGGTTAAATCAGATCAATTTGAGTGAACAAAGTCGGAAATGGACTTCTATTAAGCTAAAAATTTTCATGAAGATTTAATTTCTTATTTTAGAGTGCATAAATTGGGCTTAAAAATTAAATTGGATTTAATTTAGGTCCAACCATTTTGGTTAACCAGAACAGCCTAAAAACTAGGGTATTTAAACTCCAAAGTGACAGAAACCAGGAGAGCTGCATCCCCTTCTTCCCTTTCCTTGGCCAAACCTTATTTTTCCCTACAATCCACCATTTTTATTCATTTTTCCTTCAATCTCTCCCTAAAATTCAGCTTCATAAATAATATTCAGCCTTTCTACAATATGTTTACAGCCTCCAACATTAAATATATGTGAAAGAAGTGATTGAAATCAAGGTATTTTAAGTATAATTTTGAGGTAAGAGAAATTATAGGGAAAAAATTCAATTGAGGGTTCTAGGATGTAATTTAGGTTATGCAGGCTATGATTATGCAATTATATTGTAAAAAGGATGATGAATAACCATGGTTTTTTTTTATGAAATATTCATCCCATGTAAGAAAAAAAGATTGCGAAGGATCCTCAAGGGGAAAAGAGAAAGACAAGGAAGTTTGAAAATGATAAAGCAAGTTTATAAGGTTAGTGGTTACAAAATCTAACCTTTTCCATTAAAATTAAATTGAATTAGGTTATGTTTATATTATGTAAGTGTGTTAAATGCATGTGAAATTAAATTAAATGGTTTATGTGACACTCGCTAGAGCCGCCCTTCATTTTCGAGTTCGCTCTCGGGGGTTCACTTTTAGGGTTCGAGATCGAAGGAGGCTCGCTTAACTCATAGATTGGCCACTTCGCCATAAAGAGGGATCAAGCCCAGTCTATGGCTAATGGTCACCTTATGAAGGCGTCTACTAGTGGTTCCAAAACGATAGATGTCATGGAGTCACCACCCGATAGTACATCGAGAAGTTTATCTCGATCTTTTGATACCCAAACAAAGATTGGTGTTCAGAACGTCACTCTTATTGGACATCTTAGTTATGTATTATGTTATAAGTGGGTTCTATATCTAATCCACTCTCCTCTCTTCACATGATGCAGGCGATAGAATTAAATAAACATCTCATTCAAATAAGGAAAGTGGTAAATAAAAAAAAGTCCTACTTATGATTATTACATAAGCAAATCATCTCAAAAGAAAAGAATAAAATATAAAAGAAAAATCATACATAAAACGGGTTATGGATTAGTTTGGGAACATTGGTTCCCTCATGCATATTTACAAAAAGGGTTTTATATTTGTGTGAATTTTAGGATAAAAATCGAAAATTGGTCTATATTTAAAAAACCCAATTAATTCATTAATAAATATTTTACTGCCTTTTTATTTTATCGTGCTTAAGAAAAAAATTCCTTTTTTTTATCAACTATTACAACCCGAAAAGAACAATACATTCAAAATGGATAATAAATAATAAATAGTGGTAAAAATAAATGAATAATTAAGGGAATTAGAATAAAGAAGTAAAATAAAATAATTGGCATCATCGTGGAATGGAGAAGATGATCGGTGGGGAAGCACAATTTCCCATGAAAACTATAAATCCTTTCGGAATCACGAATGCACCAATCGCTCAAAAGAAATTACATAAGACAAATAATTAGTACAAAAAAAGGAAAATGATATAATTGTAGAATTATTTTACACAAATAGAATTGGATCAAACATAAATATTTACTGTACAGGAGCAAAAAATGTCAAATCATGCATGAATATTATAATATACAAATAAATGGGACAAAAATACGTAAAGAATGCCTAAAATAAAGGAAAAATTTCCTAAAAACTCACCTAGGATGGCCAGAAATGCTAGGGATTGCCACAAAAGGAACGAGACGAAACTGAAGGATAGGTTGAGGATATCCCATCTGTTGAATGGCAGACAAGCATCTGTCGATCTATCTTCTCGTTTGTTACCTCTGGACCGAACAAAAAAACAAAAAACAATAGCAAAAATGCAAAAAAAAAAATACATAAATTATTCCTAGTCTCTAACATGCATTTATGCCACTCAAATCATGTCAAAACACATTTTTACAATGAAATACACATAAAGTACACAAAGAACCATACATTTATAGGCTTGAAGGATTAAAACCAAGCTTTGAAGGTACAATAATAGAGGAACACCCAAAAGACCCATCATACCTCTATCATGTTAGACACCCCACAAAACGAATTATATCTTATTCACACATGCGTATCATTCAATTATAATAATTTAAACATACCAATATGCATTAGAGAACCATATGATCATGTCAAACAAGTTATAGAGAGAAAATAGGAAAATAGCCTAGAATATTATCCTCAAAAAATATTATACTTCTATGGAGATGGTAGTCTAGATCTCAAACTCCGAATTGTGCTCCTAGTTCTCAAAGAATAGGTCCCAAAATCATTTTTGGTGTGTCATTTACAAAAGTTATTTAGAGCTCAATGTATTAGAGAAAGAGAGAGAAAAACCTTTTTTTATGCTCTAATGATGGCTCTCAAAAATTGATGCCTCCCTTTTTAAAACCCTATATTTAGGTTTAAATACTTTTGGAAGATTTTTGGTTGAAGAATCCCTCAAATCACTCTAAATTTAAAGGTAAAATCCCCTCCAAATTTGGATAGAATCCTCCTAATCAAAACTACCCTTTTCTAAAAAACCCAAAAAGGTGGGAAATTTTGGACTTCGGGTGAGGGACAGCCATCTCTCATCACTAACCCCTAATTTTAACTAAAAAACCCTCTAGATGGCCTCCATAGGAGAGAGGTTCCCACAGACGGACACCTTTTCAGGTGAAAAATGGCCATCTATCACCACTGGAGACCTAAATCAAGATTTTTTTTATGTATGTTCTGTTAAAACACTTGAAAACATTTGGAAAGACTTAGAAAATTATAGAAAATCCTTAAGAAAAAGCTGAAAATTCACGATCAGAGCTTTGAGATCCGAACCCATTATCAGTAATATGTTATTTTCTCATCATCGGATAATCCTGATCTAGGTTATCTCCGGTCATAGTGTCTATAGTTGCCCCTAATTTTGGGTAGCTGGTGCACTGGTGCTAAAATTATGAGTGAAAGAAAAAGATGCATACCTGAGGCAGTGATGCTCTTGGTTTACTTGTTGCTTGGAATCTTTGATAAGCACTTGAGGCATGTAGAGTTAGGATTTGAGACTAACTCCATCGAAGGCGATGATTCTCTAGTTGCTCAATTAGCACCCGGGGTATGCATAATTGAGGCAACGAGGCTTTTCGCTTGATTAAAGCCCGGGGTATGTAGAATCAAAGTTTGGAACCAACTTCATTGAAGGTGGCAAATCTCCACTTATCCAATGAGTGTTTGGGGCATGTAGAATTGGGATAAGATGATAAATTTTTGCCTAATTAGCATCTAGGGCATACAGAATCAGGGCTATTTAGATGCATCTGATTAGCACCTAAGGTATGCAAAATCATAGTGATTTGATGAAGATCGATTAGTGCCTTGGGCATACATTAATCAATTAATACCTCACAAAGGATAGGCTTCCATCATTTTTATCACACCAAAAATAGGTCGCACACAAAATTTCAGCCCAATCGGAGTCTATTTTTGGTTCGATTCGATTAAATTGATCCGATTCAAATATACTGATTTTACAAAAAAATTCACTTTTCATTACCAAAATATTCTACATAAAATTTAAGGAAGATCTATAAATTTTGGCAATTTTTGGAGTTTGTTTGTGATTTTTAAAAATTCATGCAAAATCAAGCCAGCCTTCATATAATAAAAATTGACTCGCTAGCTTTTTCGTATTTTTTACTTTTGGAGGCCTATTTAAGCTTGGTTTCACTTCAAATTTTAACTCCAGACTACCCGTGAATGATATTTTTCGATGGTCTAATAAATTTTTTTCATCTCCAGATGTACTTTTCAGCTCGAATTCACTATTCATTGTCAGAAAATGCTATTCATGACTAACCCTGCGTTCAGGCCATTACACCAAGGCTCTGAATCTCATAGCTCCCTCTTGAGTATCTAACCACTGATACCCTTCATACTCTATGGTGGGCAGAACCTCTTGGGTCACGTCTGCATAGGTGTAATAAGCTAGAGCAAAAAAGTCTAACCAACCTGCTTGAGCTAAGAGCCTATCTGCCTCCTCAAGCAACCTAAAATCTGCCAGGAACTGACTGGACATAAATCTGCTCGCTCTGTACTGAACCTAAGCTAAGGCTCAATATCTCCTAGCTTGTATGGGTGTCATATAGTTCGGTACCGACTAGGATGGCTACGGATGTGCTATCCTTTGGGGCATCATATGTAAATGCCATATGTTATTTCATGTTAAAGTGTCAGCAAATAATTCATGCAAAGAATACACACATAATTTTAACAATCATTCACAAAAGACGAGATGAAAATGCCTTGCACTATAAATTAGATAACATCCGAGCATCATTCTGGCTAGAAATGATATTGTCTTCTGCATACAAGTAATTCTAAAACAACATACGAGCCGTCAAGGCCTATGTAACCATAACACTATGTTTCACACTTTTCGAGGGATTTTGATAAAAATTTTGGTAGAATCTCAACTAAGAATGTAACTGCCCCCTGCATACAAAACAGATTTAAAGGAAAATGGCAAACCACGGACCCTTAGGACCACCAAGTAATTAAAATGAGACAAAAATTTGGTGGCATTTCGATTGGGAATGTGACTGCCTTCCTGCATAAAAGATGCATTTTAACACACAACATGTCGCAAACCATTAAAGCCACTAAACAATTGCAAACTTGAGTTATTCATGCTTGGTGTAATGGTAAACAAAAAAATGCTTCTAAGAATTCAAAGATTATGTGCACTGTTGCCCAAAAACATAATGCTATAAATCCATATGCTCAAACATTAAGCTTATAACTATCTATGGTGTCATGTAAACAAATTTTGGCATTTTATTGTGTTACTTAGGCTACAAGGCATCAATTAAAACACAACACAATAAGACATAGCATGAAATATAGATACAATGTTAAATTCTCGCACCTATTATGCCTAAAATTGCAATTTTCTAACCTAAGTTGTATTTTAACTTAAGAAAATAACAAAGAAAAAGTTAATTTTTTACTTACTTAGAAAGGATGATAATAAAAAGGTAAAAGTAGTAGAAAGGCTTTGCTCCCTGAAGTGCGCCTCATTCCCAGGAGTTCGTAATCGTAAACGGCTCGCAATTTGGACATCGGAAGAGAGAAAATAAGGGGAAAAATCGTTTGTGAAGCTTGAAAGTCGAAAAAAATGGAGGTTTGGTTAGAAATAAAGGAGGAGACCCTTTTATATTGTTGGAATTGAGCGAGGTATGGGAAGGCTATCCTTTGTGAGGAAACAAACAGGATGGAAAAGGATCCCGTCCCTCAGGTTAAAATGACCAAAATGCCCTTAGATTTTATTTTTCCTTTAATTTTCTCATTTTAACTCTGTTTCCTTGATTTTTGGACTGTTTTCATTGATTTTTCAAACTCTACTCATCAAAAATTAAATTACAACATTATTTACATTACTTTTATGGGTTACAATATTATTTTACAATATTTATAGACTCTAATTGCTCTTTTGATACAGATTAATGTATAAAAGTTTGAAATACCCCCTGAAATTTGGATGTCTATAAATATACAGGACCTTTCGCATTCCAAACCTTTAAGGATTGACTATTTAGTCCATTGAACCTTTCTTTAAGGAATGATTGTTTAGGCCATTGAACCTTTCATACTTTTTGAAAATGCAAATAAAGGCAAATGCGATAATATGTACGTGCAATGCATGTGACATGCAAAATGTGATTTTTGACCTTTCAATAGTGAGGGACGAGTAGGCTGTGGCTTGCTTAGTTATAAAGAATGGGCATCCATCATAAATTTCCTATAAATAATCCCTAATTTCCTTGGTTTTTATGCTTTTGACTTTTCAATTCCCAATAAGCCTCCACCAAGTATTTTTTCTTTTTCTTCTCCTTTCTTTTTGTTTTTATTTTTTTGTTCTTTTCTGTTGATTTTCCCTATTTATTCTACTTGCTTCTCTTGTTTGCTTATTATTCTTATAATCCCTTCTGCATTCTAGACTACTTAAAAAAAGATCATACCATTATTGTCACCATGACCACTGGCCTTATAAAACTACACCGTTTATTGGATGACTCGAGGATTTGGGAGGACTACCAATTAACTCCTTATTCTAGCCTGAGATTCCTAAGGAGAGTGTCTCTAGATAGAAACTTTCTACTCGCAGCTGCTTGCTTCTGAGACCCTAGATTTTATTTGTTTAGGTTCACTCATCAGGAGTTTTGTCCCCTGCCCGAGGAGTTCACTGCTATAATGGGTGTCAGATTCGAGCATGACGTTTGACCTTGCCTACCACCTGTTATATCCAGGTAGCCCAAAGAGGTAGTCTATACCTTTAGTGTTCTCCCTTCTGAGGCTTGAGGCTTGATTCCTTTTGGGAGGACATTCCCTCTGGAGCAGCTAATCAATGTTTTCACAGACTTCAATGATGTGTCTACCTTTCACACTGGCGTGGCAGTACTTTGATGTTTTACAAGATTCTTGCTAGTGTGTGGCAATGATCCCTGGTTTGGGATTATGAGCTGCTTATCATAGTAGAAGTCATATACCGAGGATGTAGTCCATTCCATGTGATCATAGCCGAGACCATCTTAGGCTTGGATAAGGTTCACTAAGATCCTTACTCCTTTCTCATCGGTAGTCCACTGCTCCTTCAGGTATTTCTTTATTCTTTTAAGGTAGTATGCCTCTTGTAGATTTTCATACTAGTTTTTCTTATTTAATGCGCATCTTTTTTATTTTTCACATATTTTTTTGTCGGAGATGAACCCAACTTATCCGAATGGCTTTTTTTTAAGTATGGTTTCGTGAGAAGCTACAATTAATTTTAGAGCCTCATAAATCCTTACGCCATACGCATGTTACTCTTCATCACCTACTTTGGAGGTTTCAGTCAGTCCAGGAGGCAGCTGTGTGGTTGGCTCACTTAACAAATGCTGATATTAGGTTTATGTGTGCTCGGTTGCCTATCACCTTTGTGGTTATGGATGGAGATTCCAGGTGCATCCCTTTTTGTGGACTCCATCGTGCTGCCTTTTATATCACTACTCACTGTGTTTGATAGTTTGGGGGTAGACAGGATATTATCAAGAGATCCTTTGGCTTTTGATGCTTTACCCTCAGCTATGCTTTCGTGATGGAGTACTACTAGAGGATATGGGTCTAGTTTCATGCGAGGACTACCCTTCTCGCCATTGGTGCTAGCAACTTCAACACTTTCAAGCCTTATAGGCGGTGGGTTACCAATTCGACCATCGATAATAGGCTTTAGATCATACACTAGTATAGATTAAGTATTTTATTTATGATGGACCTTTTAATTTTCAACATGTAAAAAATTATGCTATTTTTTGTTACATGAATGGCTATAGGCATGATATTTGTTTTTGATTTCAGTACATATGACCATTATTTGATGTTAACATAATAACACATATTATTTGATATCAAGAAAAAAACCTTACTTGTATCATAACTCTTATCATCAATTAGCCCTCTCGGATTTTCTTGATTGATTATTTTCTTTCAGCCTCTAATTTTTTTCCAGAATTATTTTTTTTGTTTTCACCCTAATGAGGCATCCAATTTTAGCAAGGCCGCCATTTTTTGATTTTTAACCTGTAGGGCATTTATTCTCTTCTTTTTCTCTTTTTTTAATCTTTAGCCATGGAATTGTTTTAGTTTGTCGGCATTCACAGGTTTTCTGAACTCGTTGCCATCATTATCTGATAAAATAGTAACACCTTTAGATAATAATTTCTTCAGCATAAAGGGGCCTTCCCATATGGGCTTGAACTTGCCTCGAATATTTGGAACTCCTAATCTCATCTATTTAAACACTAGATCTCCTTCTCTCAGGGGATGTTTCTTAACTTTCTTACTAAATAAATGAGCCAGTATCTTCCGGTAGACCTAATTGTGATAATACGCCCTCATTATATCCTCATCTAACAGGTTAAGTTATGCCAGCCTCTACCTAGCCCATTCTATTTCTGGTATCTTTGCTTATAAAACAACCCTTAAAGATTGATGTTTGATTTCTATAGGTAGTACTGCTTCGATTTCATATACCAAGGAAAATGGTGTAGCTCCCGTGGATGTTCTGGTTGTAGTCCTATAACCCCACAATGTGAATGGTAACTTATTAGCCTAATCCTTTTAAGTCTGGACCATCTTGGCCAAAATCCTTTTCACATTCTTATTAGTTGTTTCGACCGCTCTACTTGCTTAAGGTCGATAAGGAGAAGATTCATAATGCTGTACCTCATACTTGCTGAGCATCTATCTAGTTTCATCAGCAAACTACAATCCATTATCTAACACCATATGGTGAGGTAAACCATATTTGCATATTGAATTCTTCTCAATAAACCTAGCCATATCCCGTGCATCCACTTTCTTAAAGGACTTAGCTTATACCCACTTGGTAAAAAGTCAATAGCCACTATGACACGCCTATATCCATTTGAAGCAGGTGGGTAAATCATTCCTATGATATCTAACCCCATGCAACAAAAGGATAAGGTGATGTAAGGTTTCATAGTTCTAAAATGGGTAAATGTATCAAGTCTACATATTGTTGACACAATTGGCATTCTTTGACATACTTGGAGGAATCATTGTCCACTATGAGCAAAAAGAAACCTTGTCTCATAATCTTTTTTGCTAAAGCCAAGCCATTCATATAAGCACCGCACACTCCTTCATGTACTTCCTTCATTACTTTCCTCACTTTCTTTTCATTCAAGCACCTCAATTGTATCCCCTCGGGTTGTCTCTTGTAAAAAAAACCCTTCCTACAATAATAAATTGAGAGGACAGCTTGTAAATCAATCTTTAGTCCTTTTCAGTTGCTTCTTTAGGGAACATTGATTTTTCTAGATAATTTTGTATGTCAAAATATCAAGACTTTTCATCATCTATCTCGACATCTATGACGTAACACTCTTATACACTTTTGATATACGTATGTCCTATTCACTTAGACAGCTTCCATAATTTATACCTCACTTGATTGAAACTATTATACTTACGTGCCAATTTTTTTTTAAAGAAAATTTTGACGGCATAACTACTTATACATTGCACTATCCTTCCTGCAATTTCAAACAAAACATAGCCCACATAAGGCACACAACTAAAATCAACACTTTTAATATCAGCAATGTTCAAGCATCCACTTGTACAATTCATCCACATCCATCCACGTCCATCCCATATTCAACTAATAATATATCTATTATATTCCATAAATGGTTCACATTATCATTCTTAAATCCATACAAAACCATATACATATCCATATGTGTACTTATATTTACATATACATGCCGTTAATATTCATTACACAAAATATACTAGCTAAAAAGAATCCTTGATCTCGTACCCTCCAATTTGATACATGTTTGCTCCCCTATAACACTTAAAGGTACCTACACGCAATAAATAAATTATGTGCTGAGTATTATATGTGCTTAGTGGTGGTTACAAGTCTAAAGATTTCCATTAAAATACAGGCATGCACATATAATAATCTTATCCAATGAAATATGAAATAAATTTACATTAATCAATTAATCCCTTAATAATTTAGTTACTTAATTACACATGTCATTGTTTAATTTCATTTTCACTTTTACTACTTTAACTAGTTTAAAATTTACATTTTAATCCCTTAATTGCTCCCTTTATGCCAATTTACATTTTAGTCCCTATTATTTTATTAGTTTACCTATTTTATTTATTTAATTATTTATTTATCCATTTTTATTACTTAAATTCCATACTTAGTAAGAATTACCACATTTACCCTTAAACTTCCATTTTCTTTCAATTAAGTCCATTTTCATTATAATTTATTATTTAATTCCTATTTACTCATTTTAATTCCAGTATTACTTTTTTTACCATATTGCCCTTAATGTCATTTCGGTAAGAATCTTTGGACCAGATACACGAGACATGAATCCCATAGATCCATAACATTTAGGAGTGACCCAATGGACCATCCATACATTTATATTTACATTTTAACAATTCATTTCATTTTAGTAGACCGTTATTGGCCTAGCATAGTGAGTCATCATGACTCACACCGTGGTAAGGTGTCTCTATGACTAGCCAATTATACCTTGTGCTAGATTGCCTATCGGACTATTACTAAGGGCAGTTGCTTATATTCTTATTTACAAATGACTCGATTTCTTAAAATATTCTTACTATCAATTTTGCTGATTTGTCTCGGGTTTCGTTTTACATGGTTCGTTTTTATTTGCTAACTCCAATTACAATAAAATTGCATATAAACATATTTATACCATATAGTTTACATTAAGTACCTAGTGTAGGTACAACTTAAATAATTATACAAATGAATTCTAAAATTTATCTTTCATGTAAATTATACTAAACTTTAATTCTTTTTCATTATGACTTATAAAAATCTCTAAATAATCATTATACTCAATATCACCATGCACATAATCATTCGACCACTACATTATCAATACCCTTCATTTTCTTTTCTTCTTTAATTGTTATTTATTTCGCTTTATTAAGCCTTATTTCTCACGATTATAAAATTATCTTACATTATTTAACCAGATAAACCTATGTTTATACTTAAATATCCTTTTAGCCTAGCAACAAGTAACATTATGTAACACCCTTATCACACCACCTATCACTGTTCCGGTACGTCATAGGCCAAAAACAATTTTTCCCAACTATTTTTCTTATAACTTATTATTCGTACTTTCATACTCTTAGGTTTATAACTTAAGTTCATTTATTCTTTAGAGGTCCATCGTTGACCTATAACTGTCCAATTTATTATGCACTTAATAAAATTTTTGCAATATAACGGCTGTATATGGTGCTAGCCCCCTAAAAAGTAGACAATTCACATAACCTCTTAAAATCACAACAACAATATAAATATATAACAATCATTCATATCTGCATTTCTAAAATTCACATATCCACTATTTAAGTCTGCTATCCATAATTCTCATACACATCACCAAACATTAATTATTACGAACCCAAAGATAAACTTCTCTTTTTGCATATATACATATCCAGAGTAATATCTTTATATACATGCCAAAATATTGATAACAAAAACATCTAAAAGAAATCTCGTAAGGTGTATTCTTGCTCCTGCTCCTGCTCCTGAGTACCTGCATGCAGTAATAGTTATGCACTGAGCACTAAACATGCCCAGTGGTGACTAACAATCTAAATATTTTCTACAATTATCTCAAATTGATCAATAATGCATAAATTAATATCTTATACATTTAGGGCTAAAATTATGCAAAATTGTTAACTTTTCTTTTCGAACATCGTTTTAATCTTATAACATTATTATCCATTTAATACTTATTCTTTATTAAACCTATCAATTTAACTCAGAACTTTTCATTTTATCCAATTTAGTCCTTTTTATCGTTTACTTACAAATTTACCCTTATTAACCTCTTTTTTGTTAGTGTAAGCCCTAGCCCCAATATATTGTTGTAAAAACACTTAAGTTAATAAATGAGGCATTTGTTTTATCTATTGTATTCCTGTGCATATCAAATGGTAGAACTATCCAAGAATGTTTTTTCATTTTAAGTTATCATATGTGAGGCATATGGTTATAAGACCTTGAAACAATTGAGACTTCATTCTAAATATCCCTAGTCAGTTGTTGTTATGGGAATAACAAATGAATTAAGACTAGTATGCTCTCTCTGATAAGATGAGTTCTATCTTACGAATCATAAGGACTAAAGTGTCAATCAGAGATCATAGATACATGTTTAGAACATGGTATCTGGATTCGATCCGTTCATGAGAGCACTACATGGTACAAGTCATAAGTGTTTCTCATGTGCAAGTTTTACATCGGAGTTCTTAGACCTAAAATCTCTATGAAACTCTTTATGAATTACTATGTACTTTGACATACACCTAACATACTCATAACAGAGTGACAAGTATGGGTATGCTTAGGTATGCACTGATTTATATTAGAGAGCATGAGAGAAGTAAAGTGATCACCCCTTTTGATAAGAGAGAAAAATATCATCGGCCACTTGATCAGTGAACTGAGAAGTGTATGGCCATACCGAGATGAAATAATGAGTAATCATTATTTATCTAAGAGTTCAGTATCACTGGAATATCAAGAAAGAAATTAATATATATAAGGATGACTAGTTTCATGCCTTATATTAATTATGATATTTATGGGTAAGGAACTATGCAAAATTGCATTAGGTCACTAAATGCCATTTGCATTTTCATTTAATTTGGAATGCTATAATATCTTGCTAGAGAATATTTATAGCATTTAGATTATTTATTAATTCATTACCAATATTAAATGGACCTATAGGATCGCACACAAGGCATTGGGCTTAAAATATTTAAAATAGAGTATTGGGCATTAATTTAGGCTTTTATTTAAAGTCAAATTAATGTATGTAATGGATATTAAAATTGCTAATTGGACCTTGGTCCATGAGAGAGGGAATTTCGGCATTAGTAGGTTTAATTTCAATTAATTAATTATCTTGAATTAATTAATGTAATTAAGTATTAAATCCTAAATTGTATTTAATCAAGATATAATACTTGAGAGGGAATTAATGTGGCCGAAATTCAAGCTAGAAATCCTAGTTGAATTTTGCAACTACTAACCCTAAAGAAGTAGTTTGTTTTGATTAAATGATTAATGCAAATTTAAATGAATTTGAATTTAAAAAGCTAATAGAATTTGAATTAATTTAAATCACTTAATTAGGAAGTGATGGAGGCTGAAAAGAGACCTAATTCTAAGGGATTTCGGCATTCACATCTCTTTCCTAAATTAATGATATAAATTGATTAATTTTATTTTGACCTAAGTGACAATTCTCTCTCTTGGCCGAAATTCTCAAGGGGAAAGAACTCTTTCTTCTTCTCTTGTATTTTTGGGTAGCAATAGCAACCTAAAAGAAGAAAAATATCAGATCTTGTAGCTTCAAACCATTTCCATTACCGAATACACAAACATAGAGCTAGCACTCACGGTTTTAAGCCATCTTTGCAAGTATGTGTGTGTGAGCATAGAGTGGTGTGGCGTAAAGGCTGCTCCTTTGGCATTGGTGTTCGAGATCAGCAATATATAAGTCTATCTCATATATTGGCCATAGCAAAAATCAAGTTTTAAAAGCATCCAAGGTTGTAAGTTTTCAAAACCCTAAAATTACATGTTTCATTTTTATGTTATATATTGCGTGGCATGAATGATCAAATTTTTAATTTTTCTGCTACGTGATTTTCATGTTTATGCCATGTGATATCCCTTCATTTTTTTGGTCTTTAAGCTATTAATTAAGATACTTTACATTGAGTTACGCTTATTTGGGCAGTTTTTTGCAAAATTACATTTTAGTCCTTATTTATTATAAAACTTCATTTCTAAGTAGTTTATCCATCAAATGACTGTTTTACCTTTAATTAAGCATTTTTTAATTAATTTACTTAATTTCTACCATTTTGGAAAAAATTAATATTTTACCCCTAAACTTTCATTTTCTTTTACTTTAGTCCTTTTTCACTTTTAATTATCACTTTTCATTATCTTTTCAAATTTTTGGCATTTTACTTTCATTATGCCCCTAGTACAAACCCGGCCGAAAATCTCAAACCTGATAAACGGAACGTGAATCCCATTGGGCCACCACTAATAGAAAAATGACCCCCAATGAACCATTGTCATAAAACACTTTACTTACACTTTCACTTATACACTGAAGCTATGGATATCGGAGATCCTACCACAGCAAAACAAGTTGCCATGACTTGCACCACGGTATATATATTCCTATGGCCAGCCAATTATATTCTGAACTAGTTTTTACTGCCTGACTATTCCTAAAGACACAATTATAATTATTTTATTAATCTTTTTAATTTTCAAAAAATTTGTCGGTTGACTTTTCATTTATTTTTCATGAAATGTAAATTAATTTCATATTAATTCACCAACTTTTACATTTTTATTGAATTATTCCTTAATAACTCCATATTTTTTTATTAAATGTATTCAATTTTTTCAAAAATATTCTAATAATTCAAATAAATTCTATAAAAATTCATATGTTCATTATTTTACATTTACCACCATTTTTCACTTATTTTATGAGTTATTTCACAATAATTCATTATTTTCACTATATACATAGACATTTAATAAACTTTAACATTCTCAATTTAATTTCAAAAAGTCTTTAAAAATTCATGGGCACTAATTATTGTATTTTAAGTTAATTTAGGCTATTATTACTTAATTATATGCAAAAATTCCATTGATTTTCCTTAAAGAATAATTCGGCCACCTATACTAAACCACCCTAAAAATTTTTATATTTTACTTTAGGCATTCAATTAGTCTTCTATATGATTTAATTTCATTTTTCTCACACCAATTACAACATTTAAGCAATTTAACAAAATTTTTCCTAATTATGTAAAGGAAAATAATTCAATTAAATAGAAAATATTAAGATTTATTAGCCACTTACAATTTTTCCTTGATCAAGGGTGCCTAAACTTCCTTTTTTTGCCCTTGGCCCTTGCAAGCTTTTCTTCTTTTTCCTCACCTACCATGGCCGGCCATCAAAACTCATTAAACCTTATTTTTTGTCCTCAAATGCAGAAATTAAGCTCATAAATGAACTCTACACCTCAAAGACTATAAGAAAACACCAAAGAATAAATTAAAATCAACTAATTTCTTAAACTTTACCTTAAACATTTTTCTTTTCAAGCTTGATTTCTGCTTTTCCTTTGCTCAAATCAAGTAATAGAGACTTGATTAATGATCTAGAGGGATGAAATTTTGGTTTTTATGTTGAGACTTAATGGAGAATTGGAGTAACAAATTAAAGAAACAAAGAGAGAGAGATGAGAGAAGTGGTTCGATCTTAGAGGAGAGAGGGAGAGAGCTGAGAATTTTTTGGGTTATTCTAAAAAATTTCAGCTCTTAAATATCTCTCAAATGGGCCTAATAGGTGGGCTTAGCCCAATTAAATTTAAAGGCCCATTTTAGGTAATTTAAGGCCCAATTAAAATTATCTCCCTTACCACCTTTAAATCACTCCAAAAATAATTCTATCACTCTTATCACATCAAAAATAGGTAGTACGCAAATATTTGGCATAATCAAAGTACGTTATCGGTCTGATTCAAATTTATCGATCCGATTCGATAACTACCGGTATCACCGAAAAATTTGATTTTTACTACCAAAATATTCTACATAAAAATTCATAAAGACATGCAAAATCTGACAACTTTTGAAGTTCATTTACTATTTTTAAAAATTTATGCAAAACTAAGTCAGTTTTCCTACCAAGAAAATTGACTCACTAACTTTTTCATATTTTTGACTTTTTGAGGTCCATTTGATATCGGTTTCACTTCAAATTTCAACCATGGACTCACCATGACTAATACTTTCTGATGGTTCAATAAAATATTTTTGACTTCCGAATGTACTTTCAGACCCGAGAATTACTATTTACCATCGGAAAGTACTGTTCATGACTGATTCTGATTCGGTGTTCATCTGCACCACGAAAGTAAGGTAGGGGAGCTGTCCCTCATACTTCAGCTTCCAGACTAGTTGGGCAGTCATCACATAGACAAAGGCGAGCAGTGGGACAGACCTATGTTGTCAGGGCTCGAGAAGAAGAGGATGTTCCCAATGTGATAGTGGGTAAATTTCTTCTGTTATCTGATTTTGTATATGCACTGATTGATCCTGGCTTCACACACTCCTACATTAATACAGAATTAGCACGGGGTAAAGGGATGAAAGAGACATGCTTGGACCAGGATATCTTGATGAGTAATCCTCTTGAGCATAGTGTGGTAGTAAACAAGATTTATAGACAGTGTCCTATCGACGTCCAGGGACATGTATTCCTGAAAAATCTGATCGAGTTGCTCTTCCAAGAGTTTGACTTGATTTTAGGGATGGATTGGCTATCCACCTGCCAAGCGACAGTTGATTATAGGAAGAAGGGAGTCACCTTACAGTTTCAGAATGGTGATAAGATCACAGTTGTGGGTGTGAGATCCAATTTTTTGTCTGATATGTTATCAGCTACTGCAGCAAAAAGATTGATTATGAAAGGTTGTGAAGCTTATGTGTGATTGTTTGGTTTTTCAGAAGGCTAGTAAGTTCTAACCGTTGTGCTGCCGAAAATTTGTAAAAATGAATAGTAATTTAGATTGTTATAAATCAACGAGTTGAAGATATATTGTATCAAATCGTTGGGCAGTAAATAAATTTTGGAATAGGAAAAAAAATTTACCGTTTATCGCTTAATCCTGTATTGAAAGAAACTGTTTTGTTAAGGGTGTTACACATTCCTTATTATTTTTTATGCCATTCTCATTTATCAAGCTTAATTATATCCCCATTTACTTAATTGTACCATTAATTTGCATTTAATACTCAACCATAATAATTTTTTTCTAACCTATCCTTTTCAGCCATCAAGCTCTTTTTATCCCATAATTAATTTCTTTATTATTCTCACTTAATTCACTTCATTATAAATTATTTATTAATGTAACATGAATATTTTACAATAAATTCTAATATAATCCTTAAGGAATCATTAACTACCATTCAGCCTTCATGATGCCAAACCCATCTTTATATTTTCTTTCCATTTTATACATTCTAAATCACCCTTTTAACTACTCTAAACATGTCTATATAATTAAATCTCACTTTACACACAATTTCCACCTAAACATAACACATACATAACCTAATTTAATATAAATAAAATGAAAATAGTTAGATTTTGTAACCACTAACCTTATAAACTTGCTTTGTCCTTCTCAAGCTTTTTTTTTTCTTTCTCTTTTTCCCTTGGAGGATCCTTCACACTC
This sequence comes from Excoecaria agallocha, assembly GCA_037975025.1. Taxonomy (NCBI): domain Eukaryota; kingdom Viridiplantae; phylum Streptophyta; class Magnoliopsida; order Malpighiales; family Euphorbiaceae; genus Excoecaria; species Excoecaria agallocha. The sequence goes on along the minus strand of CM075822.1, from coordinate 5,646,218 downwards.
CTTGCTTCCTACATAGGCCGAATTTTCATCAAACAAAAATCATGGTAAATCTTCTTCATTTTTACAATACAATAACATAATCATAACCTATATACCCCCAATTATATCCTAGAACCCTCGAATGAATTTTTCCCTAACAATTTCTCTTACCTAAAAATTATACCTTCCTTAAATATCCCTTGATTTAATCCAATTCTTTCACACAAAATAGAGATTAGAGGTTGCAAGGATGCTATAGAGGAGCTAAATATAACCTAGGAGGCTTGATTTTTGGTGAAAATATAAGAGAAAGAAGAAGAAAATGAAAGAAATGGTGAAGGTGAAGCCATATTTGAGAGGAGAGGGGAAGAAAGAGAAGATTTCTAGAGTTATCTCCAGAATTCTGATATTTTAGGGGTTTTTATACCCTAAAATTCAGGTTGGGTTGGTCCAACAAAATTGGTTAGGCCTAAATTAAGTCTAAATTGAATTTTAAACTTATTTATGCACTTTTAATTATTTCTCTCCCCCACCAACTTAAATTTACTCAAAATTAATTTCATAATTCTTAAAATAATAAATTAAGCCTCCACAAAAAATTTAAGCTTAATCAGAGTCTATTTTAAATCCTATTCACTCGAATCGGTTCGATTCAACCACTTCCAATGTTACTGAAAAATTTATTTTCTTGCACCAAAATATTCTACATCTCATTTAATATAGGACTGAAAATTTTGAAAATTTTAGAGTTCATTTGTTATTTTTAAATTCAGTCAAACTTTTAGTCAACTAAGGTACTATTTGAACCAAAACCCTATTTTTTATTTTTAAGGACCTATTTGACATCATTTTGACTTCAAATTTTAACCTCGAACTCACCATGACTAATATTTTTCAATAGTCAAATAAAATATTTTTACCATCCGACGTATTTTTCTGTTTGGATATACTAGTCAACTACGAAAATACTATTCACAGCTAACCCTGAGTTTAGACCATTACATCTTCCTTCTTAAAACATAGATTATCAGAACTCAAAATTAACATAGGCTTCATAACCACTCTTACCAAATTATCTCAAATGGACTCTAAGGTAGCCAAAGCATCTGCAAATTGACTCTCTTCCTTGGGCATGAATCCAAATGTACAGATCTCGAACTTATCACTCAAATCCTTCAGGTACCTAAGATAAGGCAATAAACATTTTTCTTTTACTGTCCATTCTCCCCTTACTTTGTAAACTACTAAAGATGAGTCCAAAAATATCTTTGTAGACTTCACCCCTATTGCCAATAAAGCTTCTCATCCAAAAATACACATTTCGTATTCCGCTTCATTGTTCACGGCTTTGTACCTTAACTTCTTAGCTAATGGCATCTTTTTTCCTTTTGGGGTAACTAGGATTACTCCTACTCGTACCTCTTTATTATTCACAGCTCCATCGAAGTACATCTGACATCCTTGCACCTTTATAACTACCACATGTTCATTAGGAAATTCATATGTTACCTCTTCTCCTTCTAGAGGTTGATTAGCTAGGAAATCTGCTACTGCCCTTCTTTTAACGATTTTCCTAGCAGTATGCTCTATATCGAACTCCTGTAAGAGAATTAACCACCTTCTCATCTTACCTAGCAATGAGGGAGCTTCTTGTAAGTAACTAAGAGGATTTTATTTGGCCATAACTTGAATTCTGTAAGAATGGAAATAGTATCTCAGTTTATTCGATTCCCATATGATTGCTAGGCAGATCTTCTCAACTTTCACATAATTTACCTCGTAGGGAAGAAACTTCTTGCTGAGATAGTACACTGCATACTCAATCCCGAAATCATCCTCTTGCGCCATCATAATCCTATCGAACCATCTTCTATTGCCAAGTACAAAATTAAAGGTTTTCCTATTTAGGGTAGTCTCAACATTGGTGGGTTTAACAAATAATTTCGGATGGTGTTGAAGGCGTTTTGACAATCTTCATTCCAAACCACAAGCTAGTCTTTCCTGAGCAATTTAAATAATGATTGGCAAATCGTAGTTAATTTGGCTATGAACCTACTTATGTACTGGATCTTACCCAAAAATCCCCTGACTTCTATCTCTTTCTAGGGCACTGGCATTTTCAATATAGCATTTACCTTGTCAGGATCCACTTCTATACCTATTTGACTCGTTATATAACCCAATAGCTTATCTGAAGTAACTCCAAAGATGCACTTCTTAGGGTTGAGGTAAAGGTTGTATTTATTGATCCTCTAGAAAAACTTCTCTAGAGCTTCAAAGTGACCCTCTCTGGTAACTAACTTAATCATTATGTCATCTACATACATCTCTACTTCTCTATGGATCAAGTCATCTAAAATCTTAATGGCCATTCTTTAGTAGGCGGCACCTATGTTCTTGAGACCAAAAGGTATAACTCCGTAAGCAAACATTTCCCATTCAGTTATGAAGGTTGTTTTGATCCTATCCATTATTTTATTTAAAATTTGATTATACCTGGCATACCCATCCATAAAATAGTATGTGGTACTAGGAGCTGCACTATCGATGAGGACATCTATGTAGGGCAAAGGAAAGTCATCTTTGGGATAATTCTTATTTAGATCTCTATAATCTACATAGATCTTGACTCTTCCATCCTTTTTTGCCACAGGAACCACATTTGCTAACCATGTGGGATATTGGATTTTCACCAAAAACTTAGCCTCTATCTGCTTTTTGACCTCCTCTTTAATTTTCTCAGCCCATTTTGGCCTAAGTCTTCTAAGTTTCTATTTGACCGGCTTGTATTCCAGATATGTCAAATAACACGTTCAACGATCTCCTGATCTATCCCTATCATATCTTTTTAGGTTCAGGCAAAGACTTTTTCATATTTTTCAATATTCTCTTAAATGTTTCTCTCTCTTTAGGAATTATATCTAATGCTAGTAAAATTTCTTTTGGATTTTCCTTACTCCTGAGATTGAATGAACATGTATTTGTTGAGTTAATATCAAATATAGATGATTTAAGATCATGATCATGCATAATAAAATCAAAAGAAACATCACACAAGTAAACAAAATTGTTCATCTCATTAATGTAATCAAAAGAGCAAATATTATTCTCATAAAAAAGTTCAGGAATATAAACAACATTAATAAAAGTATCTTTTTTGATCTTGTCAATATCAGATGTTTCTCCTATCTCTGGGCCAACTTTGAGTGGTTCTTCAGCTTCCACCTTCCCTTTACCTTTCAACTAAATGTCAAGCAGTTTCTCCGTCAAGACTTTCTTTAGCATTTCTTTATCCCAGGCTGAATGGTGCAACGGTATTTTTTCTTCCCAAAAACCCTCAACTGGCTTGATGATTTCTTTTTCCAATCAAAAATAGCATTGAACATCTCAAATCGTGGCACTAATTCAATTATAAAAAACTTAACCAAGATACTATTCTAAGTAAAGTCTCTTTGGTTCCCAACGGAGTTGCCACTATGATGTATGCTATAGCTGTCCTTCATTTTTAGGTTCGCTTTCGAAGGCTTGCTTTTAGGATCCGAGATTGAAGGAGGCTCGCTTAACTAATAGATTGGCCACTTGGCCATAAAGAGGGATCAAACCCAGTCTATGGCTAATGATCACCCTATAAAGGCATCTACTAGTGGGCCCAAAAAGATAGGTATCATGGAGTCGCCACTCGATAGTACATCAAAAAGTTTATCTCGACCTTTTGATACCCAAATAAAGATTGATGTTCAAGATATCACTCTTATCGGGCATCTTAGTTAGGTGTTATTTTATAAGTAGGTTCTATATCTAATCCACTCTCATCTCTTCATACGATACAGGTGATAGAATTAAATAAACATCCCATTCAAATAAGGAAAGCGGTAAATAAATAAAAAAGATCCTACTTAAAATTATTACATAAGCAAATCGTCCCAAAAGAAAAGAATAATATACAAAAGAAAAATCATACATAAAATGGGCTACAGATTAGTTTGTGAACGTTGATTTTCTTATGCATATTTACAAAAAGGGTTTTATATTTGTGTGAATTTTAGGATAAAAAAATCAAACATTGATCCATATTTAAAAAATCCAATTAATTCACTAGGAAAAATTTTACTGCCTTTTTTATTTTATCGTGCTTGAGAAAAAAATCCCTTTTTTTGCTAACTATTACAACCCAAAAAGAACAATACATTCAAAATGGATAATAAAAAACAAATAGTGGCAAAAATAAATGAATAATTAAGGGAAACATAATAAATAAGTAAAATAAAATAATTGGCATCACTGGGGAATGGAGAAGATGATTAGTGGGGAAGTATGATTTTCTATGCAAATTATAAATCCTTCCAGAACCACGAATGCAGTAATCGCTCAAAAGAAATTACATAAGATAAACACGAATGCAGTAATCGTTCAAAACACATTTTCCAATGAAATACACATAAAATACACAAAGAACCATACATTTATAGGAATGAAGGATTAAAACCAAGCTTTGAAGGTACAACAACGGAGGAACACCTAAAAGATGCAATTTTTTACCATAACAAAATTACTCAATTTTTGAAATATTTCCCAGGATTAAACATTTTGGAACAATATTGCACATTTTACTAAATTTTATAGTTTATTTTTGGCACCTTTGGCATATTTTTTTGAGAAATTTATACAAAATGCTCATTTTTAACTCTACTTTTAAAAATTGCATTCATCAATTTTAGAGTTTTAACAATGCACTTTTTAAATTTCATGTTTTTAAAAATACCCCTTTTATTTTAAGCTCTAATTAACATTCTAATTTCCCTTGCAGTCTCTCTTGGCTTATTGTTCCATCAATGGTGCTCCATCTTCAACTACAATCGATTCTTCTCCATTCCTTTTATTAGAAACACAATGAACAACACTTCTAAAACAACTACTTGTTCTACAAAAAAAGTTGCTCTTCTTTTTATTTTTGTCTTCTTCCATCTTTCTTTTGTCTAACAACGACTCTGAAACCAACTTTTCAGTCTTGTATTCGTCAGCTGTCGTGGTAGTCAGTGGGCTATTGTTGACATTAGCGCTAGTTGTTATGGCGGTGTGTGGCACTATGTTGGCCTGGATTACAATGCTAATGCTACTAGCCCTCGCCCAGAACCGTCATCGGGTGCTTGTTCAACAAGGGAGAAAGATCACTACTGATGTTGTCATGAACTTTTTCAAAGGCTAACTTTCAAGAAATTTAGAATAATATTTATGCATTTTGCAAATTGTAATCTCGAAGGCATAAAAGAGATTTGCTTCTTTTTTTTTTTCCTTCTCCTTCTTCATCTTATGGCAGTTTCTTTTATATTTTTCCTGTACGTAGTTGTAGGTGGAGAAACTGAATTTCTTTTTGATTTTTTATCTAAATTATGGAGCCTATCTATTTATAGAAAACTGTTTCATAGAAAATAAAAAATAGAAATCATATTTACTTTAATTAATTTTCTAAAATAGAAAATAAAAATGAATTTTTCAGTTTTATAAAATAAAGAAGGATTTAAAAAACTAATAAAAAATATTTTCTAAATTTTCTGAATAATTTTAATACATACATAAATACATGCATGTGCATGTGCATACGCATATGTATATGTTTATATATGTAAATATATACAAATATATATATATATATATATATATATATATATATATATATATATATATATATATATATATATATATATATATATATATATATATATATATATATATATATATATATATATATATATATATATATATATATATATATATATATATATATATATAAGTCTACCAGCACCGAAAATAACTTATGTTTCCGTCCTTGTATATATACACAAACAAGAAAGACATAATGATAAGTTACAATTCAGTTAAATGGCGAAGAATTCAAACTTGAGACACATTTATATATGTATAATTTAGGCCAGATGTGCAATTCACCTTTTGAAGTTTGATAAAAAAAAAAACAACTAAAATCTTAATATTTATTTTGATACAATATTTTTTTTTAATATTATACCAAAATAAATATTAGGGACTTAAATTTTTTAAAATGATTGTTTCAATTTGTAAATTTTAAATGAAATATTATATCAAAATAAATATTAACGAATTAAATTTTTTTTTATCAAATTTAGGAGTAAATTGCTCTTTGAGCCTATAATTTAATTTCTTTTAATATAAGAAATTGTACTTATTCAATACACACTGAATCAGCTAAACAGACGGAAACAAATTGCAGTAGCTGGTAAAATATTTGGATAGATGACAGCAGAAAAATGGCAGTTGGACACTGTAATTGGACAATTTCCTTTTCGTAACATCGCAGTATCCACCAAAGCAGCAATGGATGAAGATTTACTGATGCATAAAAAAATAAATAAAATAACTTTCATTAAGAAGTAATTATGAAGGACAAATATATTGTAATTAATTATAAATCCTCTTAAACAACAATAACCTATCAGAGATTGATTGTTTTGTTGTGAATGAAAACTAAAGGCAAATGTGTGGCCTAGTAGACATGCGAGCTCCCATTCCTATTCACTCACCACACACCGCCGGCAGCCGTCACTCACAATATTTCCGTCTAAAGAATGCAAAATTCCCCTCCGCCACTTTACATATCGGTATCGGAAACTGGCAAGATGGACAAACGTGGCCGTTTTGAAGCCACTTACCCGTGCATTCTCCATGATAAAAGACGAAAGCAGGCCACTTCTTTATCTCCTTACCAATTTCAAACAAAAACTTAATGAAAAGAAGGGGTATTTTTAAAAATAAAAATTTAAAAAGGGGTAATTTTGAAAGGAAAAAAGAGAAAGGGTATTTTTAGAGAGGGCTCCATTTTTTTTGAGCATTTATGTAAAATTTCCTTTTTTTTTCTTTAGAAAAATTCTCTGTCGCCGGTGTTTGGTCCAAAATGGAGGCCTCTTTTTGAATTTTTTTATTAGTATTTTTTTTTGGAAAATTACACCCTATGCACCAATTTTATTTATTTATTTTTTAAATACACCAATTTAGTTTACAGTTTTCTATTATTTCAATAATACACCAACATCGATATCCCGTATTTACTCTCTCCATCTGTTTCACTCTCTCAAAGCTCATGCGTTTTTTTCTGTCTCTATATCGTTCCTCTCGAAATCGACTCAACTAAATCAGTTTGGTGATTTTCTGGCTACAAGTTTTGGTTGTGGATTTTGAGGTTTTGCTACAGTCCCATTATAATTTTGTAATTTTGGTGAGTTCAAGTTTTGAGGTTTTGCACTCCCATTATTTTTGCTTTTCTTTGTTTTTTTGATTTTGCATAAGCTGCAAATTTTGTTGATTTTGTCTGCCCATCATGTTAATTTGTTGATTTTCTTGTTATATCTTCCAGATTGTTATGTCTCTGACCAACAATTTGTTGATTCTGCAATTTGCTATATTGTCTGAAATGATTGCATTTTACATGGCAAAACAATTGTGTTCAAATTTCCATGTTATTTGTGTGTTAAACTACTAGTCTGTAACCATATGCAAGAATATGGAATTAACCATTAGATCCATTGACTTAAAATCTTTGACTCCTTTAGCCGGACCTTGAAATTGTAACTCGATAAGCCTTGAACTTTGCTTAGTACTTATTTGTTCTCTGGTTATTACTTTTGCTCGTGGAGGAACTAGGAAGGTCCCATTCGTCCTAATCAGTTGAGATTTTAATGGTTTAGTATGTTTTGGTTAACCACCAGGGCATCTTGTAGAGATATTTCTTTTGTTTTTTTAATTCATGGTAGAACCCGAGTTTTGATTTCTAAAATAAAGGGAATTCTTGGCCAAAGTTTAGGCATTATTTTCTTAAAATTAGAAGGTTTGGCCAGAGGTTAGAAATCTATGAAAAATAATTGAATTTTATGCAATTGGCCTAACGTTCATGCTTGGGAAATTTTATTAGAATTAGCTTGCTTGAATGTTTATTAACTAGCAAATAACGGTTATAGAAAGTATCTTGAGTTAGGGATTGTTGATTAGAAATTTGGGTGCAATCGCTTCAATAACTATGATGGTCAGAGACATAACAACAAAACTGGCTTGCTTTAGTTCATGTAAATCTGTTCCAAATTTGATTTGTTTTTGCATGAGTTGGGCATTTGAGTTTGATTATAAATATAGGTTTAGAGGTTTTGTATGATTCTAAATCCCTTTTTCTGTTCTTTCTATATTTGAATTAAATCTAATTATCAATTCTCAATTACATGCGCGATAGAGGATTATGGAATACAAGTTTTGATTTTCTGGTTTTTAAGTTTTGCTTCACTCTACTGTTATAATTTTGGTGAATTCAATATTTTTAGAACTCTCAAATTGGCATGGAACTTTACTTTTTTCTTCGAATCCGTAGAAAAAGAACATGCTCATTGAAACGCCAGCTCCATTAAAAATTAAAAGAAGCTTTTGTTTTCAAGATTTTTTTTTTTGTATAATTTGTTTATTTAGGAAAGTCATAAAAATGGTAAGAGTAATTTTATTTGGAATTTGATGTATATAAATGTGGAAGGGGATGTTCCTTTTTCTTCATTGTGAGAGAGCAATAAATTAATAATTGAATTTTACTCTCTTATAGGCCATACTTCTTAATTTTTATAGTGTAAGGAAGGTGTTTGTTAAAAGTTTTGTGTAGGGGTATCATTTTTTTTAGACTATGAGGCATATCCTGATTACACTAGTTATACATCAGGTGTACTTGAGTATTAGGAAGGAAAATCTAGCATTTTTCTGGACTATGAGGTGTACTTGGATATACCAAAAAAAAAAAAACAGAAGAAAAAATTTATCTGGGTTCATAGATATGAGAAGTCCCTTGTATTACTTTTTAAAAGTTTAGATTTTTACTCATTGTTCACTTCTCCAACACACTTCTTTATTGATTTGTAAAACTTCTAGGACATCTTTTTATTTAGGGTTAATTACAGATTTATACCTAAGTTTTCACTTACTTTTCAATTGAATTCCCAAATGTAAAAAACTTACAGTTTAACACTTAATCTTTAGTTATAATTCAAATCAGAGACTTTGTTAAAAAAATCCCTTCAAAACTAACAAAATATTCTGTGGGTTCAACATAACATTCTTTTAGTTTTGGATATAATTTTTAACAGTGCGTTGTTTGAAATATAACTAAAGGTCGGGTGTCCATTTGTAAATTCTTTTAGTTTGGAAATTAAATTGAAAAATGAGAGAAAGGTTAGGAGTTGTTGTAATTGACCCTTTTATTTATTAAAAGATTGGATTTCATTTTCTTCATCTGTGCTCTTCTTGGAATCTTTTTTTTTTTTTTTTAAATCTCTGTTTTATTGACTGGTAGTCATTTCTCTACTGCCTGTTCTATTTTTTGTTAAGGACATTAGCGTCGAGTTGAAGAAACATAAGACATGTGATGGAGATCCAACAATATTCACACAGCAATGACAGTAAAGGAAAGGTTTATATTTAGATAATGAATATTTGTATTGATAATAAACCCAAAAAAATATGGTTCCCAGCCTCAATACAGTAATGATCTTCTCAAGAAAATAACCAGTGCTTAAAAGAAACAAACACACTAAGAGCAGAGTGGGGCTAGCCTCTCACTCCCTCTCCTTCTTTCAGTCTCTACTAAAAGATACAAATGATTATCTCCTCCCAAAAAACATGCCATCCTACCCCCCTCTTTTCCCTTTTATACTTATTCTTTATTCTGCATGTTGTAACAAACTCCTACCACATCAGCTGAGGGATGCTCCCCTGCATCTTTCTTCCTCCTCCTCGAATATACCCTCCACAAAATGGGCCTTGGGTCTTCTGTTCCTTCTTCTTGATCCATCAGCTCCTTATCAACATGGCTCTTTGTTTTGACAATTTTCCCTGATTTTTGGAATGATGGATAACAAAGGAAAATAATTCTTCGATGGGGCTTATCAATTTTGAGCTTTACATGTTTGTGAGGGGAAGCAGCAACTTCTTCCTTATTTTTGTTTTGAACAAAGCAGAGCAGCAGCCTTGGCAGTGGCTAAAGGTGAAGCTAAGACTATGGGAGAGAGATTAAAGGATATAATTTAATGGGCGGGGAATTTGGTGAGATGATTGAGGCAGCTGGGAGGATAGATCATGTTAATTTGTTTTTAGTTTTTTAATATATTATTAAATTTTTAAAATATTGCTAAAATTTTAATTTTTAATGCCTTAGCAGTTTGTTTGCTATCAGGATTGAGAGACAATTAAATAGAGCAAGCCAGATATTGTTGTATGCAAAGTTTGGAAGCTTGTAGGGCTGGCTCATTTTTTGGTCTTTTTGCTTGCACTTTTTTTATCTCTCATGTTTGAGTTATAGACATGTGAAATAAAAAAGAGGGAAAAAAAAAAGCTCACATGCTTGCGTGAGTTTCTGTTGTTTCTTATGTTTTGAATGGTTAGCTTTTCTTTGGGTATTCTGTATTGGAAGTTCATATTTAAATGAGGATTAACAAAGTTTTGGTTGACCTTTATTGATATGCCTGTATTTTGAAAAAGCATTTAGTGATTATGATTTTTATGTCATGAAAGTACTTCACTCTTTGTTTCCCTTGGCATCAGCATGCAAAATAGTGAGTAGGTTCATTTCTGAAGTGATATTTAATATCAGTGTAAATGCTGCAGGTGTCTTCTGATAATTTTAGGCCTTTTTTTTGGTCTGATTGAGCAGCACAACTACTGCCATAAACCTGGAGAGCTTCAACAGTAATAAAAGGGTATTTATAGGTCATTTAAGGTTCTTGTAAGTGTACATGTGCTGACCAGTTGAAGGAAGAGGAGTCACAGGCACAGATTGAGAAAGGAAGATCACATCAAGCTGATATGACATCCAGCTCTCCCTTAGTATTGGCACCCCAACTTCACACATCCACTGCAATAACATTTAGGATCAAACCCAAACTAAAACTTAAGGTCAAAAGTAGTCCTTTACTCGCCACAAGAATACATGCCAGTTTTTCTGACCCTTTTGTTCTCCAACTTGCAGAGACCCTTGAAGATTCCCTGTCTCCCTCTCCCTCGCTCCAGAAAATGAGGGACTCTTCCTCTCAGTCCCTTCTTTCTACCCCTTGGCCCTCTCGCAGAGATGAGCCTTTTCGGTTCACTGACACTTCATTTATCAAGCAATCTCAAATTCAACCAATCTCTCAGCCACCACATGTAGACCATATAGCAGACATTTCAAATGATACACATGCACCTAAAATTGTTATTGTCGATGGGTTTGTCTTAAATGCTATGTCAAATTTGTCAAACTTGCCTCATGGGGTTTATGTAGGTAGCTTGTTAAGTTTGAAAGATAAAATTGCCCAAGTAGAATCCAATTTTTCTCATGATTTTCAGTGGCACGATTTGTTTTGGTCCATTAATGGATTGGGAGCACCAGATGTGGCTGTAGTTTATGTTCCTGCAGGGGTTAGAGTAGAGAATCCAATTCATTTGAGATATTTTTCAGTTGAGGGAGGAGAGGATGGATCTAACAAATTGCCAGTTTCAAATCCAAGGGTGCTTGTGTTGGTGGAGGAGGGAGGTGAAATCGGGATAATTGAGGAGTTTTTGAGCATTGGAAATCATGATAAATGTTATTGGGCAAATGCAGTTTCAGAAATGATGATTGGAGAAGGAGCAAAGGTTAGGCATTCTTATATACAGAATCAGTCCTTGAATTCTGCCCATATCAAGTGGACTTCCGTCCAACAGGTGAGTTGTGATTGTATGCTTTGCTCATTTGTTTAATTTTCTAATAAAAAATCACTAAATTTAGTTTGTGGACAATATATTCCGTTTGTTCAGTTTGGAGGAGTTGGTAGAATTGACTTCAGTGCACATGTTCGTCATTCAGTTTTCAATATGCATGTAGTTTCTCCCACACTGAAAAAAAATTGGCTTTGGATATCAATACCCTTGTCAGTCTTGTATGGAAAGCTTATTAGATGATGCAGTTCATTTTCGTTTGAAGTCAGGCTGTGTGAATTATTTCTCGAAGGGCATGTGACATAATTTTTTGGCTGAGTCTTAAGATTTAAATTGGCTATGCATATATGTATAATACAAAATCAAAGTTGAGTAATGGTGATATGTGAGAAGTAAAACAGAATGTATGAATGCTTACCTTGGTTTCATGAATATTTACATTGTTTATCAGTGCATCTGGAATTCAGCTTTTAAATGAACCAAGCTTTTCCTTTATGAATGTTTTTCTTGGTTTCAGATAAAAACCTTTTGCAATTTCCTTTCTTTTTTCAATTTTTTCTTCACCATAGTTTTAGGAGGAGGAATTTCTTAGAAAAAATTATGTTGGCTTAGTCATATAAAAGGATTTAGCTGAGGGGTATGCAAGGAATATCATAGAGACAAACAGGTATCTCTTAGCATGGGAACCTGAAAATTTCATTTTAGTTTTGCATCAATAGTTTGTGCTTCCTCTAGCAGGTAATCTGGGGAAAATATTTTCTCTTTAGAGGAAGCATGTTCCAGGGAGAATCTTTTCCCGAGAATCTTTCATTTTTAGGGTAGCATAAGAAGGGGTGAAAAAAAGGATGATGGAGATCTGACTTCAAGTTGTTCGTTGTAGAAATCAAATAGCACTTATGAGCTTGTGGAGGTGAGCACTGGAGGAAAATTGAGCCGGCACAATCTCCATGTTCAGCAACTGGGCCCAGATACAACAACAGAATTATCAACGTTTCATTTATCTGTGAGTGGTCAAACGCAAGATCTACATAGCAGGCTAGTCTTGGATCATCCAAGGGCCTATTCACGACAACTTCACAAGTGCATAGTTGCTCATTCACAAGGACAAGCTGTCTTTGATGGGAACATAAAAGTCAACAGGTACTGCTGTTGTCTTCAATTATTCACGGCCTTCATTACTTTTTTCAATATATTGTATTGCTTTTTTCTATTGTTCTATATCATTTTGTTGAATCAGGCTTTTAAGATTCTTTAATAGATCATACATGCATAGCAGCAAGTTGATATACAGAACATTGTTTCTATGCTTTGTGGTGATTAGACCTAATCTTGATGGGATGTCAAGTTAACCCAATGGCTTGTCTTGATGTTCAGATCATCGTAATGTACTCCTTTTCTGGAAACTAATATTTATGTGAATAATTTTCTTCATTGACATGATCGGAGCATTGACAACCAATTTATCCATCCAATTGTCTATTACATCTTTGCTTCTTGCTTGGTGATAGTGAAGAGAATGGTTAAAAGGATGCTAATTGTCAAACCTTATCACTGCTGCTGTTCTGCAGATATGCACAACAGACAGATGCTGGACAATTAACTAGGAGCCTCCTCCTGGAACCACGAGCAACTGTAAATGTGAAACCAAATCTGCAGATTATAGCTGATGATGTAAAGTGCTCCCATGGAGCTGCAATAAGCGATCTGGAAGAAAGTCAACTCTTCTACTTTCAGGCACGTGGCATCGATCTGGAAACTGCCAGGAAGGCTCTTGTTTTTTCCTTTGGAGCTGAAGTAATTGAAAGATGCCCCTATTCTGTTGTTCGAAAACAAGTTGAGACACATGTCAAAGAATTGCTGAGTTCTACTAGTCAACCATCCTCATAGCTGCCACCTATTTGGTAGAAGGATTAGCGTTACAACTTATTAAAAACATGTGTTATCAGTTCTCAGATTGAAGAAAAATTTTGTATATGCATTGGGTGTTTAATGTTTCATTTGCTTTCTTGTACATGGTAGAAAGCGAGGTGGAGGGAAATAATTAGTCCATTATTGTTGAGTTGTACAGTGGTTATGAGTTGCGGTTGCTCTCAATAAATGACATGTTTTGGAAACTTTTTTCCGCAGAACATGAATTATTCTGATACCATGTTTTTCAGCCCACCGAAGAATAGCTTTGAGATGGGAATTCGTTTTAGCGTATTAGACTATAATTCCACCAGTTCATAAAGCGCGTGCAGATATTTATTAGAGGCGTTTATCCCACATCGAAAGTTCACTCAAAAATCCTTTTATAGATATATGGCTGTTCCTAGTTGTACTTCGTGTTCTTTAGAAGGAGAGATGGTTGGCATCTCCCCTGACAGGGATGGGAACAGCCTTCGGGCTTTACCTGTTAACACATCCGGTTAAGGCTTTCACCTTATAGGTGGTTCTCTAACCCAATTTTTTATTATCATATCATATTTCTTTTTTTTTTCTTTTTCTTTTTTTTTATTGATGCAGTAGAAATTGATTATTTATTACATCAATACGTTTTTATCCGGTTCTAATTAGTTGAAAAAATAACCAAATTCATAACCATCAATTGAAATGATGCAGTAAAACCTGGTTGTTTATTACATAATTACATCTTTAGATGTAGTTCAATTCTAATTAATTGAAGAATAGTCAAATTCACGACTATCAATTGAAAAAATAACCAAATTTATAATCACTACAAGAAAAATTCATTTTCTCGACGGAAATTTCCGATGCAATCGAGTGAAATTCCGTAGAAAAATTAAAATGCCAACGAAATTTAGTGACGAAAAAAAGTATAGGAGAATCAGTTGTAGGCACCTTTACCGACGAAAAATATAGTTCGTCGTTTACTCCGTTGGAAGGTGGAGATCGAAAAATTATCGTCATTTTTAGGGATGTGCATTGGACGGGTTCTGGTCAGCTTGACACTTGAATAACACCAAAACTCCTCACCTGACCCTACCCTAACTATATTTCGTGGCCCACCTGAGCAACCAGAAAAAATCGAAATCCTATCCGAAAAACCCATTTAACCCGAAATTTTGTTTTCTCAGATAAAATATATTTTTCTTTTTAAAAACTTATGTTGCATCAACATAAAACAAAAACAAAAAACAAAGATGAAGATCAAAATCCAGAAAAAGCATCAAACGCATCAAATGCCATCTAGAAAAATATCAAAATCCAGAAAAAGCATCAAATGCCATCAAACTCAAAAAGTACTCCACATCAAATGCCAGATCTATAGAATTGCTTGACGATTTATGCGTGGTTCCACCATCAAACACCAGATCTATAGAGTAGCTTGAAGATTTAGCACAAGATCCGTTAAATGAGAAGCAATTGATGTTCTTAAAGCGAGAGATAGATTGAGATGGAAACACATAGAGAGAGAAATGGAGAGGAAGATGGAGATGGAATCGCTGAATGAGAGAGAGAGGGAGTCGTAGAATGAGGGGGGGAGGAGGAAGATGGAATGGCAGAAAGATAGAGAGGGAGTGAAAAAAAATCATGCTATATATTTTTTTTGGTCGGATCGGTTTTAATTAGAGGGGTTTTAATTTGATCCGAATCCGAAATTTTCAATATTCTATACACCGAACTGACTCTATTAATCCGATTAATCACAACCAAATACGTCAATTTGTGTCGTATTAATCGAGTTGGTTTGGATTTTGCACACCCTGATCATTTGCCATATTTATCGACATAATTAAATTTCGTCGTTAAAATTTTCAATGAAATTACAATTCCATAGGTAAATGTAGCGACGGTAAAAATATTTCCGTCAGTAAATTATCCTCCTACTAAAAAAGTTCACGACGGAATTATCCGTCACCATTCTATCACTAAAAATATCTAATAATTCGAGATATATATCTTTCATAATAATAATAATAATAATAATAATAATAATAATAATTCTTGAAAAAGAACTCATTAAGCTTTAAATTAAAAATAGATTTCTATGAAAAGTTGAAGGATTAAGACCTCAAACACTACAACTCAAAGGCTAACAACATATTCAGGCATATCAAGAGTAAATCTTGTATTAAAAATTCATACTAGTTAGTAGACAATAAAAGTAACAAGCTCTATTGCTATTTCTGATAGCTTTGCGTACAACAGAAACACAAATGCAAAAACATCAATTAAACAAATGAATCACAAAGAAGAACAATCAAACCCACAATCTTAACAAGAAGAGTGATTGATGCCAAACTAATTTTCTAAAGCTAAAAAAAAAAGAAATAGAAATTGTGCCTATATATTTGACAATGAGAGAGCATAAACTTTTCAATTTTTGTTTTCAGATTTTATTTCTTTCACAAAAACCACTAATTATTAATAAATACATGTACATATTTATCATTGCATACTTTCCAAAGAACAAATTACTAAAGTTAAGACTAACTAATAGTTTTCTTAATCTTAATGAAATATTGTAAATTGACACATAAAATGAAATTGAGTAAGTAATACACATAAATTGAAATGGTTTTATACATGGATCCATTTGCCATTCTCATACATACAATAATCTAAGCAATATTTGAGACGATATAGAAGCTTTTGATATTTAATTTGAAGTTATCTTCTAAAGAAGTGGTGGTTTCTCCTTCAATTGATGTAGAATAGTAGAATTACCTTTAGATTTTGTTCTTGGCATCTCAGCAAAGAATATCTCCTTGAGATTTCAGATATAGGAGATAATTTGATGAAAGGCATGGTCAATGGCATATTATTAGAACAGTAGATAAATTGATGGAAGGCATGGTGAATGGCATGTTATTAAAACATATGAATTCAAAACAATAGAAAAAAATAGCAACTGATACCAACTCTACAACTCAACCAAAAATTAATAAAAATATTAGCTCCACAACTCAACCAAAAATTAATAAAACTATAAGTCTCTATTAGATTAGTTAAATCCATGACACAAATTCAGCAACAAAGAAACAAATAAAAACAGGGTTAGTTCCAAATAAAAAACAAAGGAACAACTTAAATTAATAAAATATTGATTGTCAATTGAAGCTAGTCAAATAATAAGCAACAAATATTCAAGGTAATACTTTTGTCTTAGCTCAAACAAGAAGTATTAAAGGTAATACTTTTGTCTTAGTTCAAACAATAGAGCCTCTTTTAATATCTGCTGCAACGACAGCAGGTCCAGACATCAAAATGTGTTAACCATTTTTTGTAGTAATAAACTAATAATTCATTTATCATATATATTTTACTAGGAATTCAAGAACTATGTGTAATTGCCTGAACGTCGGATCAGTCATGAATAGTAATTTTCGATGGTGAATAATTTTTTCGGGCTGAAAAGTACATTCGAAGGTAAAAAATATTTTATTTGACCATTAAAAAATATTGATCACGGTTAGTTCAAAATTGAAATTTATAGTGAAATTGAGGTCAAATAGACCTCTAAAAATAAAAAAATAAGAAAAATTAAAGTGGTTCGGTTTAAATAATAACTAGGTTGATCTAAATTTGATTGAATATTTAAAAATAGCAAATGAAATTTAAAATTTTTTCAAAAATTTCATATGTACCTAAAATGATATATAGAATATTTTGGCTGTAAAAAGTTGATTTTTCGGTAACATTGGTAATTATTGAATCTGATCGATCTAATTGGATCAAACTAGTAACCAACTCTAATTGAGCTGAAATTTTGTGTACAATCTATTTTTGATATAATAAGAATGATGAAATCAATTTTAGAGTATTTTGAAATTAGAAAGTGATAGAATTACAAAAAAGGCATAAAGGATTTGATTTTGGGTTATTGGGCTTAAATTAATAGGCTTGGATTAAACCAAAGCCCAACCCAATTTAGCTACTATAAAAGCCTAATGAGAGAGAGAGATTTCAGCAGCCAACCTTATCTCTTCAGCCATCATCTCCTTCCTTATGTGGCTGAACCACCATAGTTGAGTTTCTCTCAAAATTTCTTCAAGTTTCTCTCTCGTTCTCTCTAAATCCAAGCATCCTAGCTGATATTCTATCTCTCTAAATGTTTATTTAAGCCTCTATCCCTTGATTATAGGAAGTTAAGTAAGAGAAAAACAAGTGAAAAATTTTGAGTGTCAAAGTGAGGTAAGTAAAAATCATGCATTTAAATTGATTTTTGGGTACCTATAAGTATTTCAGGGTGCCTAGAGTTCATTTGTATGGTTATTTTGAGTATTTGAAATCAAAATATTAAGGTTTTGATGGATTGAAAATTCGGCCATGGTAGGTTCACAAGGAGAAGGATAAGCTTCAAAGGCAAAAGAAAAAGAAAAGGAAGTGTAGACAAGCTTAAGATAAAGAGAAAGGTTAGTGGCTTCTAAATCCTATTATTTTCCTTGATTTAGCATAATTTCCTTTATGTAACTTAGGAAAAATTTTAAAAATGCATGAATAATTGAAATTGACTTTAGAATAATGAAATAGGACCTTAAATATGCTTAATAGAAAGCTTAAATTGATTTAAATGATTATGTAAGGTAAAGTTCCTTTGGAAGTCGAATTGGTACTTAGAGTAAAGTAAAGCATATTTTGGATATTTTTTATAAATTATGCCATAAAATTAATCTAGAGATGATAAAATAAGTCCACAAATTTTGTGAAATTTATAGAAATTATTTGAATATTTTTAAGAAAATATTTGATTATGTAATATGTGAAAATAGTGAATTATGAGCATATTTAATGCTCAGCACGTAGTGTTTACTACGTACAGATACTGAAGAGAGTCTGGAGCAATAGTACACATAAGGAGCAAATTATGAAGAAAAAAGATAATAAAACTATTTTTGTATTGGCGTGTATAAATACATTTGTAAATGTTAAAGTAAAAAGAATTGGTCTTTAATGATATAGTAATGTATGTGTATATGTAAGTATATGAATGGTAGATAGTGGATTGATTGAGTAGTTTGTTTTGAAAATTGAGGCTGTATGTATGGATGAAAAGGATTTATAGTTTACAAACTGTTGTGTCTCTAATGAGCTGTGGCTTGTTTATTTTTCAGGGAGTTAGATAAAATTATAACAATTATATTATCGGATTTTTATGAAATAAATAGTAAATTTGGACAATTATAGATCAGTGACAAATTGAATTGTGAACATAAATAATTAATAAGAATTGACAATTTATAAATTATTTGATTAAGTATATGATTTTTAAAATGAGAAAAAAAAATTTGGCTAATCTCTTAAATTCGTGAGACTGAAATTGTAATTGTAAAGGTGTTACACTATGGCTGTTGGTTCCACTTATTTTACTATTGTTATTGTTGTTATTATTATTATTATTATTATTATTATTATTATTTTGGTTTACGTTAGCCTATATCCCATTTCCCATTTCACGATTTGGCTTTGTGAAAGCCACTGTTGTCCATTTGGTTGTTTTGTCTTTTTTGCTTTTTTTTTTTTCCCAATTCTTTTCACGTTATTGCCATGTGAAGTCCAAGTATCTTTCTTCCTATAAAACTTTTTTTTTTTTCTCTTAAACTAAGAACACGCTAAACTCAAAAAATTAGAAGAAAGATTTCAATTATCAACAAATTAAATTGGGTTAGTTAGTTGTCCTTTTTGCCATTTTTTTCTTCTATTTCTTGTTTTGTTTTCTTTATTCTATTGACTTCAAAAAACATCTTAACTAGAATATTGTATTTCTTGTTTAATTTTTTTGCTTTATTCTTTGTCCAATTTTTTCAATAATTGATTCATATTTTCAGTTCTTATCGATTTTTCAAAATTGATCTTATACCATTTCGGCTTTTTTTTTTTTC
Source organism: Excoecaria agallocha (assembly GCA_037975025.1). NCBI lineage: Eukaryota > Viridiplantae > Streptophyta > Magnoliopsida > Malpighiales > Euphorbiaceae > Excoecaria > Excoecaria agallocha. The sequence goes on along the minus strand of CM075822.1, from coordinate 5,626,683 downwards.
TATTCCTTTGTGCATATATTTTTGAGTAATTTTATGGATAGATCAATGGACATCATATCGATTCTAATTAAACACAAAGAAATTTGGAACAATGAAAACAATTTTGATGTTAAATATAAGTTCCAACAACTTTGATAATCTTATTGGGATATATCAAATCAACTAAAAATCAATGAAAATCACAACACTTTGAAATCAATATTATCACTAGAAGTAGCTTGACTTTTCACGTTATTCGGATCCTTATAATTTAGGACGTTACAATTTAGATCTAGCATTTCTTCAATCTGAGATGAGAAGCAGCAAAACAGCCAAAGACGAGACAGAGAAAGATAGCGAGATTGGAGGCAAAGGGGCGGTGAGGGAGGGCGCCGGTATGGGAGATTATGAGGGTGAGCGGCGACTGCAAGTTAGACTGACAATATTGAGCGGCGTATTTGTGAGGGAGTGTCTGAGAGAAAAGTGGTGCAGAGAGGTAGAAGAAAATTAGGACTTAGGTGAAATATAGAATAGGTAATTAAGATGGGTAAATAATTTATTTCAAATTTACTACGGAATGAAATTTTCATAGGTAATTTACAGACGGAATAGTATTTCTGTCGGCAAATTACTTACGAAAATTTCATTCAGTAGAAAAATTACCTACAAAAAATAAATCCATAAAAAATTATCGATGGAATATTCCATAGATAAATTCCCTGTATAATCATATTTTCGTAGGTAATTACCAACGGAATTTATTTTTTATAGTAAATTCCTTACCAAATCAAATTCCGTTGGTAAATTTCATGTCCAATTTCAACCGCGAATAATTCGTGCCAATTTAACAACAGATTTTTAAATTCCGTCGCTAATTTCCATCGGTAAAGTCTGACAGTAAAAATTTTCTCCATTATTTAGGACGGATTTATTATTCTGTCACAATACATATTTTTTTTCTGACAATTTTTCCTACGGAATGATTTTTCTGTAGGTAATTATCTCCAAAAAATTTTCCGTTAGGAATTAGTATTTTTCTTGTAGTGTATGTGACTCTCGTTATATATATATATATATATATATATATATATATATATTAGCTGAGTTGTATCGGGATTACAATTATAACTACTCCTGAGATAAATGTTATCACTATTTGTTTGTTATTATAAAAACAAATCAAAAGAACTCACGGTAAATTTGATATATTTTCCTAATAAAACTTCAAAACAATTTGAAATCACTTGTTGTATATTTTATATATCATTATGTCTCTAAATTTGCACTTTTTTTTTTTACATTAAATCTTTATATTAAAAATTTTCTGCATTATTATTATTTTTTTTTACTTTTAATTATGGTCACATGAAATTTTTATTTGATTGAGCTCACAACAGAACCTTATATGCACCATCAAAAGCTTATCTACAAAACATTGTTATTGAGACAAAACAATAAAAAAGAATGCCACGTATGGAATTCAAAAGATTAAAAAATAATAAGAAAAGGAAACCTCTAATTCTAAAATGCAGGTTTGAAACAATTACCAAAACTCTAAACAAACTTAACATTAAAAATAACATTAATTTGTAAAGAAAGGGTTTCTGATTAATCAGTGCTCCATTTGATTTAATATGAAGTTTTCTTTTATATTTTTAATTAATTTATCCAATAGAATACATGCAGATAAAATTGACTAGATATACTTTCACCGCAGCATTCGGCCTATTCTTATCATTTATATCAAATAAGATAGTTATATTAAACAAGAACTTAATGCTTAAAATTGAATGTCAAAAAATCCAACATAAAAACTTTTAGTACAACAATTTCAATGTAAAAATTCAAGATTAAACATTGGTGTCAAATGAAGTTTGAGGGAACTTCAAGAACACATAACAGCTTCTAATGCCTCGAGGAGCATACAAAATGTGGAGGAGAACAGTTCAGTTTTAATTGAAAATTTATTTGAATTAATTCGATTACTTTGATTCTGTTATTTGAATAATTTTATTTAATTGGTTGTAGTTAAAAAAATATACGTGTATAAAAGAATTTGGAAATTATTTAAGGTCCATGCTGCGTATATATAGTACATAATATATGCCTGAAAATTACAATTTAGTTGAGCACGTAAAGTGGCCTGGTCTGAGCCCATTTTATGCAGTCATGCCTTGTGTACCCTCACATAAACTACAAAAGGATAATCCCCAATAAAACTGCCATTTTCATATATACTTATGCTACTCGCTGTCGATCCACATACGCTCTCTCTTTCAGCATTTACTTTGTTTTTCACTTTTTTAAGTCCTCGCTTTAATCATTTCACAATTAAAAATAAACATCTGCCATAACTTGACAGCATTAACACAAATTCTTTCTTTCTTTTTTTTTTTTTCTTTCTGAAATGTAGATGTTTTCTTTATTGTCTAAATAAATATATTTAAAAAAAAATTCACATATGAGAGCTATGATTGGATTGATGAATGTATTTAATTCGCATGCATATGTATCGATGCGCACATCATGAGCGTCTATTTTATTTTTGGTTGGGGAATACAGGTTGGAGGAGCAAAAGTATGTTATTTTTCATTTCACTGCGCAAGTGCAGACAAATGAAGAGTTAATCATGTATGTGATCATTGTATTTTGGGACTAATAATGAAATAGTTATACTAAAATAATTTATAATACAAAAAATTATAAAAAAAATTATATTATTTTAATTAAAATAAAAATAATATGAAAATTAATTTTATATGTTCTTAGAATGATAGATAAATATGCCATTTATAATTGCTGTGTTATTTTCAGATAAAAAAAGTTATGTTATTGTATAAATATAGAAAGATGATATGCTAAAAAGATAAAAATTCAAGTAATTAGAGCCTACTTGTAAAGTTAATTGATTTTTAAATGACGTGACAATCATATATGATGTATTTGTTGTCACTTTAATAGCATATAAAATTGATTTTCATATTATTTATATTTTAATTGAAATAAAATAAAATTTTAATAATTTTTGTATTATAAATTATTTTATTGTAACCATTTGATTATAAATTCTAAAATTTAATGACCGCATAAGTAATTAACCTGACAGATGAATGTGTGTGTGTTTGTTTTGGTATTGTTTTCTTCTTCATTTGAATAAGATCCTTTATTGGTAACAATTTAAATGGGTTTGTTGCTACACATATTCTGACACCAAATTTATCAATTGATATGAGATTCTTGCACATGAAAACACTAAACTTTGTTGTGCTTATCAATTTCTACATGGATATGGAATTGGATTCCATATATATTTGGCCTGTTATGATTTATGTGGTCTGATTTAACTCTAGGTGTACATGATAAAAACAAAAATAGCTAAGAGAGTGTAGCTTATCTTTTTCCCAAAGTCAAAACAACTTCCTATTGTTAATCAAGAAGCTTATAGACCAACTATAATGAGAGTTGGTGAACAAGAAGTTGGATCCCCAATTTTGTTCTCCTAATTTTTTTTTTTTTAATAATATAGGCTTTCTCTATATATCCATTTTTGTTACTGATCTAAAAATTACAAAATTAAAAAGTATTGGATACAAAGAAAGACCCTTTTTTTATTTATTTATATAGATCCATTCTCTTTTTTCTTTTTCTCTAAATTTATACTTTTGTGAAAAAAATAATAAATGGTTGATTGACTAGGATTGCATTGTCCATTGCCATTTACTACTTTAGGAATATCAAAGCCAACTTTCTATATTATCCAATGCAAATTAATCTTTTTCTCTTATATTTAGTCCATTATCTTCTTCTTGCATCAATGCTTTGAAAAAGAAAAAAAAAATGAAATCCCTCTTTATCTAAAGGAAGGAAATAGTTTTAAAATTCAAAGATGAAATTATTGGTTTTAACTTTTAAGTGATAGAATTTGTGCGGGTAGTTATTATGTATTACTAAAGTGTCACAGTGAGACTCACATCGAAGGAGTGAAATATGATATTGTTGAGAATAATATGCCAGTCATTTATTTCGTCCATTTTAAGTTTATGACAAAACCCTAATATTGTTGATGCATAGATATTTCTATTAGTCTTATTTTACATATGAAATTGAAGCGTTACACATTTTAATTTTTTAAAAGTTGTGCCTATTATTTATAAAATTGACAAATACAAGTCCTCAATAAGTCAATAATAAAAAAATTATTTAAATTTATTGTGAAATTAAATTTAAATATATCTATATGTGTTAGGTTATATATATATATATTCAAATTCATTAGAAAATGTACAAAATTAATCCAACCGTAATAAGAGAATAACACCTCCACAAATATAATAAGATTATAGTTGATAAATCTGGACAGATGTAGGGCCTGTATATTATTGTTATTCATTATTATTATTATTATTATTATTATTGACCATAGAAAAAAAAATGCTGATGTAATATGTGAAGCTTTAAAAAAATTGAGAATATTGCCAACATCATCCTGCTGGGAACATCTAACATTAGCCTTGTCAGCCTGCCACGTGGCGGATATCCAATTTATATAAAGCTTTTCTTATCAGATCCCCCAGCAGCTTACTACCAAATCCAAAACAAACAAACAAACCTCCCTCTTCTTCCTCTCCGTTGAACAAAATCAAACTACAATTTTTTTTTTTTAAGAGATAATCGTTTACTTTCAGAGCCTTAGAGAGAGGCTTTTGACTTCTACGATTCTGCGTAGAACCTGAAAGTCATAGAAAATTCCCGGAGAGAGAAATGGCTACACCGTTGCCGGAATTGCATAGAGGAGAAGGCATGGTGCTTTCTAAATCCGCCAACAATGTTCAGTCAAAAGGTTATTGTGAAATCAACGAGCAGATATCGCCGATTTTGATGTTCCTATACTTCCATAAGGCTATTCACAATGAGCTCGATGCTCTTCATAAATTAGCCATGGCTTTTGCCGCTCGACAAACCGTCGATGTTAGGTCTCTCTTTCAACGGTACCGTTTTCTTAGATTAATTTACGAGCACCATTCCAGTGCTGAAGATGAGGTACTGATTCATTTTCTTCGTTTTGCTTTAATAAAAGAAAAGTGTGGCGCATTAGAGAATTTATTGAGTTATTATGCATTAATTTCTGCTTTAGGCATTTGTTTTTGTGTTAGTAATTTGTGCCTGTAGTTTTTTTATTTTATTTTTTTTTGTGATAATAGGTCAAGTATCTAGTTGGTTTTGAGTCTGCTCATTCCGAGTGGAAATTATTATCACTTTCCTGTTGAGGAAATTTGCTTTAGCTATATGGCTCAATCTTTTGTTTCTTTCATGCTTTCATGTTGTTTATAAATGCTTTATAAGCTGTTTGGAAGACCAGTTTCACGTTCAATTGATAATTAAACATGGTAAAGTATAATTAATTCACTTATGTCAAACACATTCTTTGTGCAAATAGTTATTGTATTATATATTTTATGTGAAATCAAGATTAAGAGAAAAACTGATGAAGAAAATGAACATCATTACCTGAAGATTAGAGACGTACAAGCTTGTATACGAACAAACAAAGATAACCGTCACCACTAGTGACAGGTGTCTCTTACTTAATATTCTGTTATTAACTGCTAATACTCTACTAACTAACTAATACATGACTTAAATATCTGAACAATTAGTCTCCTACATTTTTAGAGGGAAAAGAATATGGAATTTGATTGCATTTCATGGAAATTCTTTACTATTTAGAACTTACAACTTTGTTGCCTATACATGGACTTTCTTCTATCTTTTCATGTTTGTCTATCGACTGCTTCTTGCTTTTGGAATAACTTACTCATGTAGGTTTTCCCTAACTCGTAGATGTGATCTCTATCCATTGAGCATATTGGATTCATATTATTCCTATTTTTGATTGAGACTGCTTTGGTTCAATCTTATATTCTGCTACACATAGGAGAAATGACAGTTGTGATATTTTGGATGTGCAGGTTATTTTTCCAGCTCTTGACATGCGCGTCAAGAATGTGGCACAAACATACTCACTTGAGCATGAGGGTGAAAGCAGTCTTTTTGATCAGTTGTTTGAGCTACTCGATTCTTATATGCAAAATGATGAAAGCTTCCCAAGGCAATTAGCATCTTGCACAGGAGCCCTTCAGACATCACTGATTCAGCACATGGCAAAGGAAGAGGAACAGGTGAGCTTTCTTTTAGTAGTTTTTGCATCTTATCCTGGCAATAGGGTAAATTAGCAAACCTTTTATAGTAACGGTAAGTGTCCATTTAAATAGATTAAGGAAGGTAAGAAAATAAGGATAAGTTCCATGTTTGTATCTTGAAAACTAGAATATCTTGAAAACTAGAATATCATAATTGACATATTACCTTAGTTATGGCTGTATTAGAATGCATCTTAATAATATGTAGGATTCTCATCTAGCACATGAATGAATAGCTTGAAGTAATTTCTCTTTATTTTGGGTCTCATCATCCGTGTAAAAAGTGATGTTCCATTAAATAGTTCTTTTATGTTTCTCCCTGTGGAAAGCAGTTTTAGGCTTTGTAAGTCAATGTCTTGTGTTATTCTATACAATAATGCCATTTGAGAAGATGAAATTGTATTTACATGCAGCTCTGAACATAGTACATGATAGCATAAACTTGTACATCTGCATTACAAAGAAAAAGAGAGAAGCAATCGTGAACATATAAATCTTCTGAAACTGAGAGGGACATGGCCATTTCAATCACATAGGAAGAGAGTTCAGTTCATCCTATTATTCTTGCTAGTTGTTTTAGGACATCTGTGTTCTGGGATTTGTATGTGATATTACATGAAAATGGTAAGCATTTTTTATTACAATGCACTATTGTTATGATTATGCTGTCAAATTCTTATATGTCTCATATAACTTTATCCCTTTGTCTCTTTCAAAATCATCTAGGTTACCTATCTTCTTCTTTGTGCTAGGCACTCTTTGGCTTCTTTTTGCTCATGTAGTTGAGAATTGGTTCAAGGTTGAATTAGATTTATTATGGTCCTCACCATTTGTTTAAGGTGCTTAGTTTGGCTGAGTTGGCATGTTTTACGTGGGTTATGAATTTAAAAATAGCCATTTGTTAATGGAATTTTCCAGGTATGAGTATGTTTCAGGGCTTTACATGATGCCTTGCCATACCACCACTGTGACAGCCATTAAAACCATTAATGTTCCTCATTACTTAATGGCCTTCACCTTATACCATCTCTTATCTTTTTCTTCTTCTTCTTCTTTATTGTTTTTGGTTGGATTTCTGTAAAGTAATTTGCCACTCTCATTGAAATTAAAAGAACAATAATTTCTTAAACTGGTCGCTCATGTTCATTCAATGAACTAGATTCTAAACATAAAAGCCATGTTGACTGGATGAAAGTACATGAAGATTAATTAGTTAAATTAAAACAGGTTCTTGCCATGATAAAGATTGTCAAAGTTCATTGGAGCATTAGCATATATTATTATGATTATATTTCAGAGAAATTTTGTGAACTAGATGCAGTTCTAAAATATTTAATAGATCAAACAGAGTTCAGTAGCTATAGCTGTGACCATCAGATAGCATGCGTGATGGTCCAATTCTGCTATGCCACAACTGTCCTTCTGAAACAAACTTAAGGAAAAGGAAAAAGGCAGGTAACAGTAAAAATGCAGAAAAAGTAGCAAAAAAAAGGGTAGTTAACTGCACATGTTTTATCTAATAATTTCTCACCGTGTACATTTATAGTTTATCAGGAGTTTCCCATGCATTATGTTCTGCATTGTTTTTACCAGATTGTAATTTTATCATCTAGACTACATTTAGTGTTACACTTTACCTCGCACAATTCAAATTTTCCCTCCTTGAGCTCTCTCAACCCTTGACAAAATTAAAACTGGTGCTGTTCCCATGGATTAATGTGCATTTTCTTCTCTTCAAACACTAGTTTACCAGTGGGGAAGATGCCAATCTTAACACTAAGTGGTATCGGGTGTCTTTTTATGCATTTTTACCATAATAATTAATATCAAATGCATTAATATCGACTCCAGGATGTCAGTAACTTTCTAGTCAAGAATTTTTGTTCATATTCAACAGTGTTTATTTTGATCTTAACAAAACAGAAATGTTTTAATTGTTTTTCTCCTCAATATGTCAGGTGTTTCCATTGCTTATTGAGAAGTTCTCTCTTGAAGAGCAGGCATCTCTAATTTGGCAGTTTTTATGCAGCATTCCTGTGAACATGGTGGCAATGCTTCTGCCCTGGATAGTATCTTCTATTTCACTTAGTGAATGTGAGGATATGCGTAGATGCTTAGGCAAAATAATCCCAGAAGAGAAGCTTCTTCAACAGGTATGATTTCAGTTCTTGTTGTGCATTTTATTTCTGTTGGATGTACGTTGTTGAATCTCTAAAGTTGATATGGAGCTTTTTCTTAGTGCAGATTGTTTTCACCTGGATGGAAGGGAGATATGATGCGAAGACAGTTGACAGTTATCCAGATTGTTCTCAGGATCAATGCTGTCTAAATTCTGCTGGCACGATTACTCATGAACTGGATAATGTGACATGTGCATGTGAGCAATACAAGATTGGGAAAAGGAAATCCTTAGAGTCAACTAGTGATGCTTCCAATAATGTGCAAATGCATCCGATAAACGAAATATTGCTTTGGCATAATGCTATTAAAAAAGAGTTAAATGAGATGGCTGGGGAAGCCAGAAAGATTAAACTTTCTGGAGATTTCACTCATTTATCATCCTTTGATGACCGGTTGCACTTCATTGCTGAAGTCTGTATTTTCCACAGGCAATTTCCTTTTATTATTCACTTTGCAGCTAATAATTTTCAATTTTCTATGAAGTTTTTTTTATAGCTTTTTCTTATTATATAATTGGGATTTTGTCCTCTTTTTCATACTTAGAATGCACCTTATTGTAGTTATGGAAAATAATGGATATTTTGTCCTTAAATTGTGTAAAAATTTTAAAAGTGGCATAGAGCTATTCATATGATGGTGACAATATATTGCTACCATTAATGTTTCAAAAGATATTTGTGTACTTCTTATGTTTGTTTTCTCCAACGGTATTTGTGATTATGGTGCAGAAGGATTAATAATTAGGGCTAAATCTTGATTGTTAATTTCAGTGATGCTTCCAGGAAATATTTGTTTTTTCTCAGTGTGAACCTTCTCAGAAAAAAGCCTGTCCCAGTCATCCAGCATTGCCGATTTAGAGTGAATTGTGTGTCCTGTAAACTATCTAATTCGAAGCATTTGTCTGTTCTGGCTACAGTATTGCTGAAGACAAGGTCATATTTCCTGCATTAGATGGAGAATTATCTTTTTTTCAAGAGCATGCTGAAGAAGAAAGTCAATTTAATGAGTTCCGGTGTTTGATTGAAAGTATACAGAAGTCAGGTGCAAAATCTAATTCAGTTGTGGAGTTCTATGAAAAGTTATGCTCTCATGCTGATCAAATAATAGAAACCATACAAAGGCACTTCTACAATGAGGAAGTTCAGGTGAGCTTTCATTATTGATTTGGTAATTATTGCGAGATGTTTTGGTAGTTTGTAAATTTTGAAAGTTGTCCCCTGTTTCTTTTATTGCTAAACTAATTTTACAAAGTCAGAATGACCCAACTGTAAGATTTAGTGAATGTGGTGATGCTTGGAGGTGGTAAGGGAAGTGTGAACAACTTTGCTTGGTCTGCTGCTCTTTCAATAATGTACAGACTTCTCAAGGGAGTTTAATAACTCTTGCATAAATTTGTAGCACAAAATTTTCCCTTTGGTTCTTGTAGATCATCCACTAAGTTCTTTGAATGTCTAGGTTCTTCCACTAGCCCGAAAGCACTTTTGCTTCGAAAGGCAGCTGGAACTTTTATACCAAAGCTTGTGTGTGATGCCATTGAAATTGATTGAGCGTGTCTTGCCATGGTTAGTGGGGTCGATAACTGAAGATGAAGCCAAGCATTTTCTCAAAAACATGCAGTCAGCAGGTTCTTAATCCAACTTCATTTTAGTTACTTGTGAGAGTTTTCCTATTTAATGAAGTTAGCAGGTTCTTAATCCACCATTTTAGTTACTTATGAGAAATTTCCTATTTACCGAAGTCATGTTATAGAATGTATCTTAATACTACTTCTTATTCAGCTCCATTGGCGGATACTGCTCTGGTAACACTTTTTACTGGCTGGGCTTGCAAGGGTCGTAACCAAGACACATGTTTGTCTGAAGCAATTGGTTGTTGTCCTGCTAAAAATTTTAATGATATTGAAGAAAACATTATTAGATCATGCTTCAAGTGTGCTTCTGCACATTGTTCTAAGGAGAGCACTGTATCAGTTCATGGAGATGACAGCGAAAGGCCAGTCAAAAGAAGCACTTCTCTGTTATGCAAAGATAGTGACGCTCCCAATCCCTCGGAGTGTCTAGGTTCCCCTAAATCATCTTCAACTGATCGCTCTTGTTGTGTTCCGTGTTTAGGAGTGAACAACAACAATTTGGGATTGAGTTCTCTTTCTACAGCCAAGTCTTTGCGGTCCTTGTCTTTCAGTTCCTCTGCTCCGTCTCTGAACTCCAGTCTTTTTATCTTGGAAGCAGATAATAACTCCTCTGATAATGGTTATGCCGAAAGACCAATTGATACAATATTCAAGTTTCATAAAGCAATACGCAAAGACTTGGAGTATCTGGATGTTGAATCTGGAAAGCTCAATAATTGTGATGATACTCTTCTTCAACAGTTTATTGGAAGATTTCGTTTGTTATGGGGCTTGCAGAGAGCTCATAGTAATGCTGAGGATGATATTGTTTTTCCAGCTTTGGAATCCAAAGAGGCGCTTCACAACGTGAGTCATTCATACACACTGGACCACAAGCAGGAGGAAAAATTATTTGGAGATATTTCATGTGTGCTTTCTGAGCTTTCATGTGTTCATGAAAGCTTGCAAAGAGCTTACATGACGGAGGATTTAACAGGAAAGAAAATGGAGGTTTTTGTTCATGATGATAATGATTGTATGGTAAAGTATAGGGAGCTTGCCACTAAGTTGCAAGGGATGTGCAAATCCATTAGAGTTACTCTTGATCACCATATTTTTAGAGAAGAACTCGAGTTGTGGCCACTGTTTGGAAGGCATTTTTCTGTTCAGGAGCAAGACAAAATAGTTGGCCGTATAATTGGCACTACTGGTGCAGAAGTGCTGCAGTCTATGTTACCTTGGGTAACATCTGCTCTCAGTCAGGATGAGCAGAACAAAATGATGGACGCATGGAAGCAGGCAACCAAGAACACGATGTTTAATGAATGGCTTAGTGAATGTTGGAAAGGATCCATAGAATCAACTGTGCAGGCTGATCTGTCAGAAGCTAACATTTCTAGAGAAGGTTTGTGATTTTTTCTAGATTTATATATTTCTTAAATTATAGCGATGTTGCTGTAGTCTTGAATAGTTTTATCAAGGACATGGCTTTCAGCACAAGTTTTCAACTTATTTCAGCTTTATTCTCTGTAGGCAAAGAGTTCCAGGAGAGCTTGGATCAAAGTGATCAAATGTTTAAGCCTGGTTGGAAAGATATATTCCGTATGAATCAAAATGAGCTCGAGTCCGAGATTAGAAAGGTTTACAAGGACTCGACTCTTGATCCCAGGAGAAAAGCTTATCTTGTTCAAAATCTTTTGACTAGGTTAGTTTGACGTTTTGAATTTTCTTTATTTATCTCTATTCCTTTAAAATTAACTAATACATAATAGACATTACTAATTCCTTTTGAAATGTTTTCGGTTTTAGTTAATTTATTTAATTTTATTCATTTTACAGGTAACCTTTGGTAGTGGTAGTAGTTGGGCTACTTCATAAAACATCACTTATCCATTTCTAACCTTGTCATGGTTCTAATGGAGAACAGAAAAAAAAATAAAAAGTGCTTAATTCTTCATTCTGCTTCTAATAATATCAACATCAATTTCAAAAGAAAATAAAAAGTTTCTAATGCCTTGCCAATCACAGAAAGAACTCCAATCAGCATACATGAGCCTATACCAAAAAAATGTCTTCAAGATTCCCTCTTTGAATCCAGTGTTGCTGCCACCACACCTAATCAGTTACTGCAGCTGCTGTTGCCTTTGCAGACAATGATAGTAGTTTGAGAGGAGTTGACTTCCCATTGGTGTCTTCTTTGGAAACATAAAAAACTTAGTGAGGAACTTATCAATTTTCTATGTTAATTTCAGTGAGCTATCCAAAATTGTTTTATACATCAAGGTTGAGGTTAAAATTTATAGAATTAAAAGGATTTGAATTGAAAAACTGTGGAATTGCCATAATCGTTTTTATAGTTTAGTTTGAGTGGAGGACTCGCTTTCTTAAACTATTATTATTGTTGTTGTTGTCGTCATCGTTGTTTATTTGCATACTAAATTAAGAGACAAGTAAAATTTTACTGTTTTAGCCGCTGGATAGCTGCTCAGCAAAAGTCACCTCAAACATCATCAGCTGAAACTTCCAACAGTGATGATGTTATGGGATGCTCTCCATCATATAGGGATCAAGAAAAACAAGTATTTGGGTGTGAGCATTACAAGCGCAACTGTAAACTTCGTGCTGCTTGCTGTGGAAAATTGTTTACCTGTAGATTTTGCCATGACAAACTGAGCGATCACTCAATGGACAGGTAATTGTTGATGCTTTTGATTAAATCTCATATATTGACTAGAGATTCTTAGTGGACTATGATTTTTTTGATTCACTACAGAAAAGCAACATCTGAAATGATGTGCATGCGTTGTCTTGAGGTTCAGACGGTTGGACCAATCTGCACAACACCTGCATGCAATGGCCTTTCGATGGCAAAGTATTATTGCAATATATGCAAGTTTTTCGATGATGAAAGGTATTCAAGTTCTGAAATGTTACTTTTATTTATCAAAATTTAGTTGCTTTGACATGCAACTCAGTTGCTTTTGTGCTGATGCTAAAGTTAAGTTCTTCTTATGTATGAAAGTAAATGAATAACTAAATGGAGTCAGGAAATTTCTATTGTTAATTCACCATGTCTGACATATAGTTTGTGCTCGGCCTTTCTCTGTGTTGTTATGAAACCCATTCGATGGTCATATAGACCGGGAAGCAAAAATCAAATCTGGAGATCAATAAAAAGGACCGGACTCGCTTCTACAAGTGGCCAGTTAAAGAACCAGAAACTTTACAGTCTGAAAAGGTGATATAAAGAATGACCTTGCTAGTTGACATGCCAGAGGTCTCCCATGAAAGCATACACTAGTTGTGCCTTTTCGAAGCTTTGAAAAAAATTACCTGGTTTTGCAACTTTGACATTAAATTTTGATGTCCAGAACTTTTGCTTGGTCCTGTCTCTCTCTCTCTCTCTCTAAACAAGGTTTGCATTTAGATTAACGATTATATTGATTGAAGCAAGTTCCTTGCTCTTCAGCGTTAGTCCCCTAATATTATTTCATTGTACAAATGACCAGTTTTATTATGTTATGATTGCTTGCAGATATTGTACTTAGCATCGTTAATGCATTTCCATTTCAGGACAGTATATCATTGCCCCTTTTGCAATCTATGTCGTGTTGGGAGGGGCCTTGGCATTGATTACTTTCATTGCATGACATGCAACTGTTGCTTGGGGATTAAGCTAGTGAATCACAAGTGCATAGAGAAAGGTCTTGAGACAAACTGCCCTATCTGCTGTGATTTTTTGTTCACGTCAAGTGCCACAGTTAGAGCTTTGCCTTGTGGCCATTACATGCATTCAGCTTGCTTTCAGGTTTTTGTTTCTGTAACTCTCTTGCTTACGATACACTTGTTTCATTTTCTTTAGCTACGTTCCCTTATACCTACGGAAAGAGTGATTGGAAATTTTAGCCCAGTATTTTCTCTTTTTCAGGCTTACACTTGTAGTCACTACACCTGTCCAATATGCAGCAAATCCTTAGGAGATATGGCGGTGAGAAAACCTTCTCTTGTTATTTACTGTAGACATATATATAAAGTTATTTAGTCAATGTTGAATTCCTCTAATGAGCCTTTTGAACAGGCGGTAAATGTTAATGGAAGTGTTGGCACTTAATAAGAATCTTTTCTTTTTCTGTTTGAATTTTAACTGTTTAATGTCATTTGGACAAAACAAATTGCACCCTTGATCAATTATGTAACTATGGCTTATAATTTTGTTCTTGCCAATTAGATAAACAAGCTTTCCCATTAGCATCTTGTGCCTAAACAAATTGCACCTTTGATCAATTATGTAACAAATAGTTGACATTATATATAATGTTGTCATTTATTTTGTACATAATTGATTTCTATGCAAGGGAAGGTTTGGAAGGGTAGAGAAAGAAGTTGTAATGGAATATTGAAAATTTTCTTATCCAATCCTCTTTTAATGTTACATAACATTTAAAATCTTTGCAAGTTCCAATCTTTTTGTCTTACACTAAAAATGACCCTGTAAGATGCTAGTAATCTTTTTGAATAAATTATGTGCGATGATACAGATTTGAATGTTTTAATTTATGCCTTTCCAACCTTTGAATTATTATATACATAATTGACAAAGATACAAGAATCACCATAATTGCAAATTTGACCAAAGCTTCATCCGTTAATCCTTGAGCATATGCATGTTTTTCATTTATCAAACTTTTATCCTTTGTCAGTTTCTCAATATTAACAAGCTGATCCAACATGTTTTTGGGTGGTGTGTGTTTGTATATGTATATATCCTGTTGGTGTACCACCAGCCTTGACTACATTGACTACAAAGATGCTAAATGTGTCTCTTCTGATCTTATATTATTGTTCTATTTAATTAGCTGGATTTAATTAGCTGCTAACGAATGAGGCATAATATTTTTTTTCCCTTGTTTTTGTAACTGGTTCAGGTTTACTTTGGCATGCTTGATGCATTGTTGGCTGCGGAGGAGCTTCCAGAGGAATACAGGAACCATTGTCAGGTACATTTGCCTGCATGAATCTTTTCTCTGGTTTTTGTACACCCAGTGAATGTCAACATTCTTCTATTCTCTCTTTTTTTCTTGCATGAACGCATTAAGAGTTCTGAAGATACTTTTTGTGGCCGGACAATGTATTAGAGTAGGAAGACGTTCTTGGCCTTCTAAATGCACTCAATAGCAAGAATATTGAACTACAGTTACATTTTACTGATCCATGAAAAGAGCGGAAAAAAATGAACGGATGAAAAGTAAATAAATAAGAGAAAGAATAAAGTACTTTGACTTCTGTGCTATTTTATTGATTTGTCATCAATTCTCCTTGTATAAGGTAAAAAATTTAACAATTAGAGTCGATTGTTGATCAAATCATATCAAACTTCTACAAGTTAGTTAAGAATGTAAACGAACTATGATTTGAGACTTTAGTGGATGTACAAAGCTAGCGTAAATTTTCTTTTCTTTTTCTTTTTTTAATTTTTAATCAATTTCATAATTAACAAACAAGAAAAATCTTTGAATAGCTGGTTCTTAAGAACTTTACTGGACGCTAGTATACTTAAGTAGTCATCAGTCTAGGCTTGTAGAGAGAGGTGGGAAGAAAGCTTGTGCTCAAAAGTCTGCCATATTATATTCTCTTTCCTTTATAGATAGGTTAGGGCACAATGATTTGTTTTAAATTGGCCTTCGTTGTTGACTGCCATTTAAATTAATTGTAATGGTACACATTCAACTTATTCGATGCACTTTCATACCCTCCTACGATTGATACACTGAATAATTTGTCAGCACGCCACAGAACAATTATTGAGAAATTTCGTCTTGTATTTGCAATTAATGATCCTGATTATGCTGCAATTCGAATGTATGCAGGATATACTCTGTAATGATTGTGATCGAAAGGGCACTGCCGGCTTCCACTGGTTATATCATAAGTGTGGATTTTGTGGATCTTACAACACTCGGGTGATAAAAAGTGAGATGACAAAACCCAATTGATCCATTTTGCAGTAAAAATGGTTCCTTTGGTATAGAAATTAGTCTGTATATAGCCAGCCAATATAATCAATTTTCCCCATTTAGAAGGTGACTTTTTTGTTTCAAATAGTTAGCATAGAGGAGCAAAATCAAGCACCACGGTATCAGTTATAATTTCACAGTCAAAATAGAAGTGATAGTGCATTTGAGTAATGGAATGTATAGATTTATTTATGTTGTTTTTTTTCCCTCTGCTATAATGCGTGCCAATTCTCCAGTCCATTGGCTAGATGGTTCTCCTCTCTTAATTTTCAAACAACGAAAATGTTATGTTTGTGATTTTAAATTCAATATCTATTCCACCGCACCGGAATATCTCCTTCTTGAGATGATGAGTAGTCTTTATTATTATTATTATTATTATTATTTTTCGGTAAGTTCTGTTTTTGGCCTAAAATACAAATAAAATTTTTCGCATATAAATGATTTGTTATACAATAATATATATATTTCTAAGCTCAGACGAAGTATAAACATCAAGAACCTGTTCATTTACAGAAAACAGTTTTAATTTTGCAGAAAAGATTTTAACAGAAAATAGAAATCATATTTATTTTAGTCAATTTTCTAAAATAGAAAATAAAAAATAAAATTTTCAATTTTCCAAAATAAATAAAAAATTAAAAAATTAATAAAAAATATTTTTCAAATTTTCTAAATAATCTTAATATATACACAAATATATATACTTATATATATACATGTAGATGTATGTATTTGTATGTGCATACATACATAACTATATGCATGTGCATGTATATGTAGAACATGCATATACGTACATATGAATATGTACATATATGTATGCATATACATACATATACATATGCATATACATATACATAGACATATATATATGTATGTGTGCATGCGCGATATATAGGCAAAACGCATTCTTAGGTCCCTAAACTTTCAAATTTTTTTGCATTAAATTCTTGTACAAAAAAAATCACACATTAGATCATTTTACTTTTTATTTATTCTACATTTAGTCATTATGTGGTGGAGCATGTTGTTCATGCTCATCAGCTCCGCCACATAAGGACTGAATGTGAAATTGTAATGGTCCAAATACCGGATTGGTCGAAAATAGTATTTTCCGACGGTGAACGGTGACACCAGGGTGAATAGTATCTTTCGAAATCAAAAAATATTTTATTGAACCATATGAAAGAGGAGGTTAGCATGAGTTCAAGAATGTAATTTGATATAAAAATGATATCAAATGGATCATAAAAAGTTAAAAAAAAAAAAGAAAAAATCACAGTTTCGGTTCAAATAATACCTGGAGTTGATTAAAATTTGATCAGAACTTTAAAAATAGCAAATGACCTCTAAAAATACCATAATTTTCAAATCTACATTAAATGAGATGTAAAATCATATGGTAAAAAAACTAATTTTTAGTGACAAAAAATGGGGCTATTGGACCGGTAAAATATTCTTCGATTTACCTGAAAATATTCTTGAAACCTAATGAACACATTTTGAGAATTTTGAAAGTATTTTTGGGAATGTTTGAACTTAAGAAGTAAGAGAAAATGATGATTTTGGTTTAAATAGTAATTGATTGATCGTAAATTTGATCGAGACTTTAAAAATAGCAAATGATCTTCAAAAATTGTAGGAATTTCCATTTGAATCCTAGATAATATTTAGAATTATCTGGTAGTAAAAAAGTGATTTTACGGTAATGCCGAAAATTTGCTAATCGGATTGATTTGAGTGAACCGAATCAGAATTGGACTTCGATTGAACCAAAAAATTTATGGAGGCTATATTATATATTTTAAGAATTATGAAATTAATTTCGAGTGAAATTGAGCTTTGAAAGTGAGAGAAATAATTTTTGGAGGCAAAATAGGCTTAAAATGGATTTTGGGCTTGAATTAGGTTTAACCACTTTAGTTGGATCTGCCCAGCCCAAAAATCAGCGTATATATACCCAAAATATCAGAATTCTGGAGATAACTCTAGAACTTCTTCAGCTGCTTTCCCTTCTCTCTTGGACGAATGGTGTTCTTGATTATTTTCCTTTGATTTTTTCATCTATCTCCTAATTTCTCCTTAAATCCAATCTTCTAAAGTAAATTTTAGCCTCTGTATTTTATCATGGCAGCCTCCAATTTTAATTTGAGGTGATTAAAGTGGAAATAATTAAGTGATTAAAGTTGGGGCGCAAAATTGAGGTATGTATATTTGATATTTTTAAATTGGTTTAAGGGTCCCAATAGATAGTTTAAGGTATGT
This sequence comes from Excoecaria agallocha, assembly GCA_037975025.1. NCBI lineage: Eukaryota > Viridiplantae > Streptophyta > Magnoliopsida > Malpighiales > Euphorbiaceae > Excoecaria > Excoecaria agallocha. Next base: position 5,608,432 of record CM075822.1, on the reverse strand, counting down.
AGGTTATATTTATGTAGTTATATAGAATTAAGGAAGCAAAATAATAGTGCTTTTCTTGGTGCATGAATTCAGCCATGATAGGATTTAAGAAAGATGGGGGGAAGTGAAGAATAAGGTGTGAAGAACAAGGAATAAGGTAAGTGGATACATAATTCCTTAATCTCCATCTAATTGGGTTTGATTTAATATTATGTTTGTTATGTGTGCATGTGATTAATGTTTTTATAATTGAATCCATTGTTATAACAATGATTAAAAGGATTAAAAGTGATGTTTTGAATCGTTAAAAATGGAAGAAAATACATTTAAGTGGATGAATCATGAGTGGCTGAATTGGGGGTGTGTATTTGTGATGATATATTTTGGTTAAATTTTGAAGGAAAGACCATAAATTGTATGTAGGGGTAGTTTTGATGGTATACTAATTTAATTGAGATTTTTGAAATTTAGTAAAATATTTTTAAGTGAAAATTTACACTATGTTGTAGTAAAAATATTGGATTTTAATGAAATAAATTGAGTTTATTGCATAAATGGAAATAATATTAACCAATTAGTTAATTGGAATAAAAAATGGTAAGAATAAAAAAGGGATTAAGAAGAAGGCAATTAAAGAAAAGAAACAAAGTGGATTTAATTAAAAAGAAATAAAGTAAAAATAATACCAAGGTTTATATTGAATGTTAATGAATACTAAAGGCATATGAATATTAATTTTCATAATATAAAGTTGAAATAATGAAAAGAATGGAAATGATATAGTTAGAGTGAAAAGGGACCTAAATGGAAGAAAATAAAAGTTTAGGAACCAATTGGCAATTTTGCCAAGTGTTGAGAAAAATGATAAACTAAGTGATCTAAGAGTTAAATAGCTAAAATAAAAAATTAATTGAGTACTAATTATTCATTTTTTCATAAAATAAAGTTTAGGAATCAAACTATAATTTTACAAATAAATAATGAATTAATAATGTAAAAGAATGCCAAGAAATTTTAATGGAGTGAAATAGTGCTTAAATGAAAAAATTTGAAAGAAAAATGGATAACACGGTAATTTTACAAAATATGGAAGCAAAAGGATAGAATAGTAATTTTTAACTAAAGTTTAGTTTAACCGGATAAAACAAAGGGATTAAGTGAGTTTATGAATGAAACAAGGTTTAGGGACTAAACCGTAATTTTTTAAATGAATATTGAATTAATAAGTGTAAAATATATAATTAGTGTCAAAATTATAAATAAAATGAATAAAAGGGCATTTTAGTAATTTAGTGGAAAATAAAGATCAAAGGGTAATTTAGTAACTTATTGAAAAATGAGGATTAAATGGTAACTTTATCACTGAATATTGAATTAATGATATTAATTGAATAAGTAAAGGGCATAACCGAAATTTGATAGAAGTTGAATGTTTAAATGGTAATTTAGCTATTCTAGGAATTAATATGTGAATTGTTCCTAATAATGTTAATTGAAGACTAAACAATAATTTAACAGCTTAAAGGACTAAAAAGTAATTTGAAAGTAAATAATGTAATAATGTAAAAAGGTAATTAAATATTGACTTTATGTAAGTTAAATAAAAGTGAATGATGAAATTATAAATAATCGAAAGTTCAGGGACTAAAGTATAAAAATATACTAAAGTGCCTAATTTAAAGATTAAATTGTAATTAAAAATATATATGTAATTCATTAAAGAAATTGTCAGGAGTGAAAAGTAAATAACTAAACAGTAATAAATAGCAAGGTTAAAGATTATCTAATAATAACAAAAAAAAACTGTAAATTTAGAGTAATAATGATAATACTCAATAAATAAAATATTAAGTGTATTAGATGTATATATATTGTTTTCATTATTTCAACTTTATATATATATATATATATATATATATATATATATATATATATATATATATATATATATATATATATATATATATATATATATATATATGAGAAAATAGTTAAATGAATTTTAAGTTGTATATGTATTGTTTAAAGTGAATACTATGGAAATGTTAAAGCAAGTGGACAGGAAAATGATATATTTCAAACTGAAAGGAAATAAGTATTATAGAATGAATGAATGTATAATTGATCAAATGTATATAAATAGTTTGGCAGTTTTAAGGGAGTACTAAATGATTGGAGCCGAACGTTTCGGCAATTAAATTGAAAATGAAAAATGATCTGGAAAGTGAATGAAAATTTATTGAATATTGCCCTTAGTAGTAATCTAGTAATTAAATCTAGTACAAAATATAGTTGGCTAGTCATAGGGATATTAAATATATAGCCGCGGCGCGGGTCATGGCGACTCGCTTTAGTAGGCCAATGATGGTCAGTTAACTGAATGAACTGTTGAAATATTGAAATGTGAAATGTAAATGAAATGTAATGTTCGAGTGGTTCTTTAAAATCACTCTAAATGTACCGATCTCGTGTATCCGGTTCGAAGATTCTTACCGGATTGATACTAGGGGCATGCCAAAGAAAGAAAATGAAATTAAATTGAATCATTCATAAAGGAATAAAATAATAAAGCAAAAAGGAAAATCAATTATAATGTGTGAAAGTTATATTTGAATGTCTGATAAAATACCGAATAGCTAATTGTCAAAATAAAAGTACTAGGATGGTAATATAATTGTAAAATGAATAATTGATAACTGTTCATTTGACCTGTTTATTATTTTCACCCATTTCATGAGTGATTTACTTTTCTTAACTTCACTTTCACGTTTTTAACACTTTCACATACTTTTATATTTTTATTTACTTATCAATTGACTTTTCTGTCACTTTTACACATATTATGAATTATCTCATTATAATTCATTATGTCCACCCATTTATAAATTATTCACCATAATTCAACAATTTTGTTTTCAGATATATTTATATAAATTTCATATTAATTAATACAACTACAGTAGTATACTTTTCAGTTTAGTCCTCAATTTTTTATTTAATTGCAAAATTATTCTTTTTGTACATTGATTATAAAATTACCACTAATTAATTTATTTTCACTTCACACTCGTTTATTGGCATACAAATTTTCGTTTGGTTCTTATTTTAACTTTTCATGTAAATTTTTATTTTAGTCCTTCAATTCATAAAAGTTTATTTTTTGACTGTTTATTCACTAAATTACCATTTTATCCTTTCTTATTATTTTTTATCATTTTTACTCATTAAATTAAATATTTAGGGACATTACCATTTTACCCTAAACTTTTCATTTCTTTTCAATTATGTCATTTTTCATTCTAAACTTCATTTTTACTTTACTTTTACACTTTTCATTCACATTTACCATTGTTTCTTTCTTTTTCACACTTAAACTTTTATATAAGGAAAAATTTATGTTTAGTCCCTGAACTTCATTGCTTTACAATTATATTCCTCTAGTTCATGTTTATTCATAAAATTACCATTAGTTCTATATTTTATATTTTTAATTCAATATACTTTTATGGCACTACACTTTAGTTCCTAAAACAGTTAAAGTATCATTTTATCCTTTTTCCTCAATGCTTAGCAAAATTATAATTTATCTTTAAACTTTTAATTTCTTTCATTTCAGTCCTTTATCACTTTAATTATATCAATGTTCATGCTTTTCATTGCTTTTATTTCTTCTTATGTTAAACACTATTAACATACATTTGTCATTCATCAATATTTGGCATATTTCCTAGTTTATTCTTAATATTCATCCGACCTATTGCAATATAATCCATTTTAATCATCTTTATGATAATTTAATTGCTTAAATTACTCACTCTCACTCTCATGCTCATTATCATAATTTCATATTTAATCAATATAAATATCACAAAATCATTGAAAATTTTCTAGCATACCAATCAGTAATAGTAAGCTTTTCACTTAATTTTTATTTTCTTTTTATTTAAATCATTCAAAATGTTATTTTTCATACTTTTAACCATTTCTATAACAATTACTTGAATTGTTCATGCATTAATCATATACATGCATAATAAACATAATCATAAATCACACCCAAATCAATGAAAATTATTGATATTGTATCCACTTACCTTAAGAGCTTATTTTTCACTCTTAAACCTTCATTTCTTTAGCCTTACTCCATCAATCATCATCATTTCCTTTAAAAATCCTAAATGACCAATTATGTAAAGATATAAAATCATCATTTTCTTTGCTCCAAAATTATATCTAACATCACAAATGAGCTCTACATACCTTAATTTATCTATATAAACCTTTAAATTAAATTATAAAGCTTAATTTCTCATACCTTATTTTTGATACATAAACTTTAATCTTTGATTTTTCTCACTTTTACTTCTCAAATTGAAGATTAGAGGCTAATTTAATATGATAGAGAGGCTAAAATTACTTTAAAAGGCTTGATTTTGGAGAGATTAGAAGAGAGATGAAGAAAATGATGGTTATTGAGCAAGAAGAAGAATTTGACTTCAAGAAGAAGAAAGTAGAAATTTCATGGTCCATCTAGTACTTTCTAATATTTTGGCTTTATATACCTTGGTTTAATGGGCTGATCCGGATCAACCAAAATAGTTGGACCTAATTTAAGCCCAAAATTGATTTTAAGTCCATTTAATGCAATTCAAATTATTTCTCTCTCTTTCCAAGCTCAAATACACTCAAAATAAATTATAAAATTTTTAAAATAATAAATTAAGCCTCCATGCAAAATTTTAGCTCAATCGGAGTTTATTTTTTGTTCGATTCACTCAAATTGATCAGATTTATAAATTTTTGGTGTTACTATAAAATTACTTTTTCACTACCAAATAATTTCAAATATTAATTAAAGCATAACTAAAACTTTCTGTAATTTTTTAAGATCCTTTGCTATTTTTAAAATCTCGATCAAACTTATGGTCAATCGATTACTATTTAAACCGAAATCATTATTTTTCTCTTACTTTCTGTGTTCAAACCTTCCTAAAAAATACTTTCATAATTCTCAAAATATATTCATTAAGTTTCACGAATATTTTTGAGTAAATCAGAAACTATTTTCCGGGCTGATTCACTTTTATAAGTCCGATAATCCAATTTTTCATGTTGCTAAAAAATTATTTTTTCTTTACCATATAATTTTAAATCTTATTTAATGTAGATCTAAAAATTCTGATGATTTTTAGAGGTCATTTGCTATTTTAAAATTTCGATCAAATCTCAATCAATTCGGATAATATTTAAACCAAAATTGTGATTTTTTTCTTATTTTTAATTTTTGATTATTCATTTGATCTCATTTTCAGTCCAAATTACATTATTGAACTCCTTATAACCTACTCTTTTCAATAGTCCAATAAAATATTTTTCGACTTCAAAAGATACTATTCATCCCGATGTCACTATTTACCATCGAAAAATACTATTTACGACTAATCTAGTATTTGGGTATTACATTAAGGACTAAGTCATAAATGGACCTTAATAAGAGATTGAAATGTAAAGTAAAATAAAAGTAAGAAAGTAATGAGTATAGTACAAATATAAAGACTGGAACAAAGAGACACTAAGTAACGTAACTGTAAAAAAATAAAGGTTAATATTTAAAAATATAAGTAATGGTGAAATTGACAATGAAAATAGTATGTGATTGTAAACCAAGAAACGAACAGAAGAATTATAAATGGCTTAAGTATTGTAGTATAAGAAAAAAATAAATACATGCAAACTGTAAATTGTTTAATGGTCCAAAGAAAAGTTAATATCGAAAAGAGTATAAAGAAAATGAAAGTAAGTTAAAGTAGAAGTTTAATTGAATTAAATAATAAAATTTAATCGAAACAAAGGGTACGAAAATTAATAATGATAACCGTAACAAAAGTTATTGTTACTGTTAATATAATGGATGTAATGCATTAAGTATAACCGAAATAAAGTAAAAATAGTTACAACCGTAACAAACTGAATTAATAAGAAAAGTAATAATTACTGAAAGAATTATGAAAACCAACTGAAATGTAAAGTAAGATAAAAGCCAATATATGTAATGACAGATTAAAAATATAAAGTAAATGGAAGGTTAAGCAAATGTTAAATAAAAAATTAGTAATACCAAAAGTTAAAGAAAAAGGTAAGCAAAATGTTAAATGAATAAGGTTACAAAATAAAAATGTAATGTGTGTGCTTGTGTGTGCATGAATGAATATGTTATTGGAAAGTCTGAAAATTGTATCCACCACTAGCATTTTTAATACTCAGCACGTAGTGTTGTTACTGTGTGCAGGTTATGGAAGTAGGAAGTTGAAGTGGCAGCAAGCTGATATTGATCAAGAACAGGAATGCAAAGCAAGAGCAACATTATAGACATGGCATGTATATATTCAAGCGAAGCAATTGACTCAGATATAGATAGTTATGTGTTTTATGTGTAAATATTGGTACTATTCTATACAAAGTAGCTATAATTGTTATTGTTACTATTGTCTGAATGTACTGGTATGATATAGATTGATGTTTTAAAAAAAAAAAATTTACTGTACCGTTTGCTATAGTGTTTGTAATTGTCATAGTGTGTTAACATCCGATCATCGTGCATACAACATAGTGGTATAAGAATGTTACAGGAATAAATCAAAAGTAAAAAAAATTACACAATGTGTAATTTTTTTTGTACAAGGGCTTAATGCAAAAAAAAAAAAACATGTAAAAGTTTAGGACCTAAGAATGTGTTTTTCCTTTTTATCTATGTACATACGTATACATATATATATACATATATGCACATATATTCATACACATACATATACATATGCCCATACATACACATACATATGCATATACATGTATTTGTATGTACTTGTATAAGCATGCATGCAAGCATGCATACATACATACATACATACATACATATATGTATATGTACGTATATGTGTATGTATGTACATACATATATATACATATGGATATGTAGATATGTGTATGTACATAGATACACATATATGTACATATGTAATACATATATATGTATGTATGTATACATACATGTGCATACACACACACACACACATACATACATACACATGTATATATGTATATGTATGTATATATATATACATACGTCCATATATATAAAAAAATAAATACCTCAAATTTTCATTTGTTAATAAATAAACGTATTTTTTAAATTTTTTACCGAAAATAAATATTTCAATTTTATCTGAAAGTAAAAAATAAAAAAAAAATAGAAAACTGTTTTCTAGCGCAACCCAAGGTTCTCCTATTTCTCATGCTTTGCTTTGGAGATGCAGGCCCTTATGTATTTTGTGTTTTAAGCCAAAGTTGTAACCTTCTTGCTTTCTATGTAAAAGTGATTTCTAGTTTTCTGCAGTGTTTAAAAATGTTTTTGATGGTCGACCAGACAAACTTTTGAACATCACTTGTTCATAGAATTTTGGGATCATCATGATTATTTAATATATGTAGTTCCTTTTAGTGTATTCTTTAGATTTCTAGTGAATTTATAGATAGTTAAATATATACTTCCTCTATTTTATTTATCTATCATTTTTATTATTTTTACTAGAATTAAAAAATCATAAATAGATTTAAATTTTATATTAAATTACGTAATTAATACTAAATTATCAAATCTAATTGATTCTAATTTTATTGAGAAAGAAAAATAAATTGAAAAAAAATAAATTATATTAAAAGTTTAAAAATAACAGATAAATAAAATTTGAGTTTTATTTAAAAGCGACGGATAAAAGATAATGGAAGTACGATTTTCATGCGATTGAGACAAAATGATCACTAAAATGTTTTACAAAGTTCCTCCCTCCGTTCTTTTTTATTAGTCACTTTTATTATTTTCATCAAGATTAAGAAATAATAAATATGTTTAAATTTAGTATTAAATTACGTGATCAATACTAAATTATCAAATTCGATTGGTGCTAACTTTATTGGAAAAGAAAAATAAATTGAAAAAATAAATTAAATTGTATTAAAAGTTTAAAAGTGGCAGATAAATAGAATATAAATTTTACTTAAAAATGATATATAAAAAAGAACGGAAAAAATAATAATTATTGTTTTGTTAATGAAAAATATGATTTAAGTTTTCTAACTCCCATACAATCGGTTTTCATTAAAGGCCTAAAGGTCTAGCTATCGATTTGATCCAATGGCCCCTAAACCAATCACCCCATTTATATATGGCTTTTAATTACATTTCTATTTCCTGTAATTTACTTTTAATAATGTGAATGTGTGTGATGGATGCTTTTAGTTAAAAATGTATTGATTGAATGGAAGGGATTTAATTAATTAACAGCAAATTTAATTAATATATGTTATAATTTATTAAAATATCATTTATTAATTGTCTATAGTTAGACATAATAAGTTTTATCCCGATCCAAATCTATCCGAAAATAGTAATTTGAATCCATCTAAAAATAGTAATTTGAATCCGGAAAAAATTCAAATGATCTGAATTCGAATAATTTAAAAAAATTATGGTTGAACCTGATTTGAAATTGAAACCTACAAAATATATTCAAAAATTTCGATCCAAATTCGTGACCCAATTATTTAAATTAAATTTTATTTTATATCATATTTATAATAGTTATATATATATATATATATATTCAATTTTATATAAAAATTATATTTAATTGAAAGGAAAAAAATGTCTAATTGTTTAAATTGTGAGCTGCAAACAATTAAAAAATGAAAAAACTGAAACGAAAATAATGATTAAGTGCTGCAAACTGTATATTGTATTTTATTATTTTTGTTTTTTGCTTTCTCAATTTTTTTCGCTGCATACCAAAATCTATCGTTATTCTGTTGTTTATAGCTCTTCCATCATTTTGCATCACCATTACTATTTATTTGCGCTCTTTCAACTTTTTTTTCTCCAAATTATAATATTATTTCAAACTTGAAAGAAAATGTAATTCTCCAAAAATTTTGAGTTGTGAATAGTACATCACAAACCATAAATAGTATTTTCCGAGATAGTGCCACAGAGAACAAGAATAATATTTTTTTGGGCTATAAATATTATCATTTGAGATAAAATCGAGAATCAAATTCAAGTCGATAACAGATCATTAAGGGGTTTAAAACTAAAATTACAATTCAAGCCATGGTTTCACAACGATTAATAACATGTTTAACCAAATTTGACCGTTGATCAAAATTTACCGATGACACCTAAAAGTCAAAATAACTGATATGATAAGTGATACATGATATTAATTATGTATTTTAAGTATGGAGATTGAAAAAATCAAAATTGATACGGAACACTAAAAAAATAAAAATCAAACCGGTTAAATAAAAAATTGAATCAAATATATTAAATAGCTTATGGTTCGATTTTTCAGTTTTAATTGTTACCCCAATTCATCCGAAAACTAAGTGATAAAAACATGATGATATAAAAAATTCGAAACTGAAAAGAACTGATTTTAAATGACTCAAATCCAAATTCATCCGTCAGGTCTATCTATAATTATATAATCTCTCTATTAATTATCTTTTTGTGCGTGTGTGAGGGTAAAATAGAAAATAGAAAATAGAAAATGAATATTTTTTAAAATTTGAAAATCGTTGCATTGTATGGAATAGATGAACACCAAAAATTGTGTGGATGAGTGGAAGGGATGGAACATGTAATTGCAATGAAGGGAACGAAGGGTAATCGAACGGTTAATTTTTCCAATCTTAAGAGCAGGTGGCGACTCCCAACAACCTCGAGCAAACTTTAAAAGGGCCTTATGCGTCTCGCCGTCATCGGTCATCGGAGACACCCATCTCGAAACTTGTTTACGAACGTAATTTCTTTTCAAAATTTTGGTTTGTGCTTTTATCATTTCCCGCTTCCACTTGCAGTTTATTAAATTTGGAAAATAATTGTGGATGATAATAATCACTGCCTAAGTCTCGTAGTTTAGAATATATGGTGAACCAATTGTTTATTATCCTGCCATTGGATAGATCCATTGAACAGTTTTTTTTTAATTATTTTTATTGATTGATGTATTTGGACAATTAATCGATATAAAATAATATTTTAATTTCTTTTTTTTTTTAATAACACATGTCCTCGATGAGTTTTTAAAAAGTTCATATATATATGTACTTTCAATAGTAAAACACTTTTTTGAAATTTGTATAAGCTGCTAAAATTTAAAATTGGTTGGAATTCATTGATATTTAAGAAAATAATATAAAAATTAAAATTTAAGTTAATAATTTAAAAATTAGTAGCTAGAAAAATGACATGATTCAAAATCAATGACGAGACCTGAAAATAACTCGACTCCAAAATGATTCAATTTGAATTCGTTTGATAAATTTAAACATCCGTCTGCTATTTAATTTGCTAATAAATATTCAACAGTTTTTCATTAACGGTAAACAAGTTAAGTATATAATATCTATATAGCAAAAATGAAGTATATAATATAAATATTTGTTTGAAATGAAATATTTTCTCTTAAAAATAAACTTTCAACCACATCTAGAAAAAAGAAGAGATTGAAATCAAAATGTAAACTATCTAAAGTTCAATCTAATAAAGATTTATTTACGTATTGAACAAAGGAATTATCAAACTATAGACAAAATACTTTAGGATATACTTATATTTGTAGCTTAATATTTTTTAAAAGACTTAATACATATATAAATTGCTAATTAAACGCCTATATTTGACTAAAACGCAAATTATAAATGCCTCTCTACAAACATTTTAAAAGCATGAGTTGTGATTTCTACTGGAAATTACAATTCTCAATGCCATTGTTGGAGAAGTATCCTCTCACTGGTTTCTATCTTTTTCACTTTCAGATTCTAATTATCCTTTCTGCACTCATCAAATGGGTTGGGTTGAAATACATTGAATTAAAACAAGGAAGCAAAACGATTATGTCACACTTTTCTTCTTTCAGAGATCAATATATTTTTGTGGTCTGTAAACCTAGAGGATTTTAAATGTATTTAGGGTTTAGATTTAGTTTGAATGAAAAAAATTTGAACGCATTTTTATTCATTTTTCAAGGGAAGACAGAAAATTTAAGAGAAAAATGCATTTTCAAACTTAACCAGTGAGATAATATTCAAAATTACAATTGAACGTGTATAACATGTATTCCATACTAGAGCGTTTGCCCTACAAGCGCATGCAAGTTATGTTTGAATTTCTTAATTAAAATTCAAACATTAAAATATAAATCAATCGTAAATATTATGTCCATTCAGATCTTGAATATGATAATAGTCACATAACAAATTAGATGTAACATCCTTATCCCTTAACAGTATGACCAATACTGTTCCGACCAGCCACAAGCCAGAATTTTTTTTTTTTTTTTACCAACCATATACTTATACTTCCTAGTTCAACCTTTAAAAATCTTAAGGTTATAACTTAAGTTCAAAAATTTTTTATAGATTCACCGTTGACCTATAACTGTCTAACTCACTATGCACTTAATAAAATTTCGGCAATATAACAGCTGTATATTATACTAGCTCCCTAAAATGCAAACAATTTTACAGCCTCTCTAAGGCATAACGATATCAGAATAAATCATTCCATTCAATATCTAACCTATATCACATTCCTATCGCCATCATATACATACCCTTTATTTTACAAAACTCAATTCTCTCTCACAAACCATTAAATATTACAACCCAAAATGTTAACTTTTACATACATATTTACAAATATACAGATCCTTAAGTATAAATTTCACATATACATGCCACAAAAATATAAATCCTATATCCATCAAAATAAATCCTATAGAGTGTACTCTTACTCCCGCTCCTGCGTACTTGCACGCAGTAATAACTACACGCTGAGTACTAAATATGTCTAATAATGACTAATAATCGATACATTTTCTATAATTCCATTTTAATTGGTGAAGTAACCTAACTTTTTCAAGCAAAGATTATACAAAATTTATTGCAATATTTTTATAATTACCATTTTAATCTTATTTACATTATTAATCATTTACCACTTACTTTTTATTAACATTTTCAATTTAACTTGCAATCTTTCATTTCTTTTCAATTTTTCCCTTTTTATCGCGTAATGACTAAATTAACCTTCTCAAGCTTATTTTGGCTTTTAAGCTAGTAAATGACTTATGGTACATCAATTTATACTGATTTTGTCATTTTTATGCAAAATTATGTTTTAGTCCCTATTGGTCAAAAAATTCATTTTCTCACAATTTAGCCACTAATTGATCATTTTACCCTTATTTAAGCAATTCTTAATTAATTTGCTAATAGATTATAATTTTTGGAAAAATTACTATTTTGCCCCTAACTTTTATTTTCTTTCAAATTAATCCTTTTTTGTCTTTACTTAACACATTTCATTCTCTTTTCATACATTTAGCATTTTACTTTCATTATGTCCCTAGTACAGACCCAACAGAAAATCTCAAACTGAATACACGAGACGTGAATTGATATGCTTTTTCTAAAAGCTTAAATACCGCAAGTATACGATGTACCAATTATAGTACTTTAGATATCAATCATACGAGGAATGTTGATTAATATTGTACACTATTACTACTCAATTTTAATCTTGTTTACAATGCTCATTAATTTGCAAGTTAAAACTATTACTTTACTACTCTAAACTAAATAATATTCTATTTTAATGATAATCCGAGAAGACTTATGAATATGATGAATGTATCATATACATAAATATGGAATTTGATATTTTTCTCTTATTTATAATTTAATCTTTATCATGTAAGCCAATTTGGAATAATGTTCTATGTCGCAGCTCTCGCATCTAGACTAAATTATGCCTTAAACATGCATTTATGGTTCTAAATTGCAGCTCTCACATTTAGACTAGAATTACATAAACACACATTTAAAGAATAAAAACCAACATATAACAACTATCTCCACATGCGATCTCTCAAACTATGCTTTGATAATGAATTTTTTATTAACTTTCAGAAAGATTTTGCTCTCGCTAACTCTCTTACTTATAACCACTATGATGATTTTCAGAGAAGGAATTGCCATCTAAGGTTGTTTTCCTTAACTTATAATGATATTAATAAAGTTTTAATAGCAAATCCTACATTTAAAGATAAACGAAAGAGAAATGATTAAATATGAATAATAACATTCAAACTCCTAAAAAGAATTGATAATAATAACAAAGAAGAAGTAAAGATTAGAAATAAAAGAAGGGGATCTTTCAACCCTTCTTCCTTTCACTAAGTGTTTTCTTCTTCCTTGCTTGTCTCCTCTTCAAGCCATAATACTAAAACTAAAACCTACAACTATTGCTCTCTAATTACACTTTCAAAAATAAGAAAAATAAAAATGATAGATCTCCTCCCCTTTTTATTATAACTTTCAGGGTATTTATTGATTTTCAAGCATCAAGTCCCATCAAATGTCTCTCCATAGGTATGCAACCCTTGATGATCCTTGGTGTCCTTTTAGGTGACTTTTCAAGCTTAACTATCTTTAACAGTCTCCTATCGTGCTTGCGGCACCTGTCGCGCTCGCGACAGGATACGCTTCCTTCTTTCACCTTTTTCTTCCTCATCTCTTATCCTAGACATACATTCCTTGTCATGCTCGCGACATCTGTTGTGCTCGCGATAATGCTTCTTCTTCACTCCTTTATTAGTGCTTCCAAATTTGCCCATTTAAGCTCCAAATTGATTTCTTAACTCCTATAAAATAAATAAAACAACTAAGAACACACAAAACACATAAAAGCAACAAAATACACATAAAATATATTAATATTAAACATTATACTTGCTAAAACTAAGCAAACATAGATACTATTTATGAGCTTTTCGAGCTCATATCATGGATCCCATAGGGCCACAACAGATGGAGAAATGACCCTCAATGGATCATTTCTCACAAAATAGAAACAGATACAGATAGAAGCTATGGAGATCAGTGATCCTACCCATAGCAAAGCAAGTCATCATGACTTGCACTGTGGTACAGATGTCCCTATGGCCAGCCAATTGTAACTTGAGCTAGTTTTTACTGCCTGGTTATTTCTAAGAGCATTATTATACATACTTTTATTCGATTTCAATTATTTCAAATTCTTCATGAACTTTTCCATTTTCATAAATTTCATCAGTTAAATTTTTTCACTATCTTTTCAAGTATAGTAAATTCATTCATATTAATTTACCACTTTTCACTCTTTTATTGAATTATTCCTTAATAGTTCAATAATTTTAATCATACATATTCACTAATTTATTTCGAAAAATACTTTAGTAATGCATATAAATTTATTAAAAATTTATATGTACATTATTGCACATTTATGGCCATTATTCATCCATTTTATGAATAATTGCCCAATATTTCATCATTTTCACAATATACATACACATTACTAGACCTTAAAATTTTCAAATTTATTCCATCAACTCTTTAAAAATTCATGGACACTAGTTATTGCATTTAGGGTTAATTTGAGCTATTATATATTAATTTCATGCAAAAATCACATGGATTTCCTTTGAAGAAAATTCGGCCACCTTATGTAAGTCACCCTAAAAATTTTTCTACATCTCTTTAAGCATTCTCCATGGTTCAATTTATTTTTTCTCACATCAATTGCAATTATTAAGTACTTTAACTAAAATTTCCCTAATTACATAAAGGAAATAAATTCAAATTAATAGAAAATGCAAAGATTTATTAGCCACTTACAATTTTTCCTTGCTCAAGGGTGCCTAAACTTCCTTTAACTTGCCTTTGCCCTTAGCAAGCCTTTTTTCTTCTTCCTCACCTACAGTGGCCGGCCATTAAAGCTTAGTAAACCTTAGGTTTTTGTTCTTTAATGCAAAAATTGAGCTCATATCCGAACTCTACTCATCAAAAACTATGAGAAAATACTAAAGAACTAATTTAAATCAACTAATTTCTTAAACTTTACCTTAAACCTTTTTTCTTTCCACCCTTAATTTCTCCACTTTTTTTGCTCAAATCAAGTAATAGAGACTAATTTAGTGATCTAGAGGGATGAAATTTCAGTTCTTATGTTGGAATTTAGGGAAGATTTGGAGTAATAAGTTAAAAAATCAAAGGGAGAGGGATGAGAGAAGTGGTTCGACCACTTGAGGAAAAGAGAGAGGGCTGGGAAAAATTTGGAGTTCTCTCAGATTTTTCAGCCCTTATATATCTCTCTAATGGGCCATGGATTGGTCCAAAATAATGGGCTTAACCTAATTAAGTTAAAAGGCCCATTTAAGGCCCACTCAAAATTCTCCTACTTTTTCTCTTCAAATTACTTCAAAAATAATTTCATCACTCTTATCAAATTAAAAATAGGTAGTATACAAATTTTTGACTCAATCAGAGTCCGTTATCGATCCGATTCAAAGTTATTGGTCCGATTTGATAACTGCCGGTGTCACCGAAAAATTTAATTCTCATTACCAAAATATTCTACATAAAATTTAAGGAAGGTATGCAAAATCTAAAAATTTTTGGAGTTTTTTTACTATTTTTAAAAATTTATGCAAAATCAAATTATCTTCTCTATTAGGAAAATTGACCCGTTTCTTGTTTCGTACTTTTGACTTTTCGAGCTTTAATTGACCTTGATTTCACTTCAAATTTCAACTTTGGACTCACCATGACCAATAATTTCTGATGATCCAATAAAATATTTTTAACTTCTAGATGTACTTTTCGATCAGAAAAGTACTATTCACCATCGAGAAGTATTGTTCACGACTGATTCGGTGTTGAGGCCATTATATTTCTCCCCTACTAAAAGAAATTTCATCCTTAAAATTTATCTGGATTGAAGAGTAGAGGATACTGTTGTCTCATAGTTGTTTCAGATTCCCATGTAGCTTCTTCGACATTATGGTGATGCCACAAGACCTTTACCAACGAAATTATTTTGTTCCTGAGCTGTCGGATTTCTCTAGCCAAGATCTTCATCGGCTTTTCTTCATAACTCATATCTGTCTGCACTTGTATCTCATCTGGTGCTATCACATGGCTAGGATCAGATCTGTATCTGCGGAGCATAGATACATGAAAGATATCATGTATCTTTTTCAAAGTAGATGGCAGCTTCAATCTGTAGGCTACGAGACCCACTCACTGAAGTACCTTATATGGATTGATGAATCTAGGATTTAACTTGCACTTCTTGCTAAATCTCAGAACTTTCTTCCATGGAGATACCTTTAGAAAAATCTTGTCCCCAACCTGAAACTCAATGTCTCTTCTTTTCAGATCTGTATATGATTTCTGACGATCCAGAGCTTCTTTCAATATGCTTTTAATGATCTAGACCTTTTCTTCGAAGTCACGAATCAAATCTGAATCCAATAGCTTTCTCTCACTCAGTTCAGTCTAACATAAGGGGATTTCTGCACTTCTTATCATATAATACTTCAAAATAAGCCATTTTTAAAATGGATTGGTAGCTATTATTGTGGGCAAACTTGGCCAAGGGAAAATGCTTTTTTCAATTAGTTCCAAACTCAAGAACACAGCATCTAAGCATATCTTCCAGTATCTGAATCACCTACTCGAACTGGCCATCAGTCTGCGGGTGGAATGCTATGCTAAGGCAAAGTCTAGTACCCAGAGCATCCTGAAAACTCTTTCAAAAGAGGAGGTAAATCTAGGATCCCTATTAGATACAATAGATGTAGGCACTCTATGTAACCTAACCACCTAACTGATATAAATCTCTGCCAGCCTAGTCAAAGAGTAATCCATCCGCACTGGCAAGAAATGAGCAGATTTAGTGAGTCGATCAACCATTACCCAGATGGCATCGTGTTTTCTTTGAGTCACAGGTAATCCAGTTACAAAGTCCATAGTCACCTCGTCCCATTTTCACTCCGGTATGACAAGAGGATGAAGTAATTCCGAAGGAACCTAATGCTCTGCTTTCACCTGCTGACATGTCATACATTTACTTACAAATTCATCACATCACGTTTCATGCCTGGCCACCAATAGTAGTGTTTCAAGTCCTAATACATCTTGTTACTTCCAGGATGCATGGCATAACTGTTATGGTGTGCTTCTATTAGTATATTTTTCTTTAGTTCTTCCCAAAGGAGAACACAATGTCTTCCTTTGTAACAGAAACTTCCATCACTAGATAAAGAGTAGTCACTTTCACTGCTATGCTGAAGCTTATTTACAATAGCCATTAGTCGATCATTTTCTTTTTGAGCCACTTTCACTTGATGCACAAAATTTGATCTTTCTCATAGTTCGGTTACTATAGATCCATCTGGTGCCATACTTAGACTGGCATTCATAGCCCGAAGAGCTACAAAGATCACTGTTAATCATTTACACTTATCAATATCTTATACAGATTCATTCAAAAGCATTAACCTTACCTGATCTAAATTTTCTGCTAAGCGCATCAGCTACTACATTACCCTTTCCTGGATGGTAGTCGATATAACAGTCATAATCTTTGATCAACTCCAACCAACGTCTTTATCTGAGGTTGAGTTCTTTTTAGGTAAGCAGATACTTCAAATTCTTGTGATCCAAATAAATGTAGCATTTCTCACCATACAGATAGTGCCTCCAAATCTTTAATGCAAAAACAATACCTGCTAACTCTAAATCATGAGTAGGATAGTTTGTCTCATGAGTTTTGATTTAACAGGAGGCATAAGCAATTATCCTACCTTCCTGCATCAGAACAAAACCTTAATCGTTTCTGGAGGCGTCATTATAGATCACAAAGTCCTTGCCTGAATCAGGTTGAGTAAGAATAAGAGCTTCTATCAACATAGTCTTAAGTTTCTCAAAGCATTCTTGGCACTTGTCAGTCCACATAAATTTAGCATTCTTCTGTAGCAGTCGTGTCATAGGAACTGCAATGGTAAAGAAGCCCTTGATGAATCTCTTATAATACCTAATCAACCCTAGAAAACTCCTTACTTCAATCACATTATTGGATGGCTTCCACTAAAAGATTGTATTAATCTTTCAAGGGTCCACTTTAATACCCTTTGCAGATATAACATGTCCCAAAAAAGATGCTTTATTCATCCAAAAATTACATTTGCTGAAGTTGGCGTACAACTGCTTTTCTTTTAGAGGTTGCAAAACAATCCTTAAGTGCTTATCATGATCTTTCGCTATCTTAGAATACACCAGGATGTCGTCAATGAAGACTACCACAAACTGATCTAAATAGAGGTGAAAAACTCTGTTCATCAGGTCCATGAAGGCTGTTGGTGCGTTTGTAAGCCCAAATGACATGACCAAGGACTCATAGTGGCCATACCTAGTACGAAAAAGCAGTCTTGGATACATCAGCTTCCTTTACCCCCATCTGATAGTAACCCGACCTCAAATCAATTTTGGAAAAGACACCCACTCCTTTAAGCTGGTCAAATAAGTCTTCAATGCGAGAGAGAGGATATCTGTTCTTTACAGTCACTTTGTTCAGTTGCCTATAATTGATGCACAATCGGAGATTTCCATTCTTTTTCTTTATAAATAGGACAGGTGCTCCCCAAGAAAAAGTGTTGGGTCTGATAAATCCCTTATCAAGCAATTCCTGAAGCTGAATCTTTAATTCTTTTAACTTTGTAAGTACCATTCTATAAGAAGCAATAGAAATGGAAATAGTACCAGGAGCAACATCAATGGAAAAATCCACCTCTCTGTCAGGCGAAAAGCCTGAAAGCTCATCTGGGAACACATTCGGGAACTTCCTAACAGTAGGCACATTTGACACCTGTAAATAATCTTTTTTTGCTTCCACTGCATAGCACATATAAACTTCACACCCTTTTCTAATCAATCTTTTAGCTATAGTAGTTGATATCACATCAGACAAAAAATCGAATCACATATCCATAATGTGATCTCATCACCATTCTGAAGCTGTAAGGTGACTCTCTTCTTTCTGCAATCAACGATCGCTTAGTGGGCAAATATCCAATCCATCCCCAAAATCATATCGAACTCACAAAAGGGCAACTCAATCAAATTCTCTAGAAATATATGACCCTGAACGCCGATAGGACACTATCTATATATCTTATTTACTATCATACTATGCCGCAGAGGATTACTCACAAGATATCCTAGTCTAAGTATGCCTCTTTCATCCTTTTATCCCGTGCTAGTTCTGTGCTAATGTAAGAGTGTGAAACCGGGATCAAACAGTGCATGTACAGAATCAGATAACAGAAAAAACTTACCTACTATCACATCAGGAGCATCTTATATCTATCCCACTGCTCGCCTCTATCCCTGGGATGACTTACCAGCTGATCTAGAAGTTGAAGTATTAGTGGCGGCTCCCCTACCACGTCCTCATGGTACAGATGACCCTGTACCAGATACTGGTGAGGCAGCTGGAGCAGTTTGTAGTATAGGATAGTCTCTGATATGATGATATCTGGATCCACACCCAAAGTAGGCTCCTGTCAGCAATTTGCACTCCCCAGGATGCATCTTGCCACAGTGATCACACAATATTGCTGACCCACTATCTCTGCCTCGGGGTGCATTGGAAGCTGTAGTAGTTGTAGACTTGCCACAGGAGGCACTACCCTATTCCCGGCCTGCTAGTGGATGACCCTAAGGTGTCTGTGGTCCCTTCTGCTTTTTACCCTATCCTATCTTTCCACTGGTCTGTCCCTGCTTCCTCTTTTGTTAAAATCAGGACTGTCTTTCAGCTTATTCATCTTGAGTGGCTTCTAATTTAATAGTCGCTTCAATAATAAACCGTAAATCAGGATAATACTGAGCACCAATAATCTACCTCAGCTCAATGTGCAAACCTCACTCAAATCGTTGATATAACCTCTTTTCTGTGGCTTGGCTCTCATCCAGATAGGTGCTTAGGTGCTCAAATTCTTTGTCATACTCTGCCACTGTGCGTTTACCCTGTTTCAACCTCCAGCAGGCATCATGCATAGCAATTTTATACTCAAATCCAATATATTTCTTCTCGAACTGCTTAATGAAAAATTTTTCAGTTCAGGCAGTCTGTCGGAGTATGCCTTCTAATTGAATCCCACCATATAAATGATGATCCCTGAAGTAAAGCAACTATACCCTCAAATTTCTCCTCAAGGGGACTATGGGTGATCTCAAACAATCTCTTAATTTTAGATAACCATTCCTTTGCAGCTGCAGGTGTCAAGGGATCATGCCCTGAGAAATCTTCAGCCCCAAGTCTTTTTAACTGCTCAAGAATAGATTTTTTTCTAGATGAAGCAGGTGGCTGAATCTATACTACTAAAGGTTGGGCCTAGGCCTGGGCCTGGGCAGTCTGTAATCTGTACTAAATATAATCTGACATCAGATTAAGAAAGTCCAACTGGGCAGGAGGTGGAGGAGGAGGCGCTACTGGTAGAGGTGCTTATTGTTATGGGACCTCCTATTGTCCAACATTGCTAGAGGCCTCACTCCTATCATCTCCCACCTCACGGTTGTGTTCTCTAGACATCTTTTCACTATAAAACAGAAGGGAACAATAATACATTAATTTCGAAACACCTTTTCAAAATAGCAATTGATGTGTATATATGTAATTAAATCAAGCATTAACACCCACTTCGATCTCAGAATCGCTTAAACTTTTGCTCTGATACCACTAAATGTAACACCGTTATCCTTTAACAGTATAACCATGACTGTTCTGATTAGCCACAAGCCAAAAAAAAATTTTTTACCAACCATATACTTATACTTCATAGTCCAACCTTTAAAAATCTTAAGGTTATAACTTAAGTTCAAAAAATTCTTTAAAGGTTCGCCATTGACATATAAATGTCTAACTCAGTATGCACTTAATAAAATTTTGGCAATATAACGACTGTATATTGTATTAGCCTCCTGAAACGCGAATAATCTTACAACTTCTCTGAGGCACAAGAATATCATAATAAATCATTCCATTCAATATCTAACCTATATCACATTCCTATCGCCATCATATACATATCTTTTATTTTACAAAACTCAATTCTCTATCACAAATCATTCAATATTACAACCCAAAATGTTAACTCTTACATACATATTTACAATTATACAGATCCTTAAGTATAGATTTCACATATACATGCCACAAAAATATAAGCCCTATATCTATCAAAAGAACTCCTGCAAAGTATACTCTTGATCCCGCTTCTGCATACTTGCACGCAGTAATAATTATGCGCCGAGCACTAAACATGCCCAGTGATGACTAATAATCGATACATTTCCTATAATTTCATTTTAATTGGTGAAGTAATACATAATTACTAACCTAACTTTTTCAAGCAAAGATTATACAAAATTTATTGCATTATTTTTATAATCACCATTTTAATCTTATTTACATTGTTAACCATTTACTACTTACTTTTTATTAACATTTTCAATTTAACTTGCAAACTTTCATTTCTTTTCAATTTTGCCCTTTTTATCACATAATGATTAAATTAACCTTCTCAAGCTTATTTTGGCTTTTAAGCTAGTAAATGACATATGATACATCAATTTACACTGGTTTTGTCATTTTTATGCAAAATTACATTTTAATCTCTGTTGGTCAAAAACTTCATTTTCTCACAATTTAGCCACCAGTTGACCATTTTACCCTTATTTAAGCAATTCTTAATTAATTTGCTAATAGATTAAACTTTTTGGAAAAATTACCATTTTGTCCCTAACTTTTATTTTCTTTCAAATTAATCCGTTTTCGTCTTTACTTAACACATTTCATGATCTTTTCATACATTTAGCATTTTACTTTCATTATGCTCCTAGTATTCAAATTTTTGGCTCAATCGAAATCCGTTATCGATCCAATTCGATAACTGTCGGTGTCACCGAAAAATTCAATTCTTATTACCAAAATATTCTGCATAAAATTTAAGAAATTTATGCAAAATCTGGCAATGTTTGAAGTTTTTTACTATTTTTAAAAATTTATGCAAAATAAAATCACATTCTTTATCAGGGAAATTGACTTACTATCATTTTCGTACTTTTCACTTTTCGAGACCCATTTGATCTCGATTTCGCTTTAAATTTCAATTCCGGACTCACCATGACCAATATTTTCTAATGGTCCAATAAAATATTTTTAACTTTCGGATGTACTTTTCGGCCCAAAAAGCACTATTTACCAACGAAAAATACTGTTCACAGCTGATCCGGTGTTGAAAAAATTATATTAGATAAAAAGATTACTTACTTGGAACAAAATTCGATATAATACGAGGGCTTTCGACGATCACGAACTAGCAGAACTAGTTTCTCTCTCTTAATCTTTTCTACAGCAGTGGTTTGATAAATAGTCTAAAATACAAACTTTCTGCATTTTTGTTTTGTCTGCGTACGTTAATTAAGATAGAGAGATAACTAGTTTATATACCTATTAACTTTAGATCTTGTACAGCCATCAAATATTAATTAATTAACGGTCAACATTTAATGTATCATTAAATTAATGAAACCCTAAACCTAACGGGCTTGCAAAATATGGGTCATAATCATGGTTATTAAACTCGGGTTGACTCGGACGGTCGGACCGGTTGAACCGTGACTCGGCAAGCAATCCGAGTCGATTCAACATGAAAATCGGAAAGGATAAAAACTCGGATTGACTCGGAAAAAATTGGGTTGAACCGGTGACTCGGTGACTCGGACCGGATTCCGGTTCAACCAAAAAAATTTGCATTTTAAGAAATCAATCCCTAAATTCCCAAAAAATACAGTGATATAATTAAAAACATAAAATTTAAAGATCCTATAATGTGTTCTTTTAACTAAATCCATAACAAATTATTATATATATTCAAAATATACAAAAACAATGTTTATAATACATATCTAAATGTAGAATTGAATCAGCACAAAAAATTTTTATGTTTAATCCTAACAACAGATAATTTTTTTAATTATTATTTTTTATATATAAGAGTTTATTATACATAGATCGAAAAAATCCTTTGATAGTAATTACAACTAATAAATTGATAATTATGATTGAAAATTTTAAAACGATAGAAATCTTTGAATATATAATTAGTTTATAAGGAATAAAAAGCTGGTAAGAAATTGGATTAAGTTTTGATTGCTTAAATTGTATGTGAATGGAGCTGCAATTAGATATTGATAAGCACCATCCAAGGACAATTAATGTTGACTAATTAAGCATCACCATGTTGCAATTGATATATAAGTAGCATACAAATAATTTTAGAAACACAACTAACTTTGTTAGTCTTAATATTTTTACATTGATATTTATTAATTAATACAATTTTCAATGTCTTTTGATATATTATATTTTTTATTTTTTTATAAATAATTATATTTAATAAAAAGTAAAAACTCCGAGTCGACCCGATCCAACCAATTGACTCTTGACTCAGTTGGTAGACCGAGTCGATCTCCGAACCGATTCTGAAAACATTGGTCATAATATCTACCATATTTCTTACAAGTTACACCGTTAATGTTGTAAGCGTTTATAATATGCATTTTAGTCAAGTATAGATATCTAACTAGTAAAATATTAAGTTTAGGAGATAGGATGAAAAATATTTATAAGTTTGAGTGGCATTTTATTTTATATATTAAGTCATTTTAAAATTGAAAAATAAAAAGAAATGTACTCTTTTATCCTTAATAATTGTCTCATAAGTACATTTTGCTTTTCAAATACCTCTATGATTGTTTAAATGATAGTAAATGCCTTTATAGCTATTACAAAAGTTACAAAAATACCTCCACAATTTTTATACCTAGTGTTAAAAAAAAGCTCCATTCCAACACTATATAAACTATTAATCAGTTACAATCTATTTTTTAAATCTAATTCATTGCTATTAATTTCTAAAAAATTCAAGTTTTAGTTCAATTTATTAACAATATGTTAACCACTAAATATGGTACGTTGATCATTAGTTCAATTTATTAACAATATGTTAACCACTAAATATGGTACGTTGATCATTATAAAAATTAGACATATAATTACTCTATATTTCATAAAAAAATGCATTCATAAAATTTAAATATGAATTCTAAAAATTTTAAATATAAAAGTAAAAATAAAAATATATATTATTAAAATTTAATGTCAATGCAATAAAAAAAATTATATAAACACTTTTTAAAAAATATCTATCGCTTTTCATTATCTACAAGTGAATTATTTTAATAACTAAACTATAAAATATGCTCGTATTTATATATAATAAAATGGTAATTCCAAGTAAATATATGAAAGTTATCCTCAGACCCTATGTATTATATGAAAAACTCTATATAAAAGCTAGTTATCAATTAACTACCAGTTTTTCAAACATTAAGCTGAAAATTAAATACACTAATTATTATTTTTAAAAATTGAAATTTACATTTTCATCCAATTGAATTAGATAACCAGAGATACCCATTGCTTGGATTCAATTTTAAATAAATATTTAATGGGCTTTTAATTTTTTTTTTAATTGTAGTGTTCATCACTTGTTAAGGTGTTTTAGTTCAAAAATATTATAAGAGATAATATAGAGTTTAGAGACGAACTTTCAAACCAAAATAATATATTTTTCTCAAAAAATAAAATTGAAAGAACTTTATCTGGAAATAGCAACAATTTGCTTGGAAACAGCAATCCACCTAAACTCAACCCGAACGTTAAAACCGCCTCCTTCTCTCTCTCTCTCTCTGAGCTCACATACATATATATGAAATTCCCGGCGATTATCACATTACACCCAAAATCCAAATTCTCTGTTTTATTCTCTGAAAAATATCCACAATTTTCTCAAAATATCACTTTTTCAAACAGATCAATCAACCATAAAAACAATTCCAAGCTAAACACAGCTTCACCCATGATCAACAAATAACAGAGACAGACTCTCTCCCTCTCTCTTTCTCTCTCTCTCTTTCCATACATACAATCACAGCGACCCACAAACACAACAATGGCAATGACGCCCCAACCCCAAGACAGATCAAAATCACTACACAACTTCTCTTTGCCATGCTTGAAATGGGGTAACCAAAGAGTTCTTAGATGTGTCAAAGTCACTGATCATCATCGATCTTCCTCTTCCATTCCTAATGGGTTTCAATCCAAAGCCACTAAATTTGATATCCAAAATAATCATAATACAAACCAAATTCAACAGAATCACGCTTCTTCTGATGTTAGATTCAACGGAGGTGCTAAGCGATTGAAGGTTTCTCCTGTTCTGGAAGAAGAGAAAGGTGTTGATGATGATTCTGCTAGGCCTTGGAATTTGAGGACCAGGAGAGCTGCGTGTAAGGCGCCACTGCAGATTGAAGAGAAGAAAAATATTGATTCTCCAAGGAAAAATTTGGAGATTGATTCTCCAAGGAGAAATGAAACTTCTTTGGTTAAGCGAATTAAGTTTTCTGTTCCCTTATCAAAAGGAGAGATTGAGCAAGATTTCATGGAGATGGCTAAGATTAGGCCACCAAGGCGACCCAAAAAGAGACCTCGAATTGTGCAGAAGTATTTGGATGTAAGGATTTTTGGGTTATTTTTCTCTTTGCTTTTTGGGGCTATATTTGCTGGGGAAATATGATATAAAAAAAAGTGGCGGAGTGCTGGATTTATATTTTGCAAGTTTTGGTCTTTGGCGAGTCATTAGTTTATTTCAGTTTTTGAAACTCTTCATTTAGAATTATAATATGACATCGAACTTTTTAAAGTTCTTTCCTTTTTCTTGTCATCTTAGTAACTAAATGGGAAAATGTGTGAACGTCATTTATAGTTCTATTCCGTTTTCAATGATCTAGTTTGATCGATATTCTGTTTCTATAATTTGCATGAAGAATGTTTGTTTTAAATTTTGCTTATGGTGATCTGCAGTCAATCTTTCCGGGACTGTGGCTAACAGAAGTGACACCAGATGCATATAAGGTTCCTGAAGTACCGGAGTCATGAGAGGTGATGATCTTTATTCTTATTATTGTGCTTTCTTTCTCTGTTCTTGAAGTCATCAGTGTTGTTTGTTGCTTTTTCAGTTTCCTTCAATCTTTTCGATGGAGATTGTTTGAATTGTTGTGTGTAAACTGTTTTTGCAGGAGTAGAAATAAAGGTGTAGCAGTTTTCTGGAGAATTTATTTTTTCTGCTTTCTAACATTGGTGCATTTGACCCCAATAAATGGTAAAACTGCACCATCTTTGTAAATTCCAAATTTGATCGAATTAATAAAGTTTGAAATGCAGATTTCTTTTGTTCATTCTTTGAGATAAAATATCATTGCCTAATTCCTCTTCAGCAAGAGCTGTTGCTCTATGTTTATATGGTTGAAGTTCATAGATGTAGTTCACACTTCACACAGGTAGCTGTACTTTTATTTAAAAATGACATTTCTGAATCTTGCAAGTATATCCATTTCACACAGTCATGTTGCTGGGAAAAGAAGTCCGAATCCCTCTACAACAAGATAGACATCTAATATACTACTACGGTTCAAAAAAAAGCTGAGTGACTTCTATTTTTAGATGTCTAATTTTAGATGACTGCTCCGGCCTGTAGTTTAAACTTCCTCAACTTATTCAGTTGATCCACTGCTGTTAATATTTGTCCATGAGTTAATGTTCATATGTCAGATGCTATGGAACATGTTGGATTGTTGCATTTTCTGGAGATAATTTTACATATAAAGGGAAGTTTTAAAATTATAGTGCAAGATCTCTTTCATGGTTCAGAGCCTATTTACCTTAATATTTGGGTTGATGTATTGCACTAGCCTTGACTGAAGGGATTTGTGAAAATTTGTTTGAGCAATTCTTGCATTGAATGTGCTGGCATTTATTTACATATAATAAATAGTAACTGAATTCAGAAGATTATATTGGATGTAGAAGTTAGTTGGCTTATTATTAATTAAGCTTAAGAATGGGGACACTGTTTTTCTTTCATTTACTTTAATTAACTTATTATCAAGGTCTTAATGGCAATTTTTCCCATGGAATTATTTTTGTTGTCCTGGGAATAGAGGACGGAAAACTAAAGCAGGTCAAGACCATTTTCGAATTCATTATGCAGTATTTGGTCCTTACTGGAGGAAGTTAGTTCATGAACACGGCAATTTCTTGGTGCTTTGCCAGCAGTAGATAGAGCTACTGCAAGAGTTTGTTATGAGCATTGGTAGCATGAGACGAACAAGAGTCTGTAGCAATCAACTAATTGCATGCATATCCAATTGCTGAAATTTGTCACCGGTTCAGGTTTTAAATCATTTCTTAACCCAGTATTAGGGTAATGCAATGCATCTTGCGTGTTGGAAAATCCATTTGAGAACTCTAGTTTTACTGAGCATAAAATGCAGAAGTGTAATTGCCTGTTAAGAATTTTAGCATTCAAGGCTAACCTAAATAAAGTCATACGCTGAAACATTATTCAATATTTGGGTTCCTGTTATAATGTGATTTTTGTATGAAGTGCTTGGAGAGTAGTATGGATCTTCGTGTTTTGACAAGTAAAAGAGTTGTGATTCTAAAGATATCAGTGAATGTTTTGACTTAGAGCCCACTAAATGCAAATAATTGAGGCATGACTTTTGCAGTTAGTGGAACATGAGTTGCTGATTTAATTATTATAACACCTAGAGGAATTGGCCAAGAGAAAGGGCCGTGGCAAAGGTGGCATTTCTCATATCTGATATCGGAGTGCAATACCTATTCTGATCATAGCTTCTTCGAAGATGTTTGCAACCTTGATCCATTAATCTTTATTATCTTTAATAAGTGAAGCTGGTTTAGAATTTTTCTTCATTTTCACAATGCTAATTCTGTTATCCTCGTTCTGTCGTGATTTTCCATTTCGGGGCCATGCTACTGTTGTTACCATTCGTGCAACCGCTGTTTTTGTTTGACTCCATTGAGATCTCAGAATTTTAAGTTGAATCTCTTGTTAAAGTCGCATTACTACCACCACAAAAGTTTGCCTGCAGCACATCAAATGCCAGTTACTGCGTTGCTTCTTACCCTTAATAATGGTAAATTTCATTTATATAAGATCCTTTCTGCATTTGGGCACTTAACATCTCAGTTTTACTTCAGTTTCCAGATTGCAAAAAGCCTTATTTGGACCCTCAAAAACGCTGCCACATTTCTCTGTGGTTGGTCCTTCTGCTGATAACTTTTTCATGTTAAAATTAGTTATGGGAACCTACGCTGATCGTTGAGTTCTTTGCCATAAAAAATAGTTGTGGCACTTGAAATGTTGGTGGAATAGGTTGCAGATGGATACATAACATCAGAATTTGGAAACTGTTTTTGCTGAGCCCTGTTATGTAGCAGAAAGAATCTGAAAATTGCTGGACTTTTGCTGTAGGGTTGTGCAAAACCTAATAGCTTGAAACCCGAAATTTACTTATTTTTTAAACCCGACCCTATCCAAACGATCCAATCCAATTTGCATTTTGAGGTTGGGTTTCTGGATTGGATTTTGCACCCTTAAAAGTTCTAGTAACTTAGAATATAGTTTGTTGATTCTTTTTATTACTAGTGAGCCTTCCACATTTGAGGCTGGTTAAGCTGAAATATTGACACATTCCTATGATGTATTGAGATTATTAGGCTGATTGATTTATCCCCGTTCTATGGACAACTTATTGGAAAAAGTAAAAATAAACAGTATGCATATAGTGAATTAATTGTCATGGATCAGCAGGTTCAGAATTATATCAAAATTTGAATTTATTTATTTATTTATTTTTATTATTGCTAGGCGAGCAATACTTTAGTTGATCATTGACCTACTTGGGATTTAATTAATTCAAATAACGACATTAATTTGTATGCAGTGTTTCTTAATTGAATTATTTCATAGATTCTAAGCAGCCAATCATAATTGATAGTCGCCGCTTGTATACATTTTGTATCATGCTACAGATATACATGTCTTACTCACCTTTAAGGCAATGATCCCAATAACTGTACCTACATTTTAATGGAATTTCTGCCACTAAATCTCTTAATTTATTGAAAGAAGCCTGCCCTCATCGCACTAGATCTGTTCATGGACTGAATTTTTGTGGGCTTTTAAACATTTTTCATGTTTAAAGTCAGGTAATATATATTCCAATTTTTAATTCTTCTTTAAAAAAATAAAGTAATATCTATATATATATATTTTTTAATTTGTTTTGGTTTTGAGTTTATCCCTAATCTTGTGGAAGATAGAGGTAGAGCATTTAAAATGAGCGAAGGTATTCATACGTTAATTAAAACTCTTAACGCCCCAAAATGACTCTAATAAATGCCATCCTTTTCTCATTGTGAATTACAAAAATACACTAAATTTTAGGAGATATTTCAGATTGCTAACCCTTATCATTAGACCATGTGACTGTGAAGTGGGGCATGTAATTAAATTCAGATGAGATTGGTAGCTGAAATTAGAAAATCATCGTTGAATTTGACTTGGTTAGCCTCCGCTCTACACCACTCCCTCCAAACATAAAGCCTTTTGTCTTAATCTAACCAAAAGGTAACCTTAATCACAGACATCTCTCGTAACTACATTAATTAATTTAATGATCAAAATTTTAGTCCATTCTTTTCTTTTTCGATAAAAAGTATTGTACGAATTTTGCTCGGATTATATATATATATATATCTTGTTGATAGCATTTCCTTCGTAATCATAATCATATTTGCTCTATACAATTACATAATTATATATTAGGTAACGCCAAGATTAATCCACATCACCTATAGTAATCCAAAATAACTCTTTCTACTAGCATTGACGATTACCTTCTACTCTTTTCTTTTCCGTTGCGCAAAGTGGATCCGAATCCGAAAAGATTCACATTCAAGACGGGACTAATCTTAACACCATTTCCATTTGATCCGCCATAGTAACTCTTTAATGGCGGCTTCTGTGGTAATGTATACACATAATTAGGAGTTGATACCGATACTTTCTTACCTAATTGTTGCTTTTGCGAGACTTGCTTGCTGATATCCTTGGACGATGTTGCTTTCTGCTTCGGATTTGGTACTGATCCTGTTGAATTGCTTCGCGATAGAAGTGGTAAAGAGCAGATTAAACTTTTCTTGATGTCACAATTTAGACTGCTGCTTCTTTTGAATCCCCAAAACGACTTAGACCGATTGTCTTTCTCCTCTGAATCTGAACTCGAAACTCTGTTTTCTTTCTTAGATGGAAGAGGAGGGAGCGAAAGTTTGGTTGAAGATTGAAGTTTATGTGTTTGGTACGGAGGAGGAATAAATTGGAGCGGAAGGATCATACCATCTGCGAAAAGGTCATCTGCTGGGCAAGATTCATGGCTGCAAACGCAGAACTCGAAATCCGAAGTAGATTCGAGGAGCTTTGTATCTCTTCGGGTGGATTTATCGTCTTGTTCTTGTTCTTGTTCTTGCTCTTGCTCTTGAGTAAGATGATTGGAGAATGAGATTCGAGGGCTTGTTTCTGAGCACATGTTGGAAATTATTTGAACTAAAAGCAGTTCAAATGCAGTTTGAGAATGGGAAGACAGAGAAAAAGAAAAGATTCAAAGTCCGGCTTAGAGTAGGAAGTCAAGAAAGGAGTGAGAACGAATGCTTCCAGGAAAATTCAAGAATCAAAGGAATAGTGTTTTTCTCTGAAATGAATCAGAATTGCAGGGGGTAGTTGTCTGTTGTGCCATAACATTCTTAAGAGGAAGGAGATCAAATAAAAGAATATATAAAGTCTAAAACTTAATAATAATAATAATAATAATAATAATAATAATAATAATAATAATAATAATAATAATAATAATAATAATAAATATATTTAATCCTGTAGCCTAAGGAATGGCTGTAACACTCGCAGAAATTCTTTTGTCAGTTAAATTTCTGTTAAAATTCCAAGTGTTTTTAAATTAAATTAACTTTTTATACAAATATTACTCGGTTAGGATACTTTTTTAACTTTTATTAAAAGTAAATTTTTCTGTCACCCGCTGTTAATAATTATAATATGTATTTTTAAAAAGATTAAAAAAAAATCCGAGGAGTCAAAAGTGATTAAAATTTTATATTAGCACTGCTAATACTAACACATAAATATCAGTGATTAAATTAAAAAATTAAAAAAGAAAAAGAAATTGTAGGTCTTGGGGAGAATTAAGGCTGCTTAATGTTTTAGAAGATTTATTTAAAAATAGGAGTTTAGCTTATGGGGTAGAGACAGAGTGATACTTCTCTCGCCTTATAATTGACTTTGTGGCTGCCATCGCAACTACTGAAAGCATCATTTCTTCTTTTTCAACGATTCTACTATTTTTCTTAATTTTTTTTATTTTGTTTTCTATCTTGAAAATAATATATAATATATATTTATTATTTCTCTTTTTAACAAACCCATTTGGCTTAATCATCAATCATTATTTTGTTATTTCAAATTCAAACACTATATATTGCTTGCAGGTTTGAAAATTTAATATATCAAAACACCTCTTCATGTCCAAAAACCAAAACGTGCAAACGGAATAAATAATGAAATTGCTCACCTACCAAAGAATATATTTATTACATCAAGGAATAGATAATTGAAAATCTAATAGTAATCCAATATAATAAGTTATGTTTCAAATCTCAACCCAAATAAGAAGAAAAATGCAAAAAGAAAAGAAACTCTACAGATTTAGTAAAAAGGGTCCTGCACTTAATACACTTTTTTATTGGGTATTCAAATTTTTATTTATTCACGTAAAATTTTTAAATTTTTATTTTAAAATATATTGGTAAAATAAGAATTTAATAAAATAAAAATGAAAGTTCAAGGATGCATATATACAACAATTATATTATTAATATTTTATTCAACTTATAGATAGTAAATGAATCAAGTTGAATGAATTTGAATTGGATCATAAATGAGCGAATTATGAATAAAATTATTATTTATAAGTTATAAAAGGGTCAATACATAAACGGAAAAGAAAGATTTAAGTCAACTCTTGAGTTTGCTATATATTGGTCTAGATGAATTGCATGTTGGTCCAATGGGTTGCATAATAGTTCAAACGGGTGTATAGTGATCCAAACAAAGCATGGTAGCCCTAATATATGAAGGTGTGAGTTAACACATTTAACTCAACTTTTAATGAAAATTAACTCTTAATCTAATTAGAACGTACTAAACAAAATCGGTCGAATTCGAAATGAATTGAAATGGGTCGAATTCGGATTGGATCCAATCAAAAGTTTAAGGTTTTTTCCTTTCATAAGTTTACATAAATAAAATTCAAACTTATTTCGGACGGTATCAAATTCAGAACGAGATGGGCTGAATTAGGATAGATCAAGATGGTTTTAGGTCAAGTCTGTTATGGATTTAGATGGATTGGAATCAGGCTAGACATACCTGGTATAAAAAAAATTGTAATTAATATAAATTTGGTATATCAATCTATTTGGTACCGTTATGCCTATTGTGATACATGGAACATGCCTGTCTGGGTCAAAACTTGATGGGATTATTTTGAGTTGTATCATATGAGTATACTTTGAGATTGAGTTGGATTTGGATTAATTTTTTTCAGAGGTGGCAAATGGATAAATTAGATGGATTTGGATTGAATCATAAATTGACGGATCATAAAAATATGGATAATAAATTGACCAATATCCAAATGGATTGAACGGATTTGAGCTGACTTTATGGGTTTATTGCATGCTGTTTCATTTCTCATTAGCTCATCCATCTTTATTTTATTTTTCCACCAAAATTATTTTAAAAATTCCTAAATATTACAATTAAAATGTTTTTAAAATTTTGAGTCAATCAAAGTTTGTTTCGATAGGTTTCAGGATGCCAAAATATTTTCGACTGTCTGAAAATTCTAAATTTTAAAAATATCCAAAAAAATTTTCACTTCTGAAAATTAAATATTCATTATTCTAAGATATTTCATGTGATCGAAATAATTTTTGGAAGTTCGTAAAATATTTTCAAGCCGGTCAAAGTTAGTTTGACTCGTTTTCGGTCCCTTGACTTATTTTTATTTTTTACTTTTGAAAGATTATTTGATCTCAATTTCAGCTCAAATTATATCATCAGACTCATCATGAATTGAACTTTCTAATGGTGACATAAAATGTTTCTGGGCCTTGGTGGGTCTGGGATAGTATTATTCACCCTCGATGTTACTATTTACTATCGAAAAATACTATTCATGCTGGTAGTGAATTCAAGGTGTTATAGATGGCGAGGGTAGAAGGGATAGACAATTTTGAGAGAGAGAGGGGAGAGAGGAGAATTAGACTGAGTGAAAAGTAAAGGTCCATTGGGCACCTTGTACTAGATCCAATGGGTTAAAAAATTAGATGGATTATTTATGAATTAGCCCAATGAGCATTTTTGCAAATTTTGTTAGATTTAGATCAATTTTTTTGAACGAAATTTTGAATTTAAATCAATTTTGATTTAAATCAAATTTGCCATCTCTACCTGAACTTAATGCAGATAAAATAAAAATTAATTAAATAAAAGCTTAATAACTCAATAAAAAAAAATTGTAAGTTAAAAAACCTAAGAATTTGTTTTGCCTAAAATTGTAAGTCAACGTTTTCTTGCATCGTAAAGACTTGAAAGGTGCAGTTTGCAATGACTGTTACTGTTGATTTAGTTTCTTGAACCATAATCTAAGGAATCTAATAGATGTTGAAATGGGAAATGTTGCTTTGGAAATGCCTCTGGTGGGATTTGCCAAAAAATACTAATTAAAGGGCATTAGTTTAGATCGCTCATGGATGCTTATTAATTGTTCTTGCCCCTTCTACTCTTTAATCATATTAAAATTCATCACTTAACCTTTTGGCTTTGGTTGTTTTTCAAAGTTCAATCAAATTATAATAAATTCTTAATCTGTTAATTAGATCATTAGTTACCCGACAATTTTTATTGGTTTATCGCACAATACACAATAACAATGTTATATAATTAGGTAAAAAAGCATGAAATTTATGAGACTTGCACATGTTTTTATTTTAATTTTGAAGCATAATTGGATACTATTGAATTTACCGTATTTATTTTAAATAAGTTTGTAATACCGTTCACGGAATAGTCCTTTTCAAAACGAAACTTAGCTGAAAACGGTAAGTTTTTTTTTTAACAGTACGAAACACTTAAAATACCTCTACAATAATTTCAGAATTAAATAACCGTCTTATAACAATTAAAACAAGCACCAAACATCAAATTTAAACTTATACTATCCATTCATCCAAGACAATTAAAAATACATTCAAATTACAATTCAAACTTTTACCTTAATAGTCTAAGTATATACATGCCAAAAGCTTACACCAACTAACACAAAAATCTTCTCTTCCGATCTGGACCTTCAATGTACTGTGCTTCCGCAACACTCCAAAACCTGCACGCAATAAACACTACGTGCTGAGCATTAAATATGTCCAGTGGTGACTACTAATCCAAGAATTTTCCAAAAATAAGCATAATTTCGTAATTTATGCTTCTTTTATTCTTATTTCATTAAACATTTTCTTTTATTTCGGTTATCACTAATCATGTTATAAACTCGTATTTTGATAATCATTGTTCTTTTGTTTTCAAACTTTTACCTTTACTTTATAGTGTCTTCTTA
Source organism: Excoecaria agallocha (assembly GCA_037975025.1). Taxonomy (NCBI): domain Eukaryota; kingdom Viridiplantae; phylum Streptophyta; class Magnoliopsida; order Malpighiales; family Euphorbiaceae; genus Excoecaria; species Excoecaria agallocha. The sequence continues at coordinate 5,573,767 of CM075822.1, read as the reverse complement.
GGTGGATCGATATCGGATTTACTTTTACCTTTACGTTAATATTTACTATAACTTTTACTTTTATCATTACTTTCGTTTTATCTTTTAACCACAGCGATTTAATTATCATTTCATTTAGCGATATGTATTGGTACTCGTGTCTTTACTAGTACAAAAATAAACTACTTTCAATTCTTGATTTACTGTTCAATTATTCGATCTGTACTCTAATTACACTTCTTGCTATTTATTCTTTTATTTTTGCTTTGACTTTTAACTAATAAATACATTACTATTTAAAGGCTTTTAAGCTTTATTGCAAAGTGATATAATTATTTCGGGACACTTAGCAGTCAAATTCTCTTTCCTTCATTTATATATATTACTTTCGTTCAAATATTTATTGAGACATGTCTTTTACTTCTTTTTCATTGGTCAATTATGTGTCTTTCTATTGTTTTACTCTTCAATTAACTTTTCTTTCAGAAAGACGTTACCTAAGCATTAAGTTTACTTCATGTCAAAATCATCACTTTTTTAACTTTAAGCAGGAAATTAATATTGTTTTTCAAACTTGTCACTTTCTACAATAGTAATTGGTACGAGAAATACCAATTAATCAAATTTATCTTTTTCACGAAAAACAAAATACATTTTAAATTCTTATAAAAGCTTAACTAAATATTGATTTAATATTTTATTAAATCAATTACATTTTTCTTATTAATTACACTTTTCAGAAATCTTTACAGATCTATTTCAACTTTGAATTGTCTTTCAACGAATCGTTTTTCGTTATAACTTTTTTATATTCAATTCAATTAAACAGTACTTATTTATTTATTTCGATGTACTCCTAGTGCAATATAACAGGTTTCTCACAAAGGATACTCGGGACTGGACCCGAAGGTCCCACTAAACAGATAGAGAAATGATCTCGAAAGATCAAGTCTCACAGAGCAGAAACAGATACACTTTCACTTTCACTGAAGCTATGGAGATCAAAGATCTCACCCATAGCTAAGCAAGTCGTCATGACTTGCACCGCGGTACAGAGGTGTCCCTATAACTAGCCAATTATATTCAAAATAAGAATCATAATACATGTCTATCGCTAAAGGCAAACATAATCAGTCACATTTGTAAATGTTTTTTAACATTTAAAATCTTTAATTTCTTTTTTTTATTCTTTTGTACATTATATTCTGATCAAATACATTTTTATAGTATTTTTGACATTTCAATAACTTTTGTCTTTTCTTTCACTTTATCTTTTCAAGTCACTATTGTGAATTAGTTTTTAATAATTCATTCAAACACTTGGACCTTTCAGTCTTTTATACAAATTATGAATTATGACATTATAATTCACAATTCTCTTATATTATTTTTATATAATTCTTTGAGAATTATTTTCAATACTTTTAGGCTTGACGTTTTTACAATTTTTTCTTTTTCAGTCCAATTTTTCAATTATTCAATATGCCAGCTTTTATTTCGTCGGTGAATTATTTTTTTATAATCATTTACTCTTTTAATACTTTTTTATTGACTTAGTCACATCTTTATTTTTCTACTTTTATGCAATTAGGGATTCTATTAATATTATTTATTATCTTCTGCCTCGAAAATGTATAATTTGACTTTTTCTATTGAATTATTCATTTCAAATACATAATTACAATTTTGCCATTATAATCATTTTTTTCATTTTTATTATGTAATTTCTTTCCTTATTCATCTTTTATTCTTTATTTTATCATTTTCGGGTAAAATTATATTTTAGTTCCCATACCATGAAAACTTTATCTTTTGACACAGTTAAGTCTCTGAAATTACCATTTTACCTTTGTTAACTATTTCTTACTTATTTTTACTCATTAATTATTTACTTTGAAAAAATTATCATTTTGCCCCAAAACTTTTATTTTCTTTCATTTGAGTCCTTTTTCCATATAAAATCTCATTTTATCTTTCTTTTATTTACGTATCAATTTATTTTCATCATTTTCATTTATTTTAGGAATTATCTACCGATAATTCATTATTCTTATTATTTTCATGACTTAATAATTATTTCAAAAAATTCATCGATTGACTTTTTATTTCTTGTCATTGACATTAATTCAATTTCATATTAATTCATTACTTTAGTCATTTTTATACAATTATGCATTAAAAATTCAATTATTTTCATTATATATATTCACATGAAAATTCCAATAATATTTCAATAAATTTCAATAAAATTTATTTATGCATTCTTTATTGGTCATTATCATTTTTCACCAAAATAATCATTTAATTCACTCTAAAACCCACCTTTCATTCAATACATACACTATACACAATCTTAAAAATTCCTAAATTAATTTCAAATATTCTCTAAAAATTTATAGTCATCAATTATCATATCTATTATAAATTTAGGCTAACATACATTAATTTCATGCATTTTTCTCATTATTTTCTTTACCTAGGAAATTCGGCCATCAACATTTTTCCACCTTAAAAATTTTATTTCTTTCATTAAAGTCTTCATTTCATTTGCTCTCATGCTTAATTTCATTTACCCTAACATAATTTCATTAATTAACAATTTTACATATTTTTCTCTTAATTACATAATTAAGAAAAATTCATATTAATAGGAAAACTAAAGGATTTTGTAGTCACTTACCTTTTTCCAAGCTTAATCTTTCTTAAGCCTCACTTTTCTTCACTTGATACCAAGCAAAACTCCATCCATCCCCAAATTCATCCTTGGCCGAATTCTTCAAGCCTTCCTAACCTCAATTTCTTGTCCTCAAATGAAAAATCAAAGCTCATAATTAGCTTCTACACCTCAAAAACTATAAAAACACATCAAAAAACCAATTAAAATACTTAATTTTCTTAAGTTCATCTTACCTCTTTTTCTTTCTTTACTTGATTCCTTGCCTTTCCTTACTCAAAAAACTTGTTTGAGGCTACTAGGGTGACCTAGAGAGAGATAACTTCATCTTCTATGTTGGGGTTAAAGAGAGATTTGGAGTGAAAGAAGAAGAAATCAAGGAGAGAGGGAGGAGGGGGAAGGTTCAGCCACCATAGAGGGAGAAGAGAGATCTGAAAAATCTGGAGAATTCTCAGACTTTCTAGCCTCTTATACCCTTCTAAATGGGCCCAAAAATGGGCTTGAATAATGGGCTTAGCCCAATTTAAAATTAAGGCCCATTTATGCCTTTTTAAAGCCCAATTCAATTTTTCTCTCTTTCAAACTTCAAATCACCTCAATTTTAATTTCATCATTCTTAAAACATCAAAAATAGGTAGGAAATAAAATTTTGGCTCAATCGGAGTCCATTATCGGTCCGATTCAAACTTATCAGTTCGATTCGACAACTGTCGGTGTCACCGAAAAATTTCATTCTCATCACGAAAATATTCTACATAAAAATTCATGTAGTCACGCAAAATTCGATAATATTCGGAGGTTGTTTACTATTTTTAATTATTTATACAAAATCAAGTCCCCTTTTCTATCAAGGAAATTGACTAGCTACCTTTTTCGTATTTTTGACTTTTAGAAGCCTATTTGACCTCAAATTCACTTCAAATTTCAACCCTAGGTTCACCATGACTATTCCTTTCAAATGGTCCAATAAAATATTTTTGACTTTCGGGTGTCCTTTCGGGCCCGAAAAATACTATTTACTGCCGAAAAATACTATTCACGACTGATCCGATGTTGAAACCATTACAAAGTCCCTTTTAGGTTAACCCTAATTATAAACTTTTTTTTGGATTAATTTAATCGATGTTCACTAAAATTTAGTGATTGTAATGTTATGGTTACTATACTATAATTTGTAACGAAAAAATAACTAAATTTTTATTTTATAACCGAAAAATTACAAAAATCGAAAAATTAAGAATCTAGCTATCAAAAAAATAATTTAACTTTTATTTTGATTAGATTGATGTTATACAAATTAAAAAACAGTTAGGTTAATGTTATACAAATTGTACCATTAAAAATAATTAAATTAAATAATGAATCAACATAAAAATTAAAATTTTTTTTGATAGCCGAATTTTTTATTTTTCAATTTTTTCGATGACCAAATTTTTTATTTTTCAATTTCGATTAGCCATCCTCGCTTTCTAAATTTGCATTAAATCAAGAGTTTTAAATAGCTCCAGAAGTCACTCCATGATTAGACAAACTTAATTACATGATTAAGTGATGATTTAACCCACCAACTACCCAGAATTTATTATCTAACCCACTTTATATTTTTAAATGATATTTGTCTTCAACTTCTACTTTATCACACATCACAAGATATATATATATATATATATAATCACAAGATATATCTTTTATTCTCAAAATTCATAAAGTACTGATAAAGAAACATCAATTTGTCATGCAGGATTTGTCCACATTTTTCATTTATGTAGCAAATTATATAAAAGTCAAAGTACTCATGGGTGTAGCCATCGTATTATTATTATTGGAGATTTAAAATAATATTACTTTTTCAATTTCAAATACATACATATATAGAGAAAGAAAGGTATACTTTCAATATTATAAAGTATATATGAAGAAACCAAGATTTTCACATATTTTGGATGCATCACCCCAATTGTTACACCTAAATAGTAATATTCTAACGCTTCAATTTATAATAAAAAATTTTGAAAAATAAGATATTCAATCTTTTAAAATGAATAATTGGGAGTGAATATTGAACTTTTAAAATGGATGACTTTGAAAACACACAATTAGCTGTGGCGTGTGATTGTCCTTTTAGAAATTTGAAAAACTTGTAAATTACAAACACAGTATAACAAGCCTAAACTTACGCATTAGATATCTGATGGGGGAAACAGGAAAGCGTGGAAGGTGAGGTCCACTCTCAAGCCATTCCAAGATCAATGATCATGTTCAAGGAGACATTCAACTAATTTTGACCCAAATGTACACGTGGTCATCCAGTATACCCACTTACAAGTCTAAGCATTGTCAATTCTTGTTTTGTTCCATCCCTTTATAATCATTCCAATCCAACAATTAGAGCCTAATGTCTCCCTTGATTGCCATTAAGTTTCCCAACCGAGAAAGAATTATACAGTCAGTTTAAGCTTCCAATCCAATACCAAGAAAATGAGCTGGAGTTGCTGAGGAAGTGTGAAGTATTTTCCAAGTCTTATTTTGGAAAATAGAATAAGGAGAGAGACCAACTCCATGGACTAGGAAAAGTAAAAAGTAAGGCATTCCCAAAGCGTAAAAACGCCCACACATACAGATTCTGCGAAGATTGTGGTGTAGCTTTTTCTTTTTTAAGCTTTGCAATGTGAAATTGCTTTCACATCACTCAAAATTTTATCCACATCCCTTCAACCGATCTAATAATCAAAGTATCTTTCATTCCATCATTCTGATGCGTAGACATGTACACATGTTGTCTTTGTGAATGTACCTACGCCGAGTGGACATCTAGATGGTGTAAATGCATTTGATAAATCTTAAGGGGATATAGTCTTGGTATTTAAAACTTCCAAATTATGTTTTACAGTTCCCGGAATGAATTAATCCGTCACTACTACCATACAATCACTTTGATAATATCCCCTTCTTTACAATTGAAGAACTAAGAGTTTCCCATAAATGGATAGCCTATGAACAATTAAATTGCCAAAAACAGTACCCATTAAAATGGCACCAATAAGATCATCGGAGGTCAATAACATCAAACTTTAGGTTGGGATTCATATAGACATCTGTACAAGAATTGTAAATGGGTCCACCATCTGGAGGTGGATTATGTGGATGAAACCCACGTTGCTGGCATTGTCTTATTACTGACATTCCTCCAGGGGTTGTCAGCCTAAAAATGCCATGCTTTCTGTGCGGAAGAAAAGAGAAAAAAAAAATTGAATAAGATCAATCTAACACATATGCAAAGACGGGAAAATATGATATAAGAGTTACCTTGAAGCATCCCTTGGCGCCATGACAATGGCAACAGCTTCTGGCAACATAATCTGACAACAGAGAAAGCAAGAAAATTGATTAGAGATAAAAATATTTGTAGCTATTAGGTTGGGGGAACTCATTTCCTTTGAGACCATACCAGAAATCAATCCATGCAAAAGCAAGACAAAACAGAGGCCTGAATTTGTAAACATTCTCTTTTATTTTTCAAAAATAGAAAAAGGTATGGTAAAATACAGGAAGGGATCTCAAACGATTGCTGCATTGCCTGATGACAAAAATTAAGCACAAAAATGGGTGGAAAGGTCTACTGAATGTGAAGATGCTCTCGATAGATTTTATAAATGCAACTAGTTTACACTTGTACTGCCTAACTAATATAACAAAAAGTTCGCATTAACCTTAAGACCTGAGCAACAATTAGGCTTTCGGTAATATAAAACTATTGTATATCTGACCCCAATTTTTACCCCTAAACACCAAAAAATATATAAAGGATTAGTAAATCACCTGATATGAATAATGGGTGTGAACATCAATTGACGACATGAAACAAGACTGCGTGGGATGCGTCTGCAATTAGCAATATGGGGAGAAACAAGTCTGTCAGAAGAAGACAAAATGTAACTTCTAATTTATAAGATCAAAGTTTAAACTGGATGCAATTGGCATTTCAAAGGACTTTACATGCAAAATTACCAAGAACTAAAAATATAGCAGAAAACATGTCCATGTCACTGAAAATCCAACAGAATTCCAAGGGACATGTCCCCTGTCCTTGTGTGAATACAAAAAATATTTTCAGAGCTTAATCAGACGCTAACAAAGAACTGCACATATTGCACACATCACATACAAAAGGTAAGACAGGTAGGGAGGGCACAGAAACAGTGAGATGGAATATATTATATTCCCCTCCCCGCCCCCCAAAAAAAAATAATAATAATAATAAAGGAGAGACCTTTCCACTCTTGACCAATGTGCCGGCACAGTCCAAGGATGCCACGGTGTTATCATTGATTGAAACATCACTTCATTGGACATTTAACAGATACCTTACCAATTGCAAAAGCAATTTAAATATAACAAGATGCTCAACAATTGTAACTTCTCACATGACTAAATTAGATCAGCATTAAGAACTTTGCCATAACTACTTAGAAAGTGATGATTTCAAAGACTAAATAGAAGTGATGGTAATAAACGATTTCCCTAGCCATGGTCCAAATTAGTAAACATCTCAGTAACTAGTTCTTCACCTTGACAAAATAATTACGATAACCTATACATTGTGATTTTTTCCAATATAGCATATGATGAATCTTAATTAGAGCTGATTTCACACTTTTTAATTTAAGAATTAAAGTGGGATTTATGGCACATTAAGTTTATTTTGCTAGTACATATAATGGATAGAGGAAAGAAACAATCATGCTTCACTAAAACATGAATCTCATGTCCTAAGCCAGGGAAAATTTAAGCTACAGAGACCAAATACCACCACGTTATACACTGAATTCCACAATTCAACTGAACTAAATTCAATCTCAAAAAATAGTTGAGAAAGGCTACATGGTTTCCTTTTACTCATGTTTTATTGAGGAAACTCTATCCAAGCACATTGAATAATTCCTGCTGATACAATTCACATGAGGTTTAGCCTACTGCATACTCTTTCATACTGGCAGATGGCTACACTATTTCAACAACCACCCTAGATCTATAACTTGTGCAATGTCCAATTTCCAGTTCATTTTTCACATCGCCCTTGCATTTCTATGCACCTATTTCAATATTTTCATCTGAAATGCTTGTTTGACAGACTCACTAGCTTTTATCACCAAACAATTACTGCTAAAGGTATAACCAATCCAACACTGTTCTTGAAATCTAAAGTGTAGCAGGTACTTTGCACTCACAGCACTCAACTAACAGACCATTTCAACAACCTCTCTTACTTTTATGCAAATTATCTTCCTCCAAATTTTTCTTATTTTGCATCAAACCTATGAAAATTTATCACATAGCACTCCAGAACAGTCCCACTTCAATGACCACTTGCCTTTTATGCATAAGATCATCCAAAACTGCTCCTTTTTTTTTTTTCTTTTGCATCAAGCTTATGAAAAAAAGTATCGCATGAAGCAGCTCTACTCCTAATCTGACATCCCCCACAAACATAAAAGGACATAGAACTTGCAGTTTATGTAAAATTATAAATTTACATTTAACCTCAAATCTTCAGATCCTAGACCACTTCATTGCTATAATTTCAATTCACAGCAATTAAAGATAGAAGACAAAACGGATTTTGGATAATCAGAGAAAAATAGAGGTACATAGAAAAAGCTTCCACTTCTATCGCCCCTATTAGGCATTGCAAGTAAGCTAACAATGGAAAGGCACAACTTGGATTACATCAGAATTGATATTAACAAAGGTGATTGTTCATCAAAGCAAAAGCACTCACATGTATCCACCCAAGGGGGAATAGAGAGCACTTATCCTGAACTTCAAATATCTCCTCTTCATTTGTGGCCTGACACTGATTAGAAAGTACATGTTTAACACAAAATCAGAGAAAAGTAGTTCAGAAAAAAAATATAAAACACAATTATCAATGCAGGGTGAAACTAGCATACTGAGTCTGATGTAGATTCCTGCTTGGGGATAATGAGAGCCGTAACATAGAACTTTCTGTTTTTCTACAAAAAAGTGGAGAGTAATCGATATCAGAATATAAATGATGAAGATAAAGAGCACTAATTTTAGGTTGGCAAGACGTACAAGTGAACCAGCTAGTACACCACAAGTTTCCAAATTCCTATCAGTATTCGACTTTGCCAGCTTCATGAAATTCTCCATCATTGTGTTTGACTGCAGAGAACCATTGTTAGAACAGAAGATCACAGACAACATATGCTCACTCCCGTCATTTTTTCCACATTCCACCTTTTTGATAGGGCAAAGGATTCAAAACCTAACACACTTGCAGGTCTACATGGCCTTCCTAAGCAACGATTATCTTTCTTGGCTAATCGCATTGATTCTAAGATTGGTTTGTAGATCACAAATAGTCAGCTTGACAAACCAAATGGAGAAATAAAGGAACACTCAAAAACGGAATGGAAAAAAAAAATAAAGGCCATAGAGAACCATTAAAACTACAATTTGAATCTTAACAAAGATTTTTTCCTAAGAGAAGAAGTTGCAAAAGCTTTAACAGAGTTAAAATATGAGAAAGGTAGATAGGAGCTAACAATTAGCTAACCACGTTAAATCTAAGATTGGTTTGTAGATCACAAATAGTCAGCTTGACAGACCAAAGATCACAAATAGTCAACTTGACAAACCAATTGGAGAAATAAAGGAACACTAAAGAACCAAATGGATAAAAAATTAATCAATAAAGGTCATAGAGAACCATAAAAAACTACAATTTGAATCTTCAGGAGAAAAACTTGCAAAAGCTTTAGAAGAAAGAAAGTTGAGGAGCTTACAATGTGAAGTTGCAAGGGAGATTCAGCACGAACCAAATCATCAGGTGAGGAAATGTCCACTTTATGTTCTGCACCAGAAACTTGGGCAGCCACTGCAGGTATCAAATCCTGTACTTCTGCAAGTACAGCTGGAGGAGAAGGCTGTCTAATTAGATCTGTTTGAAGAGGGCTTTCTGCTGTTTCAAAGGAAATCATGGGACATGGTTCTTCAGCAGAGTTCTGCTTACTATCTTCACTCTCTGGAACAACTGATTCTAAACTTGATTGTTCAGTTTCTAAGGTATTGTTTTCTGATTTGATCATGTGTCCATTTTCTGTGGAGTGCTGCAGGTTATGAGGTTCTGGATTAATGGAGCCATTTTTCACTGTAACTGCATTTTCTGTAGATTGTAGCAGGCTGTTGGGGGAAATAACCCAGTAAGAAAATATCATTTATTAGAGAATACTTTAAAGACCAAATTTAAAACAATTTAAGCACCAAGCAAATCACATGATGCCTTCAACGAACCATCTGGAGTTTCAAAACAAGATGGCTCAAAATTCAAAACAGCATTAACTAAGTTACTTCTACAAACTAGAGACGAGTCTAACCGAGGGATTTCCACAGGAGTAAGGTCTATGTTGCTTGGATACAAGACCTACACTTACATTACATAGGTCAGCACAAGTTTTGGGAAAAGGTCCAAATAAAAAGAAAGTTTTGTTCAACAAAAGGAAAACACCATACTTTTATATTGCTTCTAGGTGGCTGCCACTGCCCATAAAGCCCATTTGGACCCAATATTGAATGTCTAGAGAGAGTCTCCTCCTTGGGATGCAGGTAGTTTAAGGACCTACAAGAAGCAAATAGAACTGTAAAGAGCATCCAGAGTTCCAAAGGTATAAAATTCCAGTTATATCATAATCTACACATGAACACAAATTAACAAGTTCATTCCTACCAACGAATAGAAGGATAAAATAAATGTCTCTTCAATTCATGCCCATTGAAACACCTAATCACAACTTGCCAAAAGGCTAAGCTTGGGCCAGTCAACAGAATTCCACTAGTTTTCAAAATGAAATTTGGGAATCTACAGAGATCGGAAATTAAAAAATAATTAGTGGTTGTACAACAGAAAACTCTATTCAACCTACACTATGTGGTAAAACACATCACTAGTTATAATATTGTGGGCAACCAAAGTAATTAACAAAATGTCCACATAAATCAACACCTCAATTGAGACATATGAACTTGCATGCATTATGGAAGTGTCTGCTTTGCTGTAGAAACATTCTTTATAATTTATAGTCTTCACTCTTAGTTTACTCTGGTTTGCAATGCTAATAGGCATGAACCATTTTGCCACTTGCATTTAGAAATAGTGGTAAAACTAGCTGGTTCCAAAGCGACATGAAAAATGTCACCTTATTTCTTTCGACGACCCATTTTGATTTTGGAAATTAGCAAGGACTTCATTTCGTTTGGACAAATTCTCATATTTACCGTACATATTAATGCCTAGAATACAAAAGATTCTTGAAGGAAACTTCATATTTACTATTTAATACATATAATAATGCCTAGAGTTCAAAAGATTTTAACAAAAAAAACATATTGAAAAAGAAGCAAATTCAACAATTTCTTTTCCTTGAGGTGTCCTTAATGATGACCATTGTTTTTCTTTTATTTACACAAAAACTATTCATTCATGCATTCTGGTGAGCAGGTTTTAGCAACTGATAAAAGACAATAGAGAATAAAAAAGAGGACTGAAAGATTGGCTTAAAATAACCACAAGCAGTGAAGGGAGGCACCAAAGGATTGTTATCTAGGACATGTGAGAGCTTATTGCATATGAAGTATGGAGGAACAAAGCACAATGGGTTCAGTGACCACTTCTTCAGGAGGGTGAAACTGCTACCAGGGGGAGGAGATAGACAGACTGAGACAAAGATCTTTAGTCCATTAGCTAAAAGAATAAAAAGGAGGCTGCAAGTCCAATTAAAGTAGCAGCTTAGAAGGTGCAGAACTTATATTATCAAGTTTTAAAGATTTAACAAAACAAGTACCAAAAAGCATTCTAAAAGATCATCATACATCAAATTGTGCAACAAAGTACTGAAATCCCCTAGGATGCAGCCAACTTTTAATATCTCAGCAGAACTACGCTTTAAGAGTGCAGAAGATACATAAATTAAAGGCATGACAAGCATCAATTAGCAAAGGAAGAACTTAGAATGTCTTTAGACCATTTGAAATAAAGTCACATAGGCAAGATCAAGCTTTTCTAAGCTGCAAAGCTCCAACAGATTCTATATAGGTGAAAAGAAATGCTGCTGCCTCATTAGGTTATTCAAATGAAAGAAATAAAGATAAGATTCTATTCTCTTGCTTCCTTTAATTTTGCGGAGGGGGGAGAAGAAAAATAATAAATGGATTCATCAACATCACCCACCTAACCGTGCAACAATTCTTCTAAAAATTGAAAAAAAAAAAGAAGTATCAAAATCTTTTTTTCTGTACCAGACATTTAAAAAAAAAAAGTGTAAATTTTTCCAATGAAAAAATTATATGGAAAGATGCTAGTAGCACACTTTAAGCATTGAGAAGGAAAAATCTTTTTGTCTGAGGGGCATACAACAAAATATTGAAATACTTACATTCTCTGCAATTGCCCTTCCACAGGTCTAACATGTGAAAAATGCTGAATTCTCGAACCCTGAGTTCCAAGTTGTTGTGCAGCTGGTCTTACTGCCTGCCATAGGCAGTATAGTATAAGCTTATACGTTTTTCCTTCATAAAAACAGGGGATACTAAAATTGCAAGCACAGATGCAATAGAAGAGAATCCCCTCCAGAAATAACTGAAAATAGTACCTAGTGACTATGTAGTAGAATAGAGCTCTGACCATACCTTTATTGCATCGTAACCAATTGAAGTTTTCTTTTTGACAGGAGGCCATTCTAATGAAACATTTTGATGCGCATAACCCCAGCCATTTACTTGATTCATATATTTTCTGTTTGACTCGTTGATCTTTTGCTGCACCGCTGGCTTCAGATCCTCCAACTCAGTCACAGCATTTAATAATTTCTACAGAAATAAATCAACATCAACCTGAACCCCAAACACTGAACAAGAAACGGATTCAAATGAAGGAAAAGCCATCGGTGGGGATTGGAAAAAAAACTGCCTACCTCTTTTATATAAACCTTTTTGCTTTGTGCTGATGCCCTATAATCTCGATGACATGGTATTGTTTCTGATACCAAGCTGAAGCAAAAGAAGTGGAGTAATAAACTAAATTGTAGCCTTCTACATCATTATTTTTCATGCGAAAAAAGATGAAGCAAAATATCATTTTAATTAAAAAAAGGAAATTCCCAGCCCTCTTCAAATTTTACATCAAATTCACAACTCCTGTTCTCACCTTGAAAACCTCAAAAGCATAATATACAAATCTATGATGTTCTTCTCTTCTCGAAAGATGTCAGCCTGCAATAGAATGAACACAGTAAACTAAAAACACGCTGAAAAAAGATAGTGAGATTAATGCACACGTCATGGACAACTGAAAGAAGCAAAACAGTCAACCACAACAATAAAACAAAAAATGCCTCTTTGTTTTCCATGCATGCAAAGAGTAAAGCAAAAGTATATGCAAAGCATGTCAACTTCAAGGAAGAGCTACATGAGTGCACCATGATGGAGAGGTACTAAGAGCTACACCACAAGAATTGCCTCAAAAGGAACTAAATGAAAATATTTTGCTAATAATTTTATGAGGCATATAAAACATGAAAGAAGCCGCAAACAATGCACCTTTCTTTACATAACAAGAACTCATAGTTTTAGAGAAATAGGAACTTAGATTATATTTTAACACTTTCTTAAGACCATTATCTCTTTTATGAGATTAGAGGCATTAAAACATGAAAGATGCGACAGAAAATTGCACCTTTCTTAACATATCAGTAACTGTTAATTTCAAACAGATAGGCTATTAGTTTATATTTTTAGTGTGCCCATGAAATTATACCCCTTTTTAGATTAAATAAAAATCAAGGATATATCAATTAATTAAACAAGTTTTACTGCTCATCAGGTCCTAATCTTCATATGCATAATTGCTCACCACCGCCCAGTGTGTGATAGAGATACTAGAACAGCAAAGATACAATGAATTCCACCACTGTCACCAATCAAAAACAGTAACCATTTTGACACTCATATTAGCTATCTAAGTCGCGTTTCTACATTGTATACCAAATCAATACGTGAAGATGACTTACATTTTCAACATATTAAAAAGGCCAAGTTATCACAAGAAGTTATGCACCTAAGTGGAGGTGGATTCAGTTTTTCACCAACTAATAACTGAATCAACAACCCATTTCAATGTCCAAATACAGGATCAAATGAACACTATCCATGTGGAATTAAAAGTCACTTTAGCTTCAAAAAACTGGAACAAGAAATTGAGGGGAAAAAAAGAAGAAATAAAAATAAACCCATCTAGAACCCTAAAGGTTGCATTTGTCTCTCACAAGACCTTTCTGCATGTCAGAAATAACTGCATAGTAACTCACAACTGATAAGTTGCATTGATTTTCATTTATAGAGTTTCCAAAAAAGTGTGAAGCCAAGTGGAGCAGCTCAAACTACTTGCAACATCAGGAATGCCTAATTGTGCTTTAAATTGCATTGTAGGTGGAAGACTCCAGCACTTTTTGCCCCACTGAAAAATTGCACTACGGCTGTTAATAAATTTATGGTGAATCCCACCATTAAATGAAATACTGAGTGTTCTGTGAAGCAATGCCCAAACACAGGTTTTTTCTTTGTGTCTTAGCATCTTTATTATTCATCAAAAGATGTCAAGTATTATGCCCCTAGTTTTAGTTTCCATTGCAGACATGCACATGTTTAATCATCACTTTCAAATTTGAAAATATTCTAGTTTACAGCATATATTGGACCCTTAGGCAGTGTTTAATCTCGTAAGAATTCTACACAATCTCAAGAATTTCCAAGCACCTGTGTTGAATCAACCAGGCACTGGGTCTCATGTCCTCCTCCTTTCACTAGAAAACTAAGATGCTAGTATTAACACTATATTGGGTGCAGTGGAAAAGCAACTTCCTCTAATGAAGGAAATGAAGAGAATTAAAAGGAATAAGTTTGTATTTCCTATATTATGTTTGGTTGTCTTTAACACTAGAGAGAAATTATACTTCTTTCCTATGATAAAAGAAAAGGATAAATTTATAAAATACACACACAGAAACATAAATTTATAAATTTATTATGTTTGACCAGCCATGCTTTATGGAAGTGAGTGATGCGCAACTAAAGTTCAAAATATACACATACTAAATGTAGCAAAAATGAGGAGGCGAGGTGGATAAGTGGGCATACTAGGTTAGACAAGATTAGGAATGGGCATATTACTTAGACCCACAGATGTCCAGTTCGAAGATGTAATCCTTTAGTCACAGAAATAAAGAAAAAGGATAGAGGCAAACCTTGATCATACGAAGGGACACTGTCATGGAAAAAAACAGTGTCCTAGGATTTATAATTATTTAACATTGAGGCGAATAAGGCTTTGCCAGAGTAAACTGGAAACAGAATCCATATAACCCCCCATCCATCTAGTATGGGAGTAAGTGTTAGTTGTTATTGTTGATAATTTTATTATTATACCATCTGCCACGGTAGACGACAGAGAAAGAAAGCTTCCATGGAAGCAAAAAAAACGTGAAGAAAGCTGCCGCAGAAGAAGAGAATATAGTTTTCATGGATGAAGTAGTTGAAAAGAGAGGTAGAATAGCTGCCATAGAAGAAGAAGGTAGCGAAGGCAAAGTAAAGATGCTACTACAGAGGAAGAAGAGACAATGTTGCTGCAATAGTAATTTTACTTGTTAATCTGGCTTCTCGTTCCATTTGAGGGAAATTATTTGGGGTTTGAAAGCAATTTGGGAAATCAAGTTTCCTTTCTTTTCCGTTTTCCAAACAAAAGAAATTTAAAACTTTTCTTTTCTTTTCGACTGGCATTGATACAACAAACATAGTAGAAGTGAGAAAAAAAATGCTCTAACAATAATTGCCCCTGAAAAATATCTATCTTAAGAAATTCACAATACAAATAACTAATTTGATGAACAATTCCACATAGTAGTTTCAGCTGACAAAACCTAAATTATGAATTTCCAAAAAGGCAATAGACAAGCACTACCAAACTATCAAGCACAAATAAACAGTTGAAGACTACTAAAACAATGGTCAATACTATGACAGAATTTCCCTAATAGAATGTTCAAAATTGAAAAAAAAAATCCGATACCCTATAAACAAATCGAGCGAAAGATAGATAAATAGAAAAGAGCAGGACCTGTTTAAGAATATTATCAGCGATCCGATAGTAGTATCGGAGAGAAATCCAATTATCGACATCAACTTTTTGAGCACTTGCAGCGATGTTTATTCTACCGGGAGTAGAAGATGACCTCATTATCTCTTGTCGTATAAATTATCGATTCCTTTCTCTCCGTTTGTATCGAATTCTCGACGCCCAAACAGCAAATGTTAGTCAGGTTTCGGATTGGCAACTCTGTGGTGGTGGCCGGAGTTTAAAGGAAGGTCGTCGTCAGTGCCTGCTCGAGGCTGGCGGGTAGATACGGAGACAATATGGGAACAAAGAAGTCATTTTGGTTGGCCAGAAGGGTAAATATGTAATTAACTATGCGCTACTTCTCTACGCAATGAGAATGGGACCAATTATAGGTGGTTACTAAAGTTTGTAGCAACGATGTAGTTACGTGATTTCGATTTATATCGAAAAAATCATTAAAATTTTATTTTATAATGGAAAAAATTCTCAGATCGAAATAATAAAAATCAGACCAATAATATGTATAATACACACATAACATAAGTTCATGTTAACAAAAAATAATATGATATCATTCTACTCATTGCCTACGTGGCACAACATTAAAAAAAAATTACAATCACTATTTATCTTTTTAACTCATCTCACCCCTTCTCTCTGCTCACCCCCTCTCTTTCCTTGCCCCCATTGTCGATTTCCAACCTCTCGATCTATAGTATTCCATTCTTTGTCCCTCTCCTCGCCCCGTCTTCGATCACCATCTTCTTTGATCTCTCCCCATCTCCCTCTTTCCGGTCTGGATTTGGTCTAACTCCGATTTCATTCTCAGTCTATCTCTCTTCGATCTATTTCTCTTTGAATTTTGTGTTTGATACTCTCTTTTTGGCATGTCTTTCTCTCTTTCATTTTTATATTGTCTTGAAAATGGTATAAAACCCCAACTTCGAGAAAAGCCCCAAAAAATAGAAAAAACATAAACTTTCAAAAGCTTTAAAAGTAGCACATTGTCTGTGTCTGATTGTTGAAGATGGTCCATCCTGTTCGGAGAAGTAAAGACATTGGACCCCACAATATGGTATTTAATGTTTTTAAATTTAATATTTAAGTGAAAATTTTATGTTTGATATCAATATTTTAATGAATATATATCGGTAGGTTTTATTTGTAATTTCCTTTATGTTGGTGTATTTGAGTGCTTGCTTTACTGTTGTGTGAACCGAACCCAAGTACATGCTTAAATCAGGTGGCCCTTTTGATAGAGGGGAAGTAAAGAGAGAGCTTGAATTTGAAACTTTTCAGAACACTGGAATCAATATCTATTATTGCAGTGTTCCATTGAAACCTTAACTTGGTATTTTAATTTTGTCATAATATATCAGTCTTGAATCCGAACCCCAATTGAAAGTAGTAACTATTTATGTTGTAGGTCATTCCAAAGAGTGAAAATTCTTTGTTGGCATCTCATAAATAGAAATAAAATAAAAGCTAACTTGGTCAAAGTATATTCTCTTTTCATGATTTTTTGTTGTTTTTTTTATTGTTGATGTTCATTTCATGTTAAAATTTTTTTTCATTTTAGTTTATTTAGTTATTTCTTGATTAGATGATAATCAATTTACTGCATGTGAACACGGGTAAGGATGAGCAAACTTTGGTTCAAATCGAACTGAACTGATTGATTTTTTAATTTGGTTCGGTTTTCAGTTTTGTATTTTAGAAAACTTCGATTTTTCGGTTCCATTTTCGAAAAAAAATAGCAGAAAAATCGAACCGAACCGAAATTTTATATAATTATATAATTTTTTTGATTTTTTAATTGAATAATTATTTTATACATGTAAATTATCTTATTTTAAGTTGTAAATTATATGAGTACATTTATGGATAGTTAATATCTATTTTTTATGTAATAATTTAGAATTTTGACGATTAAATTGAAAATAGATTAAATAAAAAAATTTATTTAACGATTTTGTTGTATTATTTATTATATATTTTGGGATTATATCTTTAATTTGAACTTTTATTTGTACAATTAAGATATTTTTACTTTAATATCTTATGATTTTTAAGTTTTTATGATTTTTAAACATTATTTTTTTTAAATAGCTTTAATTTTCAATTTTTCGGTTAACCGAACCAAATTGACTGAAAATTTTGATTCAATTTAAATTAAGTATTTTATAAGTTCGATTCGGTTTGGTTGATAAAAATATTAAAAGTCTAGTTTTCGATTATTTCTGTTCAGTTCGGTTATTGAACCGAACCGACCATTGCACAAGGCTAAACAAAGGTGTTTGAAAAGAATATTTTATAGTGGTTTTACACTATAAAGGGGGTGTTGTGTATGGATGGATATTATAGTGAATATTGTGATGGTGAAGTTTGTTATTTTGACTGGTGTGATATCCATTCGGTTAGTCTTAGTTTATTTGATAAATAGACGTAAACATTACATGCTGATGGATATGTGAAGTACTACTATAAACCTCTTGCACATATTTATAGGAGCTCGTTGAGGCCTTTGGATAAGGATAGTGATCTAATTAAGACGTATCAATCTATTGGCAAGAAAAATATAGAAATAGATGTATATGTCAATCACTTCTCTGAGGATATGTTAGCTAATTTAGAGGAGAATTGTACTCCTTATAGGAAATGTTTAATTATGATTGGACTAGTAAGTGATGAGCAGGTTGATACTGAAATTGAAGTTGATGAAGGGGCATTAAGTAAGGATAATGTTGAGATTAAAATTGAAGGCTATGAAGTTGCAGTGAGTGATGAGCAGGTTGAGCATGAAAATATCATGTTTAATGATCCTGATTATGATATTTTGGATGATGATTATGACTTTGAAGAAGCTGTAAATTCGTAAAAAGATGACATTAAAAAGGGCAAGCTAGTTGGTAATGCAAGCAGCCAACATACAGTTGAAATCCACATAGGTGAGATTGATGTAGAAGATGAATCTGAATACTATGACTCTGAAGAATTGGATTCAGAAGTTGATAGTGATGAGGAAGGTGTTGAGAGAGTTAAATATCTTGAATTCAATGAAGAGAAATATAATATATGGATAAGCCTGTTTTGCTTCATAGAATGAAGTTTCAGAATTTTGATCAATTTAAAAAAGCTTGCAAAAATTGGGGCATTAATAATAGGTGGAATTTATGGTTTTTCACAAATGATAAGTTTAGGTGTATATGCAGGTGTAAGGATCCAAGCTGTAATTTCAGATTGTATGCTTCAAGGATTAGCTATAGGAAACTGAATCGACTATTAATGCTTAGGTAATTAAGTTAAAATGTTTGTTATATCATCAATTTTTTTATTTTTTAACCCAATTGCTTCCATTTGCTATAGGAAATTGAGACTCAATCAACACAATCAAGTGTTGTTTTAAATGCATCCAATGAACCCTTGAAGAAGAGGAAATTGAAAGCAATTAAACCAAAGCAAGTGAAGAAGGGCAGGGTTATTCCATCAAGGTACAAAGGACAAAGTTTAACTGATCATTAGAATTTTGTACATGAAGACACTCCAACACAAAGAATCAAATTTCATGATGCTTTGTTGTCCTTAGAAGTTCTTTTATTTTGTTTGACTTGAGCTGCTGTAAATGTGTTGCATAGCTATGTTTATAGACTTGAACTATTGCTTTTTGAGATGCATTTTGTGTTAAAAATACAAAAGTTAAATGATGTAGCTATTGATTTTTGAGATGCTTCCAAATTATGCGGCTGTGTTTGAAATTGCAGTGCAGATGGATGTTAAATATGGTGTACATTATTTAACATTTTCATCAATGAATTACTTCTATTTACCAGTTTGAAATTATTGTATATTTACTTTGTTCATTTTGAATATAACTTATTTAAAATTTGTAAAATTTCTTTGCACAGTTGTTGACTCAAGCATACTCGATGACAATTTTTAAGTCATCACACATACCTGATAACAACAGCCAAGGAAAATCCAAACAATAACCAAGTAACTACGTTGCTCTAAGTCAAATTTCTAAATTATAAACATCTAATGTTACATATAATAATTATCATAATTTCTATTTTTCTAGTACTTTATGAAAATTATTAGAACAAAAAACACAATAATAGCAACAATGCTCCAGCAGATACAAGAGTTTATCCTGCACTTCCCATGTCCCCTCCAATTCTTTGTATCCAACTCCCTCTCCCATTCTATCTCATTCTTCATAGCCAACTCATTCTCCAAATGTGCAATTATTTTAGCAAACCATTTATAACATGATTTGCCCTATTGGAAAATGGCGCATCATACCATCTAAAAATTTCACATCCTCCATTTTTTTACAATAGATAATACCCATATAAATTACAAAGAATGAAAGCATAGGTTTAAATCTCAATTTTAAATCTTACCCGATTAAGATAACAAGTGAAAAACCTTCTCATTGGATTATCTATAGTTTTGGAAGTCTTCATTATGACTTGAACTTGGCAACCATAGTACGGAGTAACAACACCGCTTCCTTCAATGTTACTTTAATATGAATTAATTTCAGATGAAGAAGAATGAGTAGCCATGATATAAGAGAAGATGATGAGGAAGATAAGATGATGAACTGGAGTTGAGATCTTCAAATATCGAGTGAGGGAGTTCGAATAACAATAGAGAGAGGGGTTTCTTTGATTTACAATAGAGATGGGGAGAAGAGAGGAGAGATCCATAGCTTTGTTAGATTTCAGATAGAGATAGGCAGAGTAAAGATTGGCAGGTTGGAGATCGAGAGAGGGGGCGAGGAGAGAGATGGGGTCCGGATGGGTTACTATGTTTAATAGCGATTGTAATTTTTTTTAATGTTGTGCCATGTAAGCAATGAGTAGAATGATGACGTGTCACTTTTTTCTAACATGGACTTGTGTTATGCATCTATTACATGTGCCGGTTGTCTAATTTTTATTATTCCGGTTTAAGTGACTTTTCTGTTACAAAATAAAACTTTAGTAATTTTTTCGGTACAAATCGAAATTAAGTGATCATATCGTTACAACTAACAAACTTTAGTGACCACCGGTGTAATTGACCCAATGAGAATGGGACTACGGGCTCTTGTTAAATTCAAACATGAGTTTTCGAGTCAGGGTGGGGTAAGGCCGAGCAAAAAAACAAAATCAAAAAAAAGTTTAATCGAAAAATCGATTGAAAATTGAATCAATTTTTAAAATTAATTAAATTAAAAAATATAATTAAAATTTTTATTTTTAATTTGGTTTTGGTCTACAATTTGAAAAAAATCGCCGAATCGATTTTTAAAATTAATCAAACTGAAAAATATGATTAAGATTTTTAAAAATAAAAGTTTTTGGTTTTTGATTCAATTTTGGTCTACAATTTATTTGAAAAAATCATCGATTTTGATTGACCGATTCGTTTAATTAAATTTTTTTAATATATATATATATATATATATATATAATGAAAAACCTTATCCCCTTCTTCTGTTCTGCCTCTCTCCCTCACGCAATAAGCCGCCACTTTCTTTCCTTGAATCAGCCCATCTCCTTCACGCCGACCACCATTCATCTCCCTCCATCATCGGCATTCTCCTTCCATCACATACTGGTAAGCGTTCTCCCTTCCTCATCAGTGAGTATACTTTTTTGTCATGTCTCTGATTTTTTTGTTCTTTTTTTGCGCTTGGTGCTATGAATCTAGTGTTTCCTGAAATGGGTTCTTGTTCTTTTTCTTTTTCCTTATCTTGTTATTGAATAATTTTTATGCTTCAGTTTAGGAGAGAGAGAGAGAGTTTGTTGTTAACCAATGTTTTATTTATATGATATACGTATTTATTTTAACCTGTAAAAATATTGAGGGATTCCTTCAATTTTTATGTAACGAAGATATTTAAAAATCCATAACAGGATTATGATTTACATACAGTTGCGAATTGCAATAAAATGTTTTTTCTACAACAGATGTGTTGAATTAAGCAAAGGAATGTGCATTTATTTTCGGTATTCTAATTCGTATTATGGACTTTTGGTCGTTCTTGGTTCCTATGGATGTGTTTGAGCATATTACCACTTAATTACTCTGGGAAGTAATGGTGGTCATAAATGAGCAATTACATTTGAGGCAATGCACTATTCAATGGTTACCAAATAAATAAAAGTTAATATATTGTATAAAGATACATCAAATAGTGTTTAATCATGTTGTTTAGATTATTAAAAGTATTGAATGTGGAGATGTATATGTCATCAAAAGTTAAATTGCAGGGAACATAAATGATATGTTTCTTCTCTGATTGCTTCCTAAAGTAATCAGTTTGCTGGATTTGTAAGCTTTATATGAGTAACCTTTGATTCATGGCATACCTTATTCTCATGTAGGCAGTTGGTCCTTTTCAGGTAGGATGTTGTAATCAATTGGTGGTTTCATAATCTGAGCTTTTAACTAATGTCGAAGACCCATTTGCATGTCTCTGTTCGTCAGATTATCCATTACTTTCAGTATTTGAAGAGTTCATACTGATAAAAAGGTATTTTGAAGAACTTTATTTTCACCTGCATTCATCTTCTATAATTACTCATCTAACTTGGATTGGGTTATGTTTGGCCTTTCCTCTAACCAGTTTCCTTTTGTTTCCTCTTTTGTACTCTATGTATTTGTCATGAGCATGAAATGTATCCTTCTGTGTCATTTTATTATATGAACAAACTGTTTAAAAGGTTGGTTTAAAAACTTATAATAATTTGTAATATTTTTTTGTTTTTTTAATTGCATAATCAGCTTGTGATGTAAGTGGCCATAATATAATTCAAGTTGATGACTAGAGAATTGACCATGCAAAAGTGTATGTGAACTGTATTTTTATTTGATATTTATTTTTTAAGTTGATTTGAATATTATTTGTTTAATTTGTAATTTTAATATCAAATATTTTGAATATTTTAACGTTTATGTTCATAGTTTAAATAATATATTGAATTAAGTATTATATTTAGTTTTTATTTTTAAGTATTTTGAAATTTTTATTTTTCAGAATTGCATTTTATAATTGCAACGGTTAACCAAAAAAATGGTTAATCGGTCTAAAAAATCGAAATCAATGGACTAGTTAACCAATCGTAACGGATTATTAACGGTTAGTGTTTTAAAAATTGATTTTAATGATTTGGTTTTTTTTTTTTGCCCATGGACTAGTTAAACTCTAGGGTGAGGTGTGCATCCCTCGTTAACCGGTCCAATCGATAATAAAATTGAATTTTTTATTAAAAAAGGCTAAATGTGCAAATTATTTTCTAAAATTTAATAAAAATTGCAATTTAGACTCTAAAGTTTCATTTAGTATAATATTACCTCTAAAATTTGAAAATCAAAACAATTTGGTCACTAAAATAATACATGTCTAGTTTTTAAATAATATGTATCAAATTTTTGAACTCCAGCCATAATTTTGGGAGCCAAACTATTCCAATTTTGAAATATTAAGAGTAATATTACACCAAATAAAAATTTAGGATTTAAATTATACTTTTCGCTAAATTTTAGGAACCGATTTTCACCTTCAACCTTTAAAAAATAAAAAAAAAAATCAACCAATTTTAAATTAATGAAAATTTAGAATTACGGTTTTGATTTTTAAAAGTCGATAATTAATAGTTGATAATGGTTAATCAATTTACATACATTTTATATGGTATATTATAATTTTTAATATTTAATTGTTATAAATATTATAATGCATGACTTTTTAAAATATTATTATAATATATATTTTTAATAACTAAATATTAACCTTATTTCTTATTACAATTATTTATTTATTACATAATTAATACTTATTGTTAGTTTTATATTGAATATATTCAACTAATAATATGATCGCTCTATGCACTGTATAATATATTTATGAAAAAAATAATATAAATATGAAGTAACAATATAAAATAAAAAATAAAAAATACACCATAATTTTTTATAGTTGATCAATCAGCATGTTAAATTGTTAATACACCATAATTTTTCTATAGTTGATCAATTAGTCATAAATAACAAAAATTAATAAATAAATAAAAACTATGAGGGGAAAGTTATAATAATTTACATACAAACTTCACAACTTTACTATGTCAAAACTTTACAATTTGCCGGTATTCAATGTAACAATAAAAAATTAAGCAACTAAGAATTAAAAAAAGAAAAAAGAAAAAAAAAGCAACCAAAAGAGAAAAAAAATGATACAATTATCCAAAAAGAGAATAATAAAAAAAAATGAAATTTTTATGTAAGGCTTCGGTTGCAAACTATTTTAATATACAAATTTATGAACTTTTGGAGTATTTATAATTAGAAATTTATAATTATTAAATCACAATGATTTTTAATAGACATAGCAAAATTGATTTAAATTCAAAATTTCGTTCAAATTCGTAAAAAAAAAATTCGAACTCAATTTAATTCAAATAAATATCAACTGGATCAACAAAAAACTGACTCATTTTATTTTTAACTCAATTCAAAATTGATTCATTTTATTTTTTAACTCATTTGATCCGTAGCTAATGACTTTTTTTCGAAATTTTCGATAGTCAAAATACCCAATGGATTAGCCAATTGAATTTGAATACTACTAATCTGACCTCATCAACTTCCATCACCAATTCACCACTATCTTCATTTTTTTTATTGCAGCCCATGCATTTCTTTATCTTTCATCACATCCTCTCCTTCAAATATCTAATTTCACTACAAGAAAATTCTCAAATACCGACGGAAAATTTTTCGTAGGAAATTTCCAACGGAAAAATGTTTTCCGTAGGGAAAAATATCTGAAAATATATATTTTGCGACGGAATAATAAATCCGTCGTAAATAATAGAGGAAAATTTGCCGCCCAAATTTACCGACGGAAATTAGTGATGGATTTGTAAAAATCCGTAGGTGATAAATTATATCATATTTCACGACATTAGACATGGGATTGCAAATAAAGCTAGTTGATGGAGATTTTAACACGTGAGTTTGGATTTGGTGAGATTATTTGAATAATATATATATATATATATATATATATATTTGCCTTATTTTAGTGGATGCACTTGTTACTGCATTATCTTTATGCCTCAAAATCCAATCAATTCTTAATAAATATATATTTGTAATATCTTCTCAACTATTCTCTGGATATTTAGTTGCCATTGTACAATATGCAAGTCATTCAATGCTTAATTACTTTGGATATTTATACTTGGACACAAGAAAGTATATATAATTATCATAGCTTGAAAAAATCCATATAATTTAACTACGTAAAAAGCAACAACGTATGAGTTTATTGATGGATTAATTAAATCAGAAATGCATTTCAATATGCTGCTGAAATTTCCAATTAGAACTTGTTGGCTTAAATATCATTTATGTTTAAGTGTATGGAAGTAGTGTTGTGCAGCTAAATAGGACAATAGTTGGGTGCTGACCTTGCAGCTAATGCAGGTAGGGGTTCTTTTCACCTGAAAGCTACAATTTTTGCTTTACAATTATTTGTTGATAGTGTGGTATGTCTGACTTGATTTCTTATATTCCATATGATGAGAGGTGGAACTATTTCTCTATTACTAATAGTTTTGAACTTCCTATCTAGACATGGAAGAAAGTGGTATATGTTGATAGACTTCTTCAGTTGTTCAGACATGTTCCTCTTGAGCAATTAACCATCCCAGACTTTGTTTCCCAGTTAAGTTTTCCTTGCCAAGCTATTCATGTTTTTATGTATGTCCTGTTTTGACAATTTATTAGCATTATTAATGTGGGAAATTAGAATAGTAAGCATCAACATAATTCGGCTCTTCAGAGCTTGGTAGGTGTTAAGACAGTCTGCATTTTGGCCACCTATTACCGAGCCTTTTGTGGGTGTTAAGATTGTCTGCATTTAGGCCACCTAGTACTGAGCCTTTTGTTTTTGGCTGCCTTGTTGCAATTCTTTTCATAGTCCCCAGTGATGACTATGGCATTGAAAATAAGAAGACACTAATATATTATTGATGCTACAAACGCAGGCATGATTTAGAAATTAATGGGGGAATGGGTTTAATTGTAGATCCCAGAACAAAATATGTGTATCATATTTTCTTTTTTTTTTCTTTTTTTTTTGAATATGTATCTCATTTGTTTTTTCATGTGATCAATATATTTATTGATCACTGGCGCATTGGTTTCTTGAGTTGGAAATAACGTTTATTTAATGGTGGTTGTATTATTTATTTGATGGTTCTCAATAATATTATTAATGCCACAACACAGGCATGATTTATAAAATATTTTTAGTGACGGAATGGTGACTTAAAATTCCATCGCAAACGTTTTTAGGTGGAGGCAAATTTACCGACGGAAAAATTATTCGTCGCTATATTTGGCTTCGGTATGATAATTTCGTAGGCAAATTTGGCTACAGAATGTTAATTTCCGTCGGTAAATTTTCCGACGGAAAATGTAATTCCGTCGGTAAATATGGTAAAATGACGACAATTTTTGGTCTGTACCTCCCGACGGGCTTTTTTCCGTCGGTAAATTTACCGACGGAAAATTTTCCGTAGGTAAAAGTACCTACCACGAGATCTCCAACGCTATTTTCCGTCCGCAATTTGTTTTCCCTACGGCAATTCACTCAATTTCGTCGGGAATTTCCGTCGGGAAAGTGAGTTTTTCTTGTAGCGTTTTTTTCCAGTTTTATTGAAATTTTCTGATAGACGAGATTTTTTTTTTTTAAATGAACCTTCCAAATATAGTGCTTTGCAAGATCGAATTGTGCACTGCTGTACATACTCTTTAAAGTACATGTTATTGTAAATATAAGTAAAATGTATTGAATAAAATACATTTACTATTTATTATTGCAAGAAGATAAGAAATTATATAATTTGAGAAAATTACATTTGATATTAGGTGTTTGTCGGATTGCTTGGTTTTGTTTTTTTCTGTGGCAAGTTGGATATATGAGATGCTATGATTTGTTCAACTTTGTCAATAACCGAGACACAAGGCAAAGGCATGGATCTCATACATGATTTTGTATTTTTAGGCTATACCACCACGAATCCGTAAATAAACTTAAAAAATTTACTATTTATTATTTATATTATATTATTATTATCGGATTAATTAATTAATTAATTAAAAAAATTTATAATAATTTATATTAAATTCATTGATCGGCGTAAGTTCGTCCAACCCATTTGGATATTGATCCATTTATAACTTATATTTTTTATCCATTTATGACATAAACCATTAATAATCTATCTATTATTGACTCAATCTAAATCCGTTCAATCCGTCCATTTACCACATCTTACTTTATTTATTTTATTATTATCTTTAAATATTTATTAAAATAATTAGTAAAAATATTTTTAATTACCAATTAATGAAACTTAATAAGAGAAAAATAAATACTTTTCTCCAAATATATAGACTCTTAAAACCACTCTAAAACCTTCTATTTTACTAAATTTTTATAATTAATTATAATTTTTTTTTCAATCGTATAAAAATTACAAAGGAAAAGCATGTTTGATTCAATCTTTATTGAATTAAATTGAACTTTTCAAATCAATTGAATACATTAAAATTCAATTTATTCATTTTCAAGAAGAAAATCAGTTATCCAAATTGAGTTTGAATTTCAATTAGAAATCAAATGCAAACCCAATTAAATCGAAATTTCAATTGAACTAAATTAAAATAATCTTAATTATACTAAAATGAATTTTAATTGAATTGAAAATAAATGCAATTTCGATTGACTTTAAATTGCTAGACTATATCGAATTAACTCAATTGTTATTTAGAATCAATATTCAATTGAAAATAATTTTTTTTTCTAATTTCAAATCGAATTTTGCAGTCAAAAGTGAATTAGAATTTAATTTTATTAGGTCAAATTGACTTTCCGATTTTAATTGAATTTAAATAATTTACGTCAAATTATATAATTTAATTATAAAATTATGGATTCTGAAATAAATATTGAGCTTAATTCGATAAATCGACATCAACTAAGTGATGAAATAATGCAAAGTCAAGATAGAATTTGAAATTATTAGTCAAATTATTAAAATCAAAAATAAATTAATTAAAAAAATCACAGAGTCGACCAATGACCCAATTCTAATGGATAATCTCGAATCTACCATTACGTTAATTATTAGTTATATAAAATTTAGAGTTGAGTTGCTAAATTCCAATAAGATTGAGAATTATGGAGATAATTTAAAGAAATTTTCAGTTGAAAGATTTAATTGCATTCAATATAGTGCATATGGGCTAAAAAATGTATTTTAAATGTTTTGATAGTGTTGATAAAAATGATAACACTAAAAATGAGTCATGTACAAAAACTAGGGGTGTATATGGTATGTTACAGTGCAAAAATTTTATAAATTTTTGTATTTTCTTGAAATTTTGAATATTTTAAAAATTAAGTATTATTATTATCTTGAAAATTCAAGATAATTCGGTACCGTGCTTATAAAATTCGATACAATTCAGTTTGGCATTTCGGTTCTAAACAATATATTACAATACAATCCGATATTTCGGATAATTCAATATTTTTAAAATTTGAAAAATGAATTCATACAATAATAAATAAAATTAAAATTAAAATATCTGAATAAGTACAATTAAAATTTAAGTGAAAGTACAAAATTTAAAAATTAACATTCAATAATTTTTTTCTGCATTATATTGGCACTTATTTAAAAATTTTGAGTAATATCTAAAAGAATAATACAGATTTTAAATAATTAGACCACAAAAAATCTAAATATTAAATGTATAATTAAAAAATTTACGCGAATATGGTGGTTACCCGATTCAAACTTTTCAAATTCTTCAGTTTATATCTTTGAAACCAAAAGTGTAGTCGATTTCAACCAATTTTTGGCAATAAATGAAAAATTCAGCTGTAATTGGATGGCAATGGCGAGAGGCGAAGCCAATTTGCTAGCTCAAATTTGGCAATGGCGAATGAAGAAAACACACCAATCACCAAGGAGAGCTAAAGAGGAGCAGTGGCAAGACTAATGGCAGTAGCCAAAGGCAAAGCGCAGTGGTGGAAGATGGAGCAAGGTAGCGAAAGCTAGAGAGCCAGGTGAGGGGGAAAAAGAGACAGAATCGAAAAAAGAAAAACAGAAAGGGAAAAAGAAAAGGGTTGACCTAAAACAGATATTCACTATTATTTTTTTACGTCAAATAACATAATTTTTAATATTATAAAAATTATTAATTTTTTAAATTTAATTTTTAATCTCCTCAAAAAACTCAAAACAAAAAAAAATATTTTTAATTGCCTCTGAAAAATTTTAAATTTTCTCTTTTGTCATTTTTAAATATACAATTAAAATTTCATTATACATAATAACTATAAAATTAAATTATTAATTTATATATTCATATACGTATTGAGCTAAAAATAAACGAATATTATTTAAATGATATTAAAAGTAAATAAAATTAATTGATAAGATGATTATATACTCATATAATTACATTAGTTGATAAAATTTCATTATATATAATAACTATAACAATTACATTATTTATTTAAATATTTATATAGATATTATGCTAAAAAAATACGAGTATTAGTTAAATTATACTAAAAATAAATAAAATTAATCAATAAAATAATTTTATACTAATATAATTATATGAATTGATAAATTTCATTATATTTAATAATTGTATAAAATTAAATTATTTATTTACATATTCAATTACTCATATAGATATTGTGATAAAAAATAGATGAAATTAGTCGAGTGACGCTAAAAGTAAACGAAATTAATTGATAAGATGATTATATATTATATATAATTACATTATTATATATAATAACTATATATAATTAATTATTAATTTACATACTCATATGAGTACTATGCTAAAAATAGGTGAGTATTAATTAAGTGATGTTAAGAGTAAATGAAATTAATTGGTAAGATAATTATATACTAATATAACTATATGAATTGATAAATTTTATTATATAAAATAATTGTATATAATTACATTATTAATTTATATACTCGATTACTCATATAGTTATTGTGCCAAAAATAGATTAGTACTAGTTGAGTGATGTTAAAAGTAAATGAAATTATTGGTAAGGCAATTATATATTCATATATTTACATTGATTGGTAAAATTTCATTATAAATAATAATTATATAAAATTGCAATTTTAATAAACATACTTATATAGTTATTATACCAAAAATATATGAGTACTAATTAAGTAACATTAAAAATAAATGATATTAATTTGTAATGTAGTTATGGGATAAATTGTTTAGCTTACATATCTATATATATATTTGTAAAAAATAATAATTAAGTAGTATTTGAGCAACATTAAATGTAAATTAAATTAAACACAAATTATTTTAGTTACATATTCATATTCATATAGATAAAATAATTATTATAATAATTAAGTTTATCTTATTAATAATTAAAATATTTAGTTTAATTTATTAACCAATTATTATCTTAATTTTGTGCATTAAAATATATAATACAAATAATTATGAAGTTAAATTTATATAGTACATATAGAATATAAATAATAAATAATATTTATATATAAATTATTAATATTATATATAATAATTAGTAAATATCAGTTTCTTTCGGTTCAAGAACAGTTATTGGTTTGGTTGTCAATAAAATATCTAGATTCGTTATGAATAAAATTAAAGGTACAATTTGGTTCGATTCTAATAAAAAAAATCAATTGTACAGTTTGATTCTAAATTTTTTTTGGATAATTTGGTTTTGGTATAAAAAGATTTAAATTCGTGTACACCCCTAATAAAAACCATTTTTGGAGAGAAAATAAAATAAAATGCAAATCGAGTTGTGTAACATCCTTACAATTTCAGTCTTACGGATACAAATTTAAGTGATTAGCCGGAAATTTTTTTTACACCATATACTTAACCAAATAATTAATTGACCGTCAATACTTATCCATTAATCATATTCACTATCTAACTTGTCGATAACTTACGATTGTTTAATTTTACTATTTATTTTGCAGAAATCTGGCAATATAACAGCTATATACTTACTAGCCTCCAAAAAAAAAAAACAAACAAACCACAACCCCCCAGGGACACAACAGTTCAAAACAAAACATATACACATTCCAATCATTCATTCACATATCAAACACACTCATCCAATTTCACTTTCTGACAAACACATAATCACATACACATCAATATATTGATCAAATACAATCAAATCATTTACTTCCAATAACTAAATATATACATGCCAAAACACAAAATAATTTATAATTATCTTTTTATCTTCAAGCTTTGCTCCACTATATAGTATGCTCCAAACATTTTTCAGAATCTGCACGCAGTAAATACTACATGCTGAGCACTAAATATGCTCAATGGTGACTACAAATCAAAAAATTTCCCAAACAAGTATGATTGCATTAATTATGCAAAATATCATTTTTCCTAGTCAAAAAATATTTTTTTCCAACATTTTTAACAGTGTTTTCAATTCATTAATAAAATGCACTTTTTGCAATTTAATTATAAATTTGACATTACTTTTTTTATTTTCACTTTTTAATTGACTTTTGGCATATAAAACAATTAATTGGGCTTTGCTTTAATTTGTTGTGCAACATTTCTTATTTAATCAGTTGAATATAATTATCATTTTATTTGGTATTTTTACACTATCAATTACCATTCATATGGCAAAATCCTTTTCAATTCAATTCTCAATTTTTCAATCAATTACAGAATTACCCTTTTTACACTTTAATTACAATTTTGCTACTAGTTCAATTATTTTCACTTTAACTTCATTAATTATTTATCAAAATACAATTATCAATGTGTTTAACATTCATTACAAAGTAATATCATTATTTTGGTAAACTTTTAAATTAAGTCTTTAATTTTTCATCTATTACATAAATATCTTTTTATACATTTATTACAAAATTGCCATAATTACATTTTAATTGCAAAATTGTCATTTGTTAGCTCAATTTCACTCCACATTCAATTATTGGTGTAACGTCCCCGGATCCGCCGCTAGTAAATATTGTCTGCTTTGCCACCTGTCTGCTTTGGAGACCATGCCGACGCTAGGTGACTCACGGTTTTGTTCTTGAGGTTATCCCCAAAATGCATCCACTAGGGAGAGGTATTCACATCCTTATAAGGCATGCTTCGTTCTCCACTCCAACCGATGTGGGATCTCACAATCCACCTCCCTTAGGGCCCAACGTCCTCGCTGGCATACCGATCCGGCACCGACTCTGATATCAATTATAACGTCCCCGGATCCGCCGCTAGTGAATATTGTCTGCTTTACCACCTGTCACGCCACATGTCTGCTTTGGAGACCATGCCGACGCTAGGTGACTCACGGTTTTGTTCTTAAGGTTACCCCCAAAACGAGTCCACTAGGGAGAGGTATCCACATTCTTATAAGACATGCTTCGTTCTCCACTCCAATCGATGTGAGATCTCACAAATATTGTTCACTTTACCACCTGTCATGCCACATGTCTGCTTTGGAGACCATGCTGACGCTAGGTGACTCACGATTTTGTTTTTGGGGTACCCCCAAAACGCGTCCACTAGGGAGAGATATCCACATCCTTATAAGGCATGCTTCGTTCTCCACTCCAACCGATGTGGGATCTCACAATCCACCCCCCTTAGGATCCAGCGTCCTCGCTGGCACACCGATCCGACACCGGCTCTGACAGCGGATCCGGAGATGTTGCAATATTCACTAGCGGTGGATCCGGAGACGTTACAATTGGCATACAAAATTTCCATTTGGTCATTGTTTGAACTTTTCATACAACATTTCATTTTGGTCCTAATTTTTCAATTAATTACGAAATTACCATTTTTAAACTTTTAATTATAATGTTGGTACTAATTCACTAATTTTTCATTTTCAAATCCTTAATTGGCATACAATATACCAATTGGTCCTTATTTTAACTTTTTATGTAAAATTATATTTTGATCCTTTTACTTCTTAAAAGCTTATTTTTAGACGGTTTGTTCATTAAATTACCATTTTTCCCTTGCAAACCATTTTCTTATCAATTTTGCTCATTAAGTTCAATTTTTGGAAAAATTAAAGTTTTACCCCTAAACTTTTTAATTTCTTTTAATTAGGTCTTTTTCACTCTTAACATTACTTTTAACTTTTTTTGCACTTTTAACTTATTCTTATCATAATGCCCCTAGTACAATCCCAACAAAAATTTTTAGATCGGATATACGGGATGTGGACCCCACAGGACCGCATACAGACTGAAAAATGACCTCTAGAGACCATTTTTCACAGAATAGATATCAGAACATACATATACTATGGAGATCAGTGATCCTACCATAGTAAAACAAGTCGCTATGACTTGTACTACGGTATAGGTGTCCCTATATATGGCTAGTCAATTATATCTTGAACTAGACTTTTACTATCTGACTATTGCTAAGGGTAAAAATTCACTTACTTACAAATCACTTTCTAGATTTTCGATACTTTCAATAGTTTTTCTTTCCAGACAATCGATTAGTTACTTTTTCAATACTTTTTACATAGTTTATGAATTAATTCATTATAATTCATCATTTCTCATCAATTTATGAATTAATTCACATTAATTCAACATTGTCACTTACATGTCATTTCACCTTTCAGATTTTTAACAGTTTTTCTTACTTTTTCAGACCAGTAATACAGTCATTCAGAATTTTCAATACTTTTATACAATTTATGAATTATTTCACTATGATTCATCATTTTTTACTTATTTCATGAATTATTTCACAATAATTCTACAAATACTATTTGTATATATTCAAATATTTTCTCTAAAATATTCAAATAAATTTCATAAATTCTTCAAAATTTATGCGTTCATTATTTCACTTATTTTATGAATTATTTCACAATAATTCAATAATTCATCATTTATACTTTGTACATAATCAATTACTTACTTAAAAATATTCAAATAATTTTCATAAATTTTATAAAAATTCATGGACACATTATTTCATGTTTGTTATCATTTTAAGGCTTAATTTATCAAAAAATAACCAAAATATATTTTCGTTTCTTTTAGGTATAAATTCGGCCACTAAAGGAACTTCATTATACAAAATCATTTAAATCAATTTAAGCTTACTATTAATCATATTCAAGATCCAATTGCACTATTCTAATGTCAATTTTAATTTTACACATTTTCCCTATAATTTTCCTAAGTTACATAAAGGAAAACTCATGCAAATTAAGGGAAATAGGAGGATTTCATAGTCACATACCTTTCTCACTAGCTTTATCTTCCTTAGGCTTCCTTATTCTTACCTTAAGGCTTAGAAAATCATCCATCACTATGGAACTCACAAAGGGGCCGAAATCTATATCAAAAGAAACACTATGATTTCAATCTCTTTAGTTCAAATTGACCTCATAAATGGACTATAGGCACCTAAAAACACTTATAAGCACCCTTAAATAAAATTAAAATCTTGAATTTCTCTTACCTCAAAATGACACCTAAAGTTTTTTCACTTGATTTCTCTTACTTTCTTTCTTCAAATCAAATGATAGAGGCTGCTAAAATGATCTAGAGAGGCAGAAGATCATTTCTTATGCTTGGATTTAAGGAAAAACAGTGAAAAATTTTAAGAAATCTTGAGAGAGAGAGAGAGAGAGGAAGAAGGGTTCAAGCACTAATGGAGAAGAGAGGTGTAACACCCTACATCCATTTATAATTCCCATATATTTCATAGAATTAATATATAGTTATTCACATATCATTCGCATACACATACACTAGTAGTCATAACATTATTTATTTATACAATAATAACTGTAATTCTCAAATACCCGACACTAACTACAAATCGAACTGCTTCAGTTTATGCGATCCTAATCATCTTTATGTACATGCCCTTCGATCTTTCTTCTTTACATCCCCAATTTTCAGTTTCTGCACGCAACCAATAAATCGCAAGCTAAGCAATATTGTTGCCTAGTGGTGGATACAAGTATACAAAATTTTATTTAGACAAATTTTTATTTTATTATTCGGTTGTAATTATTATCTTATTTAACTCCTTAATTCACAACGCTTATATATATATATATATATTTTAATTGGAAGATATTGAATGTATTTTTAATTATAAGTTATGTTGTGTTTATTTTTAATGTATTTTTTTAATATAATTTTGATTAGTATTTATTACGGACATAATATGAAAAATTTATGTATAATATTTTTCTTTTATTTATTGTAAATGGTTTTATTTTATTGAATATAAGTTAATTTAATTTATGAGCCCTTATAAGTTAAAAGTCCAATAAAAAAAGAAGCACATATTGATCCAGAATTGATTGAACCAAATCGGCTGAAATTAATTCGGTTTATTTGGTTTCGATTTTAAAAATTTTTGTTCGGTTCTTTTAATTTAGGAAGTTCAATTTTCGATCTATTTGATTCGGTCTAAAATCAAATCGAACCGACTATTTGCACAATCCTATTGGATGGTTCACATGATTCAATAATAAAACTAAGGATTTTAATTAGAAATTGAGTTTAACGTAATCAATTAATATTTTACTAGATAATGAAATAATTTCATGTTAAGACAAAAATTGGAATTATGATGTCATTAAAAGTTATAGAATTAAATTGAAAAATTTGCACTTAAAAGATTTAATTGCATATTTATGCAATGTTTATTGGATAAAACAACATTTTGTTATATAAAAAAATTATATGAAATATTATAAAAAGAAAAAAAAGGTACAAAAATGCTTATAAAGTTGTTTCGGTGGATCTAAAATGCTCATAATATTTTTTTAGAGCAAAAATGACCCTCAATCTGCAAAATAGATATAAAAATGCTTACTCGTTTGCATTTTGTCAATTTAAATCTAACAGGGTTGATGTGGTCTTTTACATGGACATGGGACGGGATGACATGGCTGACATGAAGGACAGGACTTGCCACCTAAGCACCAGATGGAATGGGTCTCTAAATTAAAAATTCTTTATTGTGTAATTTTTTTTTAATTTCTTTCGCTTTTTCTGTCTTTCTATTTGCAGTATCCTTCGATCTCAACCTCTCCACCCACATTCATCAATGGATTTGATAGACTTACTCATGCTTTCTTCACTTCTCCTTTTCCTCTGGTTATGGCAGTGCATCAATGACGACAAGGCAAAGAATCTCCTGTCGGGGCAATCAACATACCCTGCAAACGATAAGGTTACCTTCATCATTATACTCAGGGTTCCTTGCTTTTGTCTCCTTCTTCCTCTTTGACCCTTTTGTTCTTTGATGTAGGTATTGACAACATGGCAAACAAAGGCCTTGAATTCTGGTTTACTGAGGTCAAGCTCAAGCTTTTTGGATGCCATTTTTTGAATATGGGCCTCCGTCACAGAATTCATGTTTGATTCTTTCAAGATTTCTCTTATCATTTATTCGATTTTAATTTTGAGTTTAGGTTCCATAAGTTTGTGAAACCGATCGATACCTTATTTCTTGGTTTCTCTGCTGCCACTGCTTTTGCTCTGAAAGGAGAAGTGTTTATTGCTAAACCTATTTTTACCTTTTTGCCGGTTAATTGAGGAATTGGGCGAGCATTTCATCGAAACTTTATTACAGAGGTGACAACTTCGACGAGAGTGAAGAAATTCGATTGGATTAGTTAGGAATTAGGCGTTTGAAAATCACATGAAGAGAACCAAAACTAAAGCTTTTGAGAATGGATCCATCGAAGTAATGAAGAGAATCAAAACTGGAGCTTTTGAGAATAGACTAATTATTCGAGTTAAACCAAATAAATAAAGGACTAGGGGAGCAAGAATTTGTTACTATTTGCTCAGAGGTGATCAGTGCCAGAACTGATACTTCTGCCATCGATATTGAATGGGCTCTTCTTGAATTTTTTTTTAACAGTTAAAATGTCTTTAATCTTATCTGCTGCCAGTTTTGGTTTGTGTTTGATATTCTGGTAATTTCACAACCATTTTAATTTTTTTCGAAGATTTTCATATAGAAACTGGATTTTGTTAAAGTTGTTTTATTTAATTATTTTCTATTTAGGGAATTTGTGCTTCTACAAGTGCAAGTTTTGGTCATTTAAATTTCCAATTTCGGTTGTTTGGTCTTTGATATTCCTAAATTTGAGTAAATACCATTTGCTTTTGTTTAACTTCTTGTCAACATTAACATATTTTTTTTCCAAAACGAAAGTTTGTAAGGATCAATAATGTTGTTTGTTCTATAGCGGTACACTTTCATAGCTACGACAAGGATTTTAGTCTCGCCACCAATGTAAGAAAGCTGATTATCATATGGGTGCGGATGGATCTTGCCGCCATAGCTACATATAAACTTAGCTTTATAATTCTGTGTGATTGGTCCTCCTACAGAGTTGGGTTTTCCAATTCAATTTCTCGAGATCGTGGCGAGGAGTCGTCGGAATCTGGGTATGAGTTATAAGAGTAATTCTTCATGGTAAAGATCGAAAGAGACTGCAAATCAAAAGAGAGAAGAGAAAGAAATTAAAAAAAATTACACAGTAAAAAAATTAATTTAGGTGCCCATTTGATACGGTGCTTAGGTGGCAAGTGTCCTATATGTTAGCCACATCATCCAACCCCATGTCCACATAATAGATCACGTCAGTGCCGTTAGACTTAAACCGGTAAAATGCAAATGGAGGGACATTTTTATACTTATTTTCTAGGTTGAGGGTCATTTTTGCTTCAGAAAAAATATTAAGTGCATTTTAGCTCTACCGTGATAACTTTAGGGCATTTTTGTACCCTTTTCCTCATAAAAACAAAAACTAAAGACAATAAAATTGAGCAAGTATAAAAAGAGATGAAAAGAAAGTTAGTATATAACAAGTGTTTTTCATTCCAAAGGGATTTGGATGAATGACTTATTATCCATTGGTAATATCCAAAACTAAGATCAATTCTAGAAAACACTCATTCTCCCTTCAACTGATTAAATGTACCAGCAATCCTTGGCAAAGAGTTTCTGTTCTTATTATATTTTGATCATTAATTAAATAGATTTCCTATAATTTAATAGTATTAAAAAAAAAGAAAAAAGAAAAAAGAAAAGAAAAGAATGGCAGGTCTCAGAATCCGCCAAAACAGGCAAGAAAAGGTGAAAAAGATAAGAGGTAAAAGGAGGAGGAAGGTGAG
This sequence comes from Excoecaria agallocha, assembly GCA_037975025.1. Lineage (NCBI taxonomy): Eukaryota > Viridiplantae > Streptophyta > Magnoliopsida > Malpighiales > Euphorbiaceae > Excoecaria > Excoecaria agallocha. The sequence goes on along the minus strand of CM075822.1, from coordinate 5,535,627 downwards.
TGTGGTAGTAGCGTATCTTGTGCATCATGGCTTGGTTGGCATATTGTAGAGGAGGACGTTATGATTATATTTAAAATGATAAAAAGAAAGGAATAAATATCGTGATATGATGATGACAATATCTTGAAGGGGTGGCTCAGGTTAGCGTGTGAGTTTGTTGAGAGTTGCGAGGCCGAGGCGGTGGTGGTTGAATTGAAGGAGGCCCCCGTTCTCTGCACGTTACTTTGCTCTGCCTCTTTTGTCATTGTCAATAGTGACTATGAAAAAAGTACCACCACCATTTCCCTTTCTATATTATTATCCCTTTTTCTTCTTTTATCGTTTTCTCTTGTAACGTTACGCAATTTTAACAAACCAACCATAGATGACAGGTATTAAACAAATGTAATTTTCAATTGCATACATATAAATTACGTGAATTGAATTTTTCATCCAACCTCTTTGTCGTTTATATCAATGTCATATTAATTTAATTTTGTGATATATATTTCACGATAAGATTCCAAAGACAAAGAAACTGTGGGAGGGACGTCAGTAGCAATTGCTGTTGATGGAACTCGACAAGGGAAGCACTGTCTTCTGGGATCTAACATACACTATCTTCTGGCATCTAACATATTTTACTGCACTTTGAATTTTCTCAATTGAAGTATCAATATCTTTCAAAAATTCTTTCACAATAAGACTCAAAATTAGGCAGTGCATCTTATATTCAAGTATTCACCATCCAAAACACTATCCTCACAACTATTTAACATTCTTTTTAAATACTGAATATCTAAGTCATTTAAAGCTGCATTATCAACAGGCTACCCCAATCGAGCAAGCATTTTTCAATTGATTAACCCATGACCTCATCAAAATAACTAAAAATTGGATAAAAAAATAATTTGTTATGCAAATTCTAATCATCATCAATAAAATGATATATAATACACATATAACTCAAATTTTGAATAGAAATCCATGCTTCAGCTATAAGGAAGATTCTACGAGATAACTTATTCAAATAATTCATCAAATTCAATTTCTCTTGTTTATAGAGATTATAACAATCCCTAACAACTGTGAAACCTGATGGCATAACAAACAAAGGTTGCATAGCACGGCAAAAATCATGAAATACTTCATGTTTAACAAATCTAAAAAGAATTTCATCAGAAATTATCATTCTAGCTAGACATCTCCTACACTCTTCTTGATGAAATTTCTAATGTGAAAGTGTATGTGTTGTGCCAGCAAAACTTTCATTCAGTAAAGGTTTAAATGTAAATGTTCTTTTGCTTTTTTCTACGTTTGCAGGATATTTGTTACAACTACTTAAGTGGTTACTCAAACAATTAGTGCCATTATATGATGGACATGCAAGAGATTTCTCATAATATTTGCTAATAGCCCTTTGGTAATTGTTATTGTTACTAGCAATTTTATCAAAATGATCCCAAATTCATGATTTTTGCTTACCATTCTTTTTTTTTTTTATTTTGGAAGTGGCGGTTTTGTTAAATTTTCAACTTGAGTTACTATCTCTATTTGTACCGGTTGTGTACAATCTTCATTTGTTGGTTGTTCTTGCTATTGCTATCCTTATCGGGGTGATACTTCCAGGAATTTTTAATAGTACTTGACAAATTCTCCATGGATTTTAAACAAAACAAAGACATAAAGTGTTAATCAAAGAATATGAGCTTCTAACAAGCATTCATAAACAAATGACACATAGCTTCAAAATCATACAAACTGGATAGAAAAATAATTAATCAAAAAGTAATGGCATGCATCTCTTTCAGTAGAACTTATTTTCTAATTAACATTTTCTTTATTATTACGTAAAATTTGAAGTTATTCTTAAATTTTAAGTTAAGCTCTTATATTTAAGCTTTGACTTTTTTTTTTTCCTTTTTTGATAGGTTAAGAATAGTATAGGTGAATAATCAAACTCCAATTTTTTTTATTTAATTATATTCGAATGGCAATTAATACCTCTCATTTTCATTAATATTATTTATTTATGTATGTATTTATTCAATTTCTTTCAGGTTAGCTAAGAACTATATGGGGACGACCATCCCAGGCTCTTTACGTATTGGACTGTGAGTAAATTATATTATATTATAGTATTAAATTTGGCTTTTTCTTCTTGCATTTACTTTGACTTATTATAACATTACGTAATATTTTGCAATTTTTTTTGGAAGTTATTAACATATTTGGAATAACACCATAATTTTGGACAGTGTTATTCCAAATATGTTAACATAAAAGTTATGATGGTGAACTCCTGAACTTGTATTTTGGAAATTATTAGCATATAAAACAAGTATAACACTAGAATTTGGAAGTTATTAACATAAAATTATTTTCCTGATGCTTACCAAGCAACAGGATGCTACAATTTATTACGCTCTGGTTTTGTCCAAAGCAACAAAACAATTGCAATTGGGGCTGCAATTTCTCCTACTTCTTACAATGGTGGACAATTTGATATATATCAGCTCGCTCGTTTGGAAAGTAAATTAAATTCTTAACTAGCAAATTTTCATTTTATTTTCGATCACTTATGATAAAAAAGAATCAAATTATATAATATACATAAATACTAAAATTAATAACATTTTATGCAATCCTTTTTGTCAAACATTTTGTAATATAAATTATGTGTGACTTAAATATTGTTGTTGTCGATGCTGTGTTTGTTTGCTTCTGCATCTCAATCGCATTCACATTCTTGTCAAGGCAGACCACAACTCTTTAACTCCTTTTTTTCTTTTATCTTAATTTATACAAATACCAAAAAGGATAAAAGCTAAATCGACAATTCAACAGAGCATCTTCTAACAACTAACAAACACAAGTCACTTAAACAAAAAAAAAAAATTAGCGTGAGGCAGATGGCGATTAGAAGCAGATGAGAAGTTAAACCAAAAAATGTAATTTGCAAAATGACAAATTAATTACTTATCAGTAGACAATAATGAAGATCGAAATGAGATGAGAGGTAGATGGCGCGACTTCGAGAGAGAGGAAAAGCAATGGTGAGGGAGAATGACGGTAAGGAAGATTGGAAGATTATGAGATTGTGACGGTGGGCCGCGGCTGGCTTGAAGGAGAATGGCAGGGAGAGTTTGAGATAGGTAGAGTTTATATATATATATATATATAAAACCGGTCGATTAACCGAAATCAATAATTTTTTCAAACCGTGAACTGGAATAAAAAACTGAAAACCTTTATATTCACTAACCTAAGCTATATTTTTCAGTTTGGTTAACAACAAAACCAATTCGATTTTTTCGATTTTTTGCTCAACCCTAATTTACAGATATAAGTTGCATAAGTAAATATAATATTTGAGTTACAAATATTAAAGGAGTGAGAGTTCTAAATTATAAATTAAGAGTTTAAACTTGTTAAATTTATAGGCATACACAAATCTATTTATTTATAACACATTTTATATTTTTTTATTATAACATGAGAAATTAATGGAGATAATTAAAGTCGTGCTAAAAAAAATATTTTGAAAGGAAATAACTATTTAGGGCCTGTTTAGTTTACTTGATGAGCACATCTGATAAATAATATATATTACTGATAACTTATTGATAATTATTATTTAATCGTAGTAAAATTACGTAGGCTTGTTGCTATTTGATCGTATAATTATAGAAATGGCTATAATTTTTAAATTTCTTAGTATATTTTTATCATTTTTTGGGGGTAAAATCATTCATTTTCACAATTTGTGCGTAATTTATTTTTCTTATTCGACCAAATTTCAATTTTTCGATCTTCAATTATAATTAAAAATTATTATACTTCATGCATTTTTTTCAGCTAATTATGTTTTATAATGTAGTAGTATTAGAAATGAAATCAAAATAAAAAACAAAACATTCATATAAATGTCGGTGGATCAACCAATCTCACTTCAACATAATAATAATAATAATAATAATATACAATTATGGTGTGTATATATAAACACACACATCAGGCCAAAATTGTTTTATTCCAAATTCTCATAATTAATTAAGTACTTAGGTAGCTGATCAAGAACCCAATAATTAAAGGGCAGCCCAACTTTTGATCATACTACCAAAGTTAAAAATATTTACGGATATATCTTTTACTTGCTTAAAAGCATTTCATCTAAATTATTCTTTAAAAATCACTTTTAAAATAAATTAAAAAATAATTAATATATTTTAATATCATAAAAAAATATTAATAATTTTTTTTGTTAATTAACATGAAAAGATAGCAACTGATATATAAATATATTTATAATATCAAGACAAGCTTATTTTTTAAATGTTGAGATTGCATTTTTTTTAGGTTTTGAAAATTAACATTTTAAGAAAAAAAAATGGAATAGACAAAACCTGAAGATGATGATGATGATGTCCGTCTAATCATTTCTGAAGGTCCGTATGAAAAAATCAAAATGGATACAATGGAGATGGACGCGCTTAAGTGAAGAGAGTACCCTATTAGTATTAAATACAAATCAAATCAAATAAACCCAGTCAACTATCGTCCTAATCCCAACACGAAAAAGAAAAACATATTCAATTCATTTTTGTGATAAACCTGGACAAAGATCCTCTGCACCACTTCCTCCTCCTCGCCAAGGCGGAGGTTTGGTGGACGCCTTGATGGGACTGTTTTCAAATTTCTGCGCTTGCTTCGAGAAAAGATTCAAATCCGCCGCACCTGCTAGTGCAGACGACGCCGATGACACCTCCAATACTTTTGACCTCTTTTTCGATCTCCGTACGCTTCAAATTGCTACAAATTTCTTCTCCGAATTGAACCAGCTCGGTCATGGAGGGTTCGGTCCCGTCTACAAGGTACACAATAGTAGCTCTTTAGCTATATAATAGCTGAATTTGTAAAAACATTGGTCCTTATAAGCCTTTCATCTGTTTCGCTTAAGTTATGTCCTATAGCATATTAAGTTTCCTCCTTTCTAAGCCTTTTCAGATTTTTTTATTTTTCAAATTATTGTGTTATGAATATGAATCTAAGAGTTGATAAGAATAAGTTTTGAATATTGTTGTAAGCTATGTGAAAGTTTAAATCTGTCTATACATATAATTCAAGGCCTGCATGTGGAACTCTATTACATTTCACGAGTTAATATTATTATATCTTTCGAAAATTATTTTTTAGCATTTAGATTGACACATTCTTGTGTTGGTACCCTAAAGTTATTTTCTCAATTTCGTAGATTTAGATGTTCTATCAAATATTTTTGCTTGTGGACTTGTCTAAACCAACTGATGTCACCTATGAAGAATACATTTTAAACCTGAACTTGGCTCTGAATTTATATGAGTTTATTTGCAATAGCTTTTGTTATTTTATTTTTTATTTTTTTCCAAATAATTGTATATGTTTCTAGCTATAACTTTTAGCATATGGGACCTGAAAGAGGGAAATATGGTGACAGTGATGCACCATTCATTACCTCAAGATGGAAGGCATGGTCTAGAGCTGCGCAGAAAAAATAGAGAACACTTGTGCCTTTTAACGAAATCAGGCTGAAAGATGTATATGTCTCAGGTCAAGAAAATTTACAATAATTTTCATTTGTGCTCTAAACAAATGGCTGAATCTCTCTGTTTTTCTTTTCAAATATTTGTAGCTGTTGCCTTGTCGACTATATGTCATTCTTTTATGTCGAAGCAAGGCTATGCATTAAATTTAGTTCTGCTCTGATGGGCATAGCCATAGTGTTTCTGCCAGAGATGATAATGACTGGATAACGACGTTTCTTTTACAGGGATTAATGCCAAGTGGTCAAGAAGTTGCTGTAAAGAAGCTTTCAGTAACTTCAAGACAGGGACTGAGAGAATTCACTAATGAGGTGAAACTATTATTGAAACTCCAGCACAAGAACTTGGTCACTTTGTTAGGATGTTGTGTGGAAGGACCTGAGAAGATGCTTGTTTATGAATTTCTGCCAAACAAAAGCCTTGATTACATGCTTTTTGGTAAAAAGCTAGTTCTCAGTTGGGATTTCTTGAGTAAAATAATTGAAATTGTAGTAGAGAATAAGCTTCAGTTTTGCTAAGGCTAGGACTAACAATTGAATTGTTGGAATCTCTCAGATAAAAGGAAGTCTGCTTCCCTTGATTGGACAACTCGGTTTAAAATAGTTACAGGAGTTGCGAGAGGTCTTCTCTACCTGCATGAAGAAGCCCCTGAAAGGATCATTCACAGAGACATCAAAGCCAGTAATATTTTGCTGGATGAGAATTTAAATCCCAAGATATCAGATTTTGGCCTGGCAAGGCTTTTCCCCGGCGATGACACGCACTTAAATACATTTAAGATTTCCGGTACACAGTGAGTAAATTTGTGCTCTTTAGCACTTTCAAATGATATTAGCCTCACATATGCAGACATTTGTTTATTGCAAGTGATCTACTGAAGTTCTTGATATGCTGAGCACAACAAATTGACTCGTATTTTTTGTTGATTTAGTGGCTACATGGCCCCTGAATATGCAATACATGGGTATTTGTCGGTGAAAAGTGATGTTTTTAGCTATGGATTATTGGTACTGGAGATTGTTAGTGGGAGAAGAAATTATGAGAGGCAACATGGTGGTGAAAAGGCAGAAATCTTGAGCTATGTAAGTTTTCTTGAGAGTTCTGACACATATGTTGTAAGGGTTGCTCATTGATTAGTTAACTGACCTAGTCCAAACCAAATCTAATCGATGATGCTTCTAATTTACAACCTAAAACTAAGTCAATAAACTAGTTACTCAGTTGTTTAGCAAATTGGTTTTTACTTTTTATAATTTTATTTCATTTATTATTTTTGAAGCACTACAAGGCAGTGACCTTACTTACTAGACTTTTTGTTTTCCCCATGCATGACAGTTTTTGGTCCCTAAGGCCAAGTTTTGCATAGAATTTTAGGTCACCTCCCTGGTTTCATCCAAAGTCAAGACTATAGGGTCTGCAATGTAGAAAATACCTCCCTTGTATTCCTGGTTTCACACAATTAACAGTCATTCAACAAAAATGCATGTTCTGATTTAGAGGGAAAGGAAGTTGCTGTCATGAACTGATTAGAAAAGAAATACTCTGCCTTCTTTCTGTACCCAGATGAGTACTCCACCAAAATAAAATGTTGCACCTGATCTGTATTCCGCTTGTTGCAACCAGGCAATGTAACTCATGAACTGCAAAAATAAGCCTGTAAATGTGGTGATATAGATAGAATACATGCTTAAGCTGCATATTCCTATACCAAGATTATGCGGCAGAGTATGAGACAAGTTAGATTAAAACTCTGAAGAGGGCTGCTAGGAGCAATGTGGCTAGCTGTAAGTCGAGATATATGGCTTGGGCATATGAAGTATACTAATTCTGCATTTAAGTGGCAAAGCTAGTCCAATTTCAGCAAAAATTTTGAATATAACTACCAAACTGGAGTTTTTCTCGCTGTGCAACTGAGTCCTGGTTTTCATGTCTCTCTTGTTTTCCTTTCATTAATCAATTAAGTAAATGAACTTGATCCTATTAATTTTCTCGTTGTTGAGCAGACATGGAGCCTCTATCAACAAGGAAAAACATTAGATTTAGTTGATCCAAGCCTTTCTAAGTGCAATCGTGATGAGGCAGAAATGTGCATTCAACTAGGATTATTATGCTGCCAGCAATCTGTTGCAGAGAGGCCTGATATGAACTCAGTTCATCTAATGCTTTTGAGTGATTCATTTACTTTACCTCGACCTGGTAAACCTGGAATAATAGGCCGTCGAATGTATTGGGCGACCACAACCACTTCGGCTTTCACTGATACTAATACCAACAATAATACTAATGCCAGCAGCACGAGCACTGGCATCACAAAAGCTTCTGGAGGTAATAGTTTTGTCGAGGATTACTCTAGAAATTCCATGTCTGTTTCTTCTATTGATGAAGGTAGATAACTATAATTAGAATTCAATGGTAATTTAGCTGCTGTTCATTCTTTTCTTTTTTTTTTGGCACTCCAAGCGTTGGTCACCAAGTTGATATAGCTTTGTTGATCTCACGTGTATAGCATATATTCTTTATGATAATATGTTCCATCTTATTTGTTTTTTCCATGTAAATTTTATGATATGCTAGCGGGCATTTCGCTTAGAAGCAATATATTTTTGTGCAGTATATCAAAAAACCATCATTTCAGGTTTTCAATTTGTAATTATGCCCTGTAAAATTCAGATGCTGCCCAGTTATTTCTGTACATGGTCTTCTTGATAATTTATTATTATTAATAAACATTACTGTTCCGAAAGAAAGGATTACTATGTACGTAAGTATGCACAGAATAATTAGTTAAATTATTATTGAATACGACCTGAACTGGTCTTATGGTGTCGTTATAATAGAACTTTTCCATCATCATGTGATTGTTGAAATCAATAGTTTGGTTGACCTGAACACAAGACGACAATCTGCAGGCAACCAACTTTTCAAAAGAAAGAACAAAATATCTTGTTCCTTGGAAACAACCAGGAAGGTAGGGCTGTGCATAACCGAACCGAATTGAATTTGGTTCGGTTATTTTGGTTTTCGGTTCGTTCGATTTTGAACCGAAATTAAAAATTGGTTTATTTGGTTCGGTTCGATTCTTAAAATTGAAAAATCGAAGAAATCGAATTGATCGAAGTTTTATACATATATATTTTTATAGTGTTTATATTTCAGATAATATAAGTTGGACTGATGGTGATTGATGGCATGAAAACAAGGTAAATTTCTCAAGGTCCCAGGTTCGAAACTCACAAACAGCAGAGATGATCATGTAATATATTTTTTTTTCTTTCCTTTTTTTGATATTTTTTTAAATTGTTCGATAAATTCTAGAAATTGTATTATTTTATGATTTTTTAGATGCTGTATGTATATTTTATATTGAAACATTTATACCATTAATAGCTTTAAATTATATTTTTCATATAACTCTCATTACTTGATTTGTGTTAATATATTATGTTAGGTTATTATTAAAATATAACATCTTTTTATAATGGTTTGATAACTCTCATTACTTGATTTGTATAAATGATTGTAATATTTTTTTAATCCATTATATTATTCAGTGCCCTAAGTTATTGAATTGAAAAAAATAACTGAAAATGAAGATTATGAATAATTTGCCGAAAAAATAAGTACCATTTTGTATTTTGTTTTAATTTCATATATACATTAATTTTTTTTTATTTTTTTCCGTAATTAGAAGTTGAGAAATAATTTTGTTTAAGAAACTATTTACGCCATTAACATTTAAAATTCACGTGTATTTGATTTGTAATAATTACTTTTGTCATTAAAAACGAAATGTTTTTATTTAATTAAAACATTCACAAAAGGTTCATTTTTACCAGTAGTTTCACATTTGTGGTTAGACAAGGGCGTTAACCGGGCCAATCGGATTCTAGAAAACAGTTCTCCGTGCAAAACTGCATAAAGAAGCTTTGGTATTCCAACTGAAAATTTTTGAAAACAACTTGCAAATTAGTAGCTGATGTGATAATAATGCACCCTATATTTTAAATTTTTATTTGAATGTTTAAAATTTGTATGTGATAAATATTTAGGATATTTTGAAATTTATTATTGGAATATTTGTAATTTATATTTGATTTTGATGAATGATTTTTTTTAATTGAATTTTTATATTTTTATATAGTGATATTTACAAAATTATATAAATAATATTATTTTTAAAAAAATTAAAAAATTTGGTTCTGTTATTATAGATATAATATAATAAATTTATGTATATTATTTTAATTTTAGTTATTTTAAATGAATTTATTTTGTTGAATATAAATTAATTAAATTTATGGATCCATATAAGTTAAAAGCTCAATAAAAAATAAGCCTATATTGACCTAGAACCGATTGAACCGAACCAAACCGACCAAAATTATTTCGATTTATTTGGTTTTCAATTCTATAAAGTTCAGTTTCGGTTCGATTCTTATATTTCATGAAGTTCGATTTTCGATTCAATCGGTTCGGTCCAAAATCAAACCGAACCGACTGAATGCTCACCCCTATAGGAAGGAAAACTCGATTTCAGGATGCAAAACAAGGGCTGTGGATGTTTCTGATGGCAACCGGTTGGTAGTTTGTGGTTTTGATAATAATGAAAGTCTAACAGGTCTGACATTTGGAGCAGCCTTTTAAAATTCTCATGTGCTGCAGCCTGCAGGTCTATTGGTTATCTAATCCCAACAAGGGTGTTTATCGGGCGGGTTTGGATCGATCTGATCCGAATCTGAATAATCCGTAATTCGATTTACATCCTAAATCTCAATCCATACCCTACTTTATTAAAAGTTCGGATCCCTATATGAATAATCCGTAGTTATTCGGGTTCCATTGGAATAATTTGAATAATTCGAATTTTTTTTAAAATTAAAATGGCAAAACGTATTCTTATGTTCCTTAACTTTCTCAATTTTTCACATCAAGTTTTTGTAAAAAAAAAACACATTAGGTCTTTTTTTTTTCCTTCCACATTGAATCCTTGTAGATTGAAGGTGTGAAGCATGAACAATACGCCCCGTCTGGAGGTTCCACTACAATTTTTTTTTACTTATTTTAATATTTTGTTTATACTCTTGTAACTGCAGAGTGAACTGTTATTAGCAGTATCCTAGTTGCTGCAATGTGTCTGGAGAAGCACCATTTTGTGTGTTATGCTAAGCACTTTTATGTTATTAGCAGTATATATTATAAGAAGCAGTAGCAATGTGTTATGCATAGCATTTTTATCCTCTTTTATTAGCAGCAATTTTTTCTTCTATTATGAGAACCAGTGTGTTTAATTGAGATATTTATTAATTGAATTAAATTGATTGGTAAGAGTTTGTTATCATATAATTTGCAGCAATGAGAATAAAGCAAATACCTGAACATATAATTTTAATGTCATATCATTTTGTATATCACATACTTGATCATACAATATCATTGATATTAATGTGTTTTGCACAGTACCTTCATTGGACAAGTTCACAAATGAATATTATTGTATAATATAATATAATACATTAACCCGCTAGTAAGTTAATGAAAGAAACTAAAAAGAAGTTCATCAAGTATAATCATCAAAGCAAGATACTTTCTGCTGTAATTTTGATTACATTTTCAATTAGTTAATGATTCAATAGAGCTAACATCAACGGAAGAAGTTGGTTGTAAAGACAATTATGTTTACCTTGTTTCTACACTATGTGGGTGCATTTTACAATTATTGATATGATTCTTAAGTGTAGTAGTGCCATACTTTCTAGGATCACAACAAAATTTTTTAACACAATATTTACACTTACTTTTTCTGACATCATTAACATTATATATTTGCATAAAATATTTCCAAACTACAGATCTTGGTGGATGTGCCTTTCTTTTCTTCGAACCTGCTACAAAAGCGCTTGTCACCTCACGCGTATTGCTCTCTTGCTTAGGTGGAGCAGGGATTTTGAATGGTGTGGCTGAGGCATTATCTCCATTTGATTGAGATATTTACAAATTTAAGACATGACAAAATTTAGAATTATTTCAATTTAAATCCTAAAGCAAATACATAAGCATTAAAACTTAACAGTAAAAAGCAAAGCATTGTAAATTTGAAGCTTCCAGTCTAGTAAATAGCATTGATCAGCCTAATCTAAGTTCAGCCCACAAAATTATATAATATAAGATCTAAAAGCAAGGTTTAAACCAATTTCCAAATGAAATGTAATTGGATAAGTTGAGCACACAAAATTATATAATATAAGATTCTATAAGCCTGTTGAAGATGAAAATTAGTAGGATGATCCATGAACTATGATAAATATTGGACATTATTTTTAAAAAGAAAAGTCTAATTAAAAATAGACAATTCATTGATCCAACAAGGTCCAAGGCATATTTTCTTTGATACAAAAAAATGCCTTTCAAAATTCTAGCCACCTCAAAATCTGAATATCAAATTCCAAGGTCTATATTTTGAGATATTACTAAATATTTCTAGACTGGTCTAGGTTCCAGCTCAAAACAGATTTTTTATTCAGTTTTTAAATTACATTTCAAGCAAGATGAAGACAGCTTTTGACTCACTATCCTTTATGAATGTTGTAGTGTTATGTTTCTAGTTTCGTATGAATTTTTTTTCATCTAATTAGGAGTTACCAAGAGGAAGTTATAGCCAAACTTCTATAGGCTATTCAACAATATTTCCTAGCTCAAGTTCTAGATAGAATCAGTTACCTATTTTGGTGGCTAATTTCGAGCATGTTAGGTACAGAATTGAGTCTAACACTCTTCATAAGAATTGCTGTCCTATGTACCCAGCCTTTACTAGCAACAAGAATCACCTTATTCCGAGTTATATAGAGAAAATTATACCAGAAATACGACAAGCTTTTCAGTAGTTTCAACTTCAAATTATCATCAATTAACCATCACGTATTTGAAATAATTCCACAAGATAAAATGCATTTTAACTCAACTCAAAAAATTAAGATTCCATTATATGTCATTACAGCCAAAACTGAAAAACCTGTGCACGCGGTTGTGATTATTTATGAAGAAATACGAACCTTTTATTTGTGTTAACTTTGCTGCTGCACCGAATGGTTTCAGGTTCTTCACGGCATCAGAATAAGTTAAAAACTAATCAACTAAAAACTAAGAAGAAATTAACTTACCTGTTGAAGTGTAGACGTCGGCGACGACGGAGGTTGAAGTCCAGGCGCCGGCAACGACGAGGTGCAGGGGTGGCGACGAGGAGAGGATACGCGAGAGGGAGAGAGGAGAATGATTTGGAATATTAGGGATTTCAGTAGTGGAACAACCGGACAAAGATCGGTAGAAGGGGTACAAAGAGAGAATCAAAACGCACCGTTTTAATGTTTTAAAGGGACCGTTGTTCGGATGGATTGGATTTATGAAAGTTTTAATCCAATCCGAACCCGAAGAAACTAAAAATCTCCAACCCTATCCGATCCTAACAATCCTAATAATCTTACCCGAATTCATAGGTCGGGTCGGTTTTTGAACACCCCTAAATCCCAAACATCAAAGAGAGAAGCAATATTAATTCATTTATTTATGGCTTAATATATATTTTTTCTTTAAAATGATAAAAAAAATTATTTTACAACCTTAAACTTTACAATTATTTTATTATACATTTGATAAAAATTCTACGGTTATCTCCTAAAATAACAAATTGCGGAGCAATTTCTTTTATACAAGACATGCCAAAAAATATATATTAAATCTTTATTTATGTAGATGAGAAGGATGCCAATTTTGAGACTTGATATAACCAGCATCTACTCCAGAGAGACTTATTAGTTTAACCTGAATTTTCTAATGGTTGATCATGTGAAGTGGAGCCATTGAATCAATCTCGATTAATATCAAACATATTTGGAATGAATGATGATGACAGTATACATGCTATTTGAAGGAGATGAGCCACGAGATCATTTATCTACCTATTTTTCTAACTTTATTTACTTTCCTTTTCCACCGTTTAGGAGAAAATCTTTTTAACAGGTATTAGGACATAAATTTCTCCTTCATTGCGAACTTATGTCTTAATATATTGTTTGTCCTTTTGTTTTCATGTACAAAATGTGGAGTTTAAACAGAGAAATATTATTATTGAAACTTAAGTTTGCATAATCAAGCAATCATATCCTAAATTTAAGGGACACAAATGGTCAAAGCAATCGAATAAACAAGTAAATGAAATAATCGAAAGTTTCCCAAAAACAAAAACAAATAGAAATTGAAAGATGTATACTGGTCGGTGCGCTCCAGCGTCCGGACAAGAGACTCCCTCTCTCTCTGTATATAATATATATTTATCCGCCCAAAAACCGAAGCAGTGAGAGAACAAGCATCAAGAACAGATCAAGGCAGCGGGATTTGTGGGGATCACAGAACTCAGAGAGAGAGAGAGAGATGAGGCCAAATTGGGAGCTGAAGAAATGTTGCAATCATGAGCAAGTAGTGTTTCTGGTCACTGTCTCTGTCTGCACTGTTGTTATACTTGCGGTATATCTCTCTCTTTTTTAACTGCTTTTAAGCTTTCACTGAAGCTGCATTTCAGATTTTCATTTTATTTCATTCTTTTTTATAAGCCAGTTAAACCCATTTGATCTGAATCCAAACAATTCAAGTTATGTTGTTGTTTCAAAAGTTGAGACCTTGGATTGATCTGGGTATATTTGTCTTTCAGTGATAAATGGTCCTCCATTTATCAAAAATGGATCTTTACTTTCTCAGTTTGCAATTGGCATTGTTATTCCCTGTGAAATGACAATGTATTTTTGTGTAATCATTCACTAAAATGCAAGTGGGTTTTTATTAATGCATTTAGTCAGTGTTCTTCTTCACCAAGTTGTTAGTTCACTAAGGTTTTCTCCTTGTTTTCAAAAGAAGAAGAAATTCTATTTTCTATTTGTTTGATTTTATATATTTATGAATATTTGCATTCACACTACATGGTTTTTCTTCTCAAATCTCATACCCCCTCAAGGGTAAATTGCAAAAATTCTTTATGCTTTATTCACTTCAATCCTCACTTTTTTGAAATTCATTTGAACTTTCACAAACATAAACTTGCATCCTTATACATCCTCAACTTTTAAGCAAAATAAATTTTTAATCTCACTCCGTTTAAATGAAATTTGTTCCTTGGCTTCCAAATTTTCAGGACTAGAAAGTTGTTTTGTTTGAAAAAGAAGGGATTTAAATGTTGTTTAAAGTGCAAATTGTACTGAAATAAATATTGTAAGAACAGAAAGATTGTAGTGTAGTGCTATTGAAAATTCAAAAGTTATATCTATTTGATACTTGAAAGAGCTAAATCTCAACTGCATATTAATTTCCTATATTTGGAGGAAATGTCTGTAAATTCCCTATGTAGTTGTCTCCTTCTGTCTTCATGACTTCAATCTATTTATTGGGAGATATAAAATGCATTTGATTTCTCTGTCTCCACGGATGTAAAAATTAATTAACGTGTAATGAATATCTGTGTATAGTATGAATCCAGTCGAACTTCTTTTCTGCATGGGAATCGTTTCACTAAATTAAAAAAAAGTCTAGATCTTGTTAACCAGAGTAACGTTCGGAGATTTTGTTCAATTTAATTGCATGCTTTAGTAGTAAATTATATTATCACCAATACTTGTCAAAGTATATGCATCATGCTTTCTTTTCTTATTCGTAGTTATGGAGAACAGTACTTCTGAGACCATTCAAGCTTGTGACTGTATTCCTTCATGAGGCAAGCCATGCTATTGCTTGTAAATTAACATGTGGCCATGTAAGAGTTCTTTTTATTTCATTACACTTTATTCTTTTTATACATATAACATCTTCCAGTTCTATGACACCTATATTTATCCTTTGTCTTGTGTGGTTCAAGGAAATTTTAGTCAATCTAAAATGTGTTTTGGCTAATTGGACGCTACACCGATAAAAAAAGATATAAAACAATGCATGTTTACTTGACTGGAATGAAATTAATTTGTTTTCTTTAAAATCAAATGTTTCTGATTTAGTTCTTTATATTCTATAAACATGCAGTTGCATGTCACGATCTTGTTTTATGGATATTACTCTTCATAAAACAACAAGGAACCTATAATTAATGTTTTCATGGTACTCTATAATGCATGACCCTCTACCTTATTTAGGAGACAGGATGTAGACAACATTCGCTCATTCTATGTGGATTTCAGTAGTTAAATAATATATGCAGCAATGAAGTACTTAATTGAAGTGCCGCAGGCAGTACAAAATTTCATTCTTTTCACATTATTTAAGATACAAGGCAAAAGCTTCCATTTAGTTCACAAATACATAGCTGGCACCATGTTATAAATTCTATAGTGTAGTCTATTCCATACCCAATGTTTCTGATGATTAAGTCGGCCAAAGATAATTATTAACATGTGGGTGGATAAGTTGATCCTCTGACATTTCCAGGTAGAAGGGATTCAGGTTCATGCAGATGAAGGTGGCACCACACAAACTCGTGGTGGTGTATACTGGTTAATCTTGCCAGCCGGATGTAACTTCTTTATCTCTTGGCTTCGGCTCTTTTTTTTTTCTTTTTTTTTTTAATAAATTCAGAGAATACGTATTAATTACATTTATACCTTATATCTAAGATGTGCTATACAAGATTTAGAACCTGTGCTCTCCTATTCCTGAGTTATTGACTATTTTCATTATTGCTTGCTGCAATTCATTTTCATATTTTTACTTCTATTCCAGATCTAGGTTCTTCCTTTTGGGGAATGGTTTTGATTCTAGCATCCACAAATCTTCTTACATCAAGAATCGCAGCTGGATGTTTTGTTGTTGCTCTACTTGTTGTACTCCTGGTGGCTAAAAATGTAAGTGACTACAGCAATAAAAAAAAAATATCCCCTACTTGTGCCCCTACTCTAGTGTAGTCCACATGTAATTTGTTTTGCATTGTAGGTATCTGTTCAGATTTTGATTTTTTTTGCTATTTCATTCAGAAATTATATAAGTTGAAATTTTATTTGTTTCTGTAAGATAAAGTCAGATACGTAATATTATCTGTTCTTATATTGCAAATATTTCTATATTGTTTACACAGTGGACTCTTCGAGGGCTATGTATTGGTATGTGCCACAGTAATCTGGATAGATCTAGCTGCCTATTATTGAACAAGCTGCAATATTCAATGCATAATGCCATATTTCCATGTTGAGCCATCAGGTTTTGTTCTTTTTCTTGGGGTGATTTGGGTCCTTCAAGAAACAACAAAAGTTCATATTCTTCGGTATATTATACTGTTCATTGGTAAATGCAGTTCTACATTTGTTTCTCATTCATCATCCTAGTTTTCACTTTCTCCCTGCAAGGAACTGATGTGATCTGTTAATTGCTTACCCTTGCAGGTGTAATGAATAGCTTGTTTTCTGTTTATGGTATGGAGTACAACCAATCAAATATGATTAGCCTTTTTGTTTATGGAGTTATCAAGTCTTACTAACATGTTTTTAGTGATATAGACATTTATGATGATCTGATATCCCGTCAAGTCCGCTCTAGTGATGCTGAAAAATTTGCAGAAGTTTGTCCTTGCCCATGTAGTGGCATGGGGTGGGGCATCATTTGGTGAGCATGGTTTGAAATGCTTGATCTATGCCTGATTTTGTTTGAGGAGCCAAAAAACTAAGAATGTAATTTTACTTGTCTATATCTTGTAGGGGGTTAATATCTTTCTTATTTCTTTGTGGAGCAATGTACCTTGGACTTGTGATATTGTCTTGAGGTATTTTCTGATCTTATATCTATTGTTTTTTATCCTCTCTTTAAAATCAATTTTGATGCCAACAGGTGCCTCTTGATTCCTTTGATTGTAGTATATACCTGTCATGAAGTGCCATAGAAAAGCATGGCTCAGTTTTTTTTTGTTCTTCTTTTCAGTGGAACTCTTCTGCTACTCGGATAAAGAAGTGCGGTATTCGTTTGGAACTCTACATCTACATACAATTGGCAACTTCATGCCCTCATCAATAGCCCTCTTATTTCACGGAAGACATGGTCTTCAATCCCACTGAATAAAATTAGTGGAGATTAATCACAAGCTTGATCTATTTAATTAATCTTACATCAGCCAAGCCATGCTTGATTTTGTATTTTTCTTAGGAGTTCTAATTATTGCTATTGGACAACATAATATGAGAACCAGTATGTTTAATTTAGAAAGTTAAAATGGAATTAAGTTGAGAATCAACATATGAAGTTCTCCACATGCGCAATCGCTTCATATTAAGCTCACGAGGCAAGTGCAGACAACATGACAATTAAGAGAGTATTGAAATAGACAGTTACCTACTTCTCATTTGACACGAATAAGATCACCAAGCAAACGTTAGTTTTTCAACTGTTTCTATACTGCCAAGGATAACAATTCCTTCCACCCAAGTCTTCAATACCAGAATATTAAGCTATTATTATCCTTTTAGCCTCTTATCTTCCCGTAGCCTATAATATTCCAGCAGAGTTTTGTTTTCAATGCCATACAAAACGCCCTTGATTGAACTCCAAACATCAGGCTATATAATATTTGGCTTTGTTCGTAGTTTGAAATATATAACCATGATTGAGAACTCAGTATTCAACATCGATCAACATGAACAAAATAAAATCCACCACAAACATCAGATCGCTAAATCAACTCATTAAGTCAAAATTTAAATTGTACGCAAAAAATATCCAAAAGGAGTCGCAGCTCTCTCGGACTTTCTATGCCTCGGTTACTGGAAACTCGAAAACTACATCTTTGCCTGAAACCTTCCTGTACACTGCAGCAAAAGTTTCCAACTTGTACTCTGTGTTGTTTCGCTCCTTTGGGTCCAAGAAAACCTGTACATCAAGGTGGATAATTAGCATATAAATAAGAGCAATTACATGACACTTAACTATTTATAATGTCCATTATAAATGATTGAATACCATTCATTTCCAGAAAAATCATTCTTAAGCTAAAAAATAATGGAAAACCATGCAATAAATGAACTGAACTATAGGTAAATATGTATTGTTGCGAATATATACATTAGATCTTATGCTTGTTCAGTAAAAGTTAGTGCATATAATCACCTTCATTATCTTGGAACCATCAATTCGATATCTGATGCGCTTTCCAACAATTTCAGCAGGCAGTACCACATCCTCCATCATAGCCTCATGCACTGCAGTGAGAGTCCGAGTCCGAGGCCTTTGCACAGCTGAACCTTTCTTTGGTGGCCTCAATATCCTCCTAGTGGCAATAAGGATTACATCCTAAGAGACAATTTACAAGTTAAAAGTGACATGAATCTATATCACAACAATAAATAGTGAAAATGGCTTTTCAATAATGGTTTACTCTTAGCTTATAATTTTTGTGATATGACACTTAGGCCAATTAAGAATACAAAAAAAAAAAAGTTTCTCTAAATCATGCCCAAGGTCGACTGGCATCATACTTGGAAAAAGCAGAAAATGAAGTTGAGACTTGGAAAGAAATGCATAACAATAATTACACAACATGATTGATAACATGTGAGCCTGATAAGAAGTGAGAAATACAAATATTTAGACCTGCTTATAAAAGAATTCAACACTTGGCAATTGTTATGTATCCCTAAAACAATTTCTCGTTGCTTTATCAACAACAGCTGCCAAAACAACACTATGCAAATTTTATTCTAAATTAAAAACATTATTGTACATCTACAACATAGAGACCACCCTGGTATGAAGTGGTACTGAAATATCTTTCTACAGAATGATAACCGGAAGAGAACCCAACAGCATGAGTATACAGTTACCTTCCCACTAAACTTCTTCTCAAGTTCTCTCACAAGTCGCACATGAATCTTTCTGTAAGCTTTCCTCAATCTATAAGGAATGTGGATAACCACAGCCTTCCGGCTCCCGGAGACATCAATTTGACTGCAATGCAGATAGTAGAGAGTTGAATATCGAAAAGGAAAGAGAAAAGCTTGCTATAATGCAAGCATCAATTAAGACATTCTTACACTGCTGAATTTATATAGAGATCCTTCATGTCACTTTTCAGCTCCTGGTTGGTATTTTCTAAATCAAACAATGCCTACAACAAGAAAACAGAACATGTGAAAGCACAGAATAAATTTTGATTTACATTAGAAATCTGAAAACAAAAGCACTTACGAACCTGTGCAACTGACTCCTCAAATTCGGTGGGCTCGGCATCTTTATCTTTGTGAATCTTCTGCTTGGTAGAGTACATCTCCACAGTACTGGCACAGAAAAAAATAGAAACCAAAAACATAAAAAGAGAGTCAGAATATGAGAAATAAAACTGGAACATGTAATCTGAGATGCATCTCATCAATGCAGAACTCAATAAAACTGCACTTGAAATAGTATATTATACACATTCGCAATACGTACAACAAAGTTTTAAATTCAACAGAACTTTCTGGTTTCCTCTTTCCACCGAAAAGAGCGCATTAAGGGTACAGTAAGAACATTTTCTCGCAGAATGGATAATTGATCACTAAGAAAGTAAGCTAAAGAAAACTAAAACCAAACAATGCAATTACTTTTTAGAGCTCGAAATATAATAAATACCGAGAACAATACGCCATTTTCTTGTGTTTAGAGAATATAAGATTTGGAAAATCCAAACAACCTTTACAGACACAGAACAATATTCATATTTTCTTTTTCTCGCATTTTCTAGGAAACTAAGCAATCCTGAGAGTAACAGAATTAGGCACATACCCGAACGAGAAGAGAATGTCGATGTAATCACCGAGAGAGAGTGAACGAATCCCTTAACAAGTTCTCACACTTCTCGGAGCAGACAGGAACCCTAGAGCTTGGCTATTGAGATGGCTTAAAAATATTGAACGAAGGGTCAAGATTTCTTAATTTTTTTTTTCCATTCGACGGTTGTGATTGTTTGCATAGGACGCAGTGCCCACCCTTGGGCTATTGAGAAAACGATGCAAAAGCAATACGCCAGCCCAGCCCAGTCCATTTAATTTCTTAGGCAAACGTACACTGTTGTATTTTCATGGGATCTTTTCATTTCTACCAATTTTTTATTTTTATTTTTTAAAATATCACTTTCACTTAGTCACTATTTAGTTGATTCAATCTATGATTTATTAATATACTGTACAGTATAGTAAAGTATAATACTATATAATTTTAATGATACGATATTTGAAAAGACTGCATGATATTATACAGTTTTATAATATTTTTTATTTGGTTCAATTGTATGGTATTATACAGTTTTATTATAAAAATAAAGTAATTATCCTTCAATTTTTAAAAATATAAATATTTTCATAATTATTAATATTTTAAAATAAAAATTTTAATATTATAAAAAATAATATTAATATTTCTAAAATAATGAATTTAATATTTATTTAATAAATATTAACTTAAAAATTAAATAAATAATTTAAACACATTATAATATAAATAAGTCTAAATATTATAATAAACATTAGGTCCATAATATTTAAACATTAGTAGGAGTAATGGGGCAATGGAGATTTATTATATGTAGATGAATAGTTATAAAATTAATGAAAGTAAAAAGTAAAATTAATAAGGTTATAATAGTAAAAGTAAATAATGAGAATTATGGAGAATCATCAAATTGGTGATTTTCAAAATTAGACAAAACCATGATTTAAGAATCATGGATCAAAACCATGGAGTACAATACCATGAAAAAAATTATACTCTCAAATATTGTACTTAAAAAAATAATACATTAATAAATCATATCATACCATAACATCAAACAAGGCCTTAAGCATAAACTTAATTTGACATGAAAAATTTTCTTTTTAATACTCATAATTTTTAAGGTGGTCTTATAATGTTATTTCTTATATGATTAATGTATATCTAATATTTTTCATTATTTTTTTTTAACATTTCTTTATACAATGCTAATCTAAAATTTTTTTGGGAGATTTTCTTAATATTGATATTCAATTTTATTATCGTATAATGCTCTTATTTGTTCATTTATTTATTCTATTATTTTATTAATACTTTTTATATTAGATAAATTTAATAAGCTTAGATATTTTTCAAATTTTCTAGGTATACTATTCATTTTATTTAATTATTTAATAATTTTTTGTAAATAATTGTATTATATTTTTATTAATATTTATTTTGTTTAAATATTTAATTCTTCTAGTTAAATCTTTGTTGAGAATGTATTTATTTATACTTTCTCTAATTTTATACTAGTTTTATTTATTTCTTCTGTTACTTTTTCTAAATCTCTTTCTAATTTATTTTTTATTTCAATTAATTCATCTTATATTTATTGTAATCTAGGTATTCTATAGTCTTCTTTTGTGTTATCTATTTCCATATATAAACATTCATTTTTCATTTTTCTCATTTTTTTATTTATACTATTTTATTTTTTCAATTAATTCGTAACATATTTTTAATATTATATAGGCTCTGATACCAGTAAAATACGAAAATTCGTTACAGATCTCAAAATTCTTAATTTCTTCTTCTTCTTCTTGTTCTTCTTCTTCTTCTTCTTCTTCTTCTTCTTCTTCTTCTTCTATTTATTTCTATATTTCTATTATTTCTAGTTCCATTAATTTCCAGACACGTATCTATTATTTTTGAAATTGTAGTAATTTTTACATGATTATCACTATATAAGCTATCTATAATTTGACTCTTTAATCGTTCAGCAAAAGTAGAGGTTGCTATGATGTCTAAATTTTGATGAAAAGTTAAATTTATGCTGTCTTTTATTCTATTCATATCACTTATTACATGATTAGTCACTCATTCTTTGCTTAAATCTTTAGAATTAAAATAACTTATTTTATCATTTATACTCATTTTATTTATCCTAAAGGTATTCTATTTATTTTATTTTTTAAAATTATTATCCTAGATTTATTAACATTTATCATAAATTCTAAACTTTCTATTCTTTCATATATATTCCAAGAAGGGGTTAATTCAAAAGTTTCTATAAATAATTTATTTTCTTTTTCTCTTTTTAATTGAGTTTTTAATTCCTTATTATATAATGTTATTAATTCTGGTTGGTAATTCAATTATTTGCGTTCTCAGTCCATTCATCTTTAGATTAAAAGATTTAACAATTTCATTTTAAAAAGTATTCTTTCTTTTTACCTAGTCTTTAGCATGCAAATCCTTCTAGAAAATAGAATTGAAAACTAATACCATAAACTAACAAAGATCAAGTTTTCGATATATCTTATAAATCTCCTTCAGGATCCATTATGCTTCCTTTGCTACTGCTAGAATCCTATTATCAGCGATTTTTTATAACAGTTCACCCATAGACTGACGACTTTCTGGGTTGATCGATGCTTCTCCAATCTCTGTACCTTTTGCTCTTTCTTCAAACATGCATGGGTTTGATACCTCCAGGAGATGCTACTGAAAAAGATTCGACTAGCAACATCAAATTCATCATAATGAATTTTCTGATGATGATTTTGGTATATAAGTAGTCTGTCTTTCTAAGTTTATCATAAGTAGCTTCCTATATATCTTAGTGGATTGCAAAATCTAAATACTAAGGTTACTTAGAAAGAATATTTTGAAATTAAAATTCCATTAATATTATTTCCTTCAAACAAAGTTTACATATTTTCAAAACTAAAGGTAAGCAAGCAAAAAATAGAGTGAAATCTTAAGCCATGCTTATTACTGATACATGGTGGATTTTTATAAAGGTTAAACCCTACCTCTATTACATTATTGATCTACATAATTGAATTTATTATTGCTTTCTTACATCATTGCTTACATAAGTATTTTTATTTTGTTTCTTTAATTATTTCTTTCTTTTCTTCAGAGGCGATCCAATTCTACTAAGCCTTGTCCTTTACTTTTATTTTCTGTTGGAGATTCCTTTTTTTATAATCTTTCTGAAAAGTTCTCTTGTCATTTCTATCATTGGTAGGCTTCATTCCAAATAGGTATTCAGATAACCTTCAATAAGATATTTATGATGCCATTCTGCAGCTGGATTGGTGATTAGAATATTATATTGATAACTTGTACAATATTTTTTATTGTCAGATAAAATTTCTCTAAATGCTTGTATATTGGTCTCAATGTTCTTGAGTCTCATTTCTGGAAGATTTTTTTATGATCAATGGATGTAAATTAAAGGTTTTCTGATCTTCTGGAATAATTTTATGCCTTGTAGTGCCCATTTTGATGAACATTTCTTTTTGGATTTATATATTTTTAACATCATCCCATTCATAAATAATGCTGAAAATATGAACATAAATTTTATTTATTTTTTGTTATTCCATTAAAAATCTCAACTTGAGACTTAATGGTTCCTGGTAAATGTTTAATTTCTTCAAGATTTTCTCCAACGTAAATGGTGTGGATGAGTCCAAAATCATCCTCCAAATAAACACATGACTTATCTTCAAATATGAATTATTCCTTTTCCTTTTTATGCTCCTCAAAATCAATTACTTCTTTATCCACCATTAATGAGTGATTTATTTTCTCCTCCTTACCACCATCACCTTAAAATCGCAATGAAATAATCAAGAGTTCTAGTTAGATTCCAACTTTTCAATGCCAGTTTCTTGATCCTTTAGTAAATTCTCTTAACTCTTGATTGTCTCCTCTTGAATTCTAAACTTTTTCTCTTGAATTCTTAACTTTTCCTCTTGACTTGTAAATATAGCCTCCCATTCTTCTCTTTCAGCCCAAAATTTTTTATCATTACACATCAGCAACTCAAGAAGAAATTGATTTTTGAATTTTCAAACCTCTTTTGAATATTGCAATTCTTGATTCTCTCTCATCAATGTTTTCATTTGTGCTCTTAAAATTCATGAAGAATCATACTCTTCAACAAAGGATGATGATGAATAAGGATTTAGTGAATGTGCATATGAGAACTCCTCCATTTTTCTCATGAAATCATTCAATTATTGTTGTAAAAGGAATAATTTATGATCTTGGACATCAACTTGCATCATCTTGAAGAATGTCTCAATTTTTTCTGCAAAAAACAATCACCAAATCAAAAACAAAATAAATAAAAATCTTAAACTAACTCAATCAAAGATATTAAATAAACAACACTGTTGTTTTCTTGCAACGGTGCTAAAAATTTGACCGCTATCTAGCAAGTGTATTAGATTGACTAGTAATATAAAAAAATAAGATTAAGATCCTGAATATCGTATCCAAGAAAATATGGATTGCTAAGCACAATATCTATATATCAATTAAATTAATCTAAGATTATTTTTTAAGTTTTTGATTTAAAGAAGAGAACTAAACTAAAATAACAATTAAACAAAATAAAAGCTAAAACTAGATCAATATAAATTAAGATCAAAGCAATAATTGAAATACTCTTACTAAAGGAACTATCCACCTTAACTTCCATTGCAATGATTTAACAACAAAAGTAACACAAGTGATTATGAAAAAAACCAGAAAAAGAAAGTCAGATAACTTTTTTCAAAATATCATTCTAAGTATTAAATTATCTTGTTAGGGACAATCTAATACTGAGCATAAAGATCCAATTTTAAACTCCTAAATATCCATTAAACTCTTTTACAAGCAAATTTAACTTTAATCTATTCTTAGTTCAACTTTTTTTAGTATTAATTCACTCTTACCAACACACAATTACAGCTAACTTAGAATATAATTATACATTAATACTAATAAACTAATCCAAGAGCATGTATACCAATAGTCATGCATAAATCAATCACCAACGATTAATTAAAATAAGTTAATAATTCATTCAATAACAACCAAAGATAAGAATGTGCTCAAGAACTAAGAAATAATCAACTTGCATTGAAATTAAGCTCAAAATAAAGTCATTATAATGAAAATATAAGGATTCAAGTTTTCCTTAGCAAAAGAAAAGAAACTACTTACCAAACATGGTGAAAATGCAAGAACAAATAAAATAAAAAGAACAACTAAAATAAAGATTGTCTCTAATTCTGACTAACTACTCTCAAAATATGGTGCTTTGTCTTCCTTTTATAGATGAATTATACTGCCCAAAGAAGAAGTTTTGCTTCCTTGTTACTTCCTATTCCGAAGCTGAATTGGAGTTTTGGCTAATTTGAAAATCTTTTGTTGACAAAATAGTGAAATGACTTAGGAGAGCGAAAGTTGGACTCGGGTGAGTGCTTTTTATGCACGGGTGAGCACTTTTACTACTTGGGAGAGTACTTTTTCTGCTTGGGAGAGCACTTTCACTCCTTTCGCGAGTATTACTCTTCAAGATTTCACGATTCATTCTTTTAAACCAACTTTCATAAAATTACAACTATGCCCCAAATCTTCTCCTTTTCCCCAATTAAATCTTTTTTTCTTTCAATTTAGACCTAAAAATACCAAAACTAACAATTAAACCTAAAAACACATAAATTAACTAATTAAACATAAAATTAACCAAATTAAAATCAAATTAACTAATTTAAACACCTAAAACTATAGTTTAATTCACAATTATCAACCAGCCTAAATGCACTCCTGCATTTGTTCGTGTATAAATATAATATGATACATTGTTGCATCAATGTCATCAGTTTGGGCCTTTTTATCCATCCTTATTTTTTGAACATTTATCACTTTTGCATTAGTTTTTGCAATGCCATGAAGAGTCTATGGACATCTAAGAGTCCTTATCATTACCATTTTTAGTACATATAATAGAAAATAAATAGTTAATACACTTATATACAAACATATATAATTAAAAATTATTTCAATAAAAAATAAAGACAAATCCACAGAAATAATTTTCAAACAAATTTAAAAATTTAGGAAGGAAAATAAAATATTTTCTACAATTTTTCAAAATAATTTAATTTGCCAAAACAATTTCAAAAAATGACAAAAAAATCTAAAAAATTGAGAAAATTATATTAAAAAAAATTTGAACTAATTTGGTGGCCAGATGAGCCCTTACGCACCCTCACACACCTGCAAATAGGTAGTTCATGGGCCCATATGCGACCACACACCCTTATGCTTTGGCTGAAGGGTACCGTCATATGACATAATCGCATAGAGCCACGTGTTGCCAAGTCAGACCTCCATTTAACGCATGACAAAATGCTATTTGCCCATGTAGCATGACCACATAGGGCCACGTGTTGCCAAATCAGACCTCGATCTAACACGTGATAGACTACTATTTGTCCACGTGACATGATCACAATCAACTATGTATTACCATGTCAGACCGAGGTCTAACAAGTGGCAGGCAACCATTAGTCCATGTGGTGCCCACTTGGCATCCGGGTGGACTCACACGTGGAAGATCTTGATTAGGACACGTATCAACAGATGACATGTGGTACCACATCAGTGGTCAAAGTGTCTGCCCCTCTTATGAGCCATGTGTTAGAATAACACACCATCTTTACATGTGGTGTCTATACATGGCATCACTTTAGTGGTCCACATGTCAATCCCTCATTAGTCCACATGTCAGGATGATGTGTCATCATGACTTATGGTATTGACATGTGGTACCAACATAGTGGTCCATATGTCACGCCTCTATTGGTCCACATGTCAAAGTCATGTTTCACCCTGACATAATGGCCACGCGGATGCATGTCACACGCCCAACGTAGATGGCACGTACACTCCATGTGTTGCTATGGAGGCATTTTTTTACTACCGTATTTTGGCTTATGGGGGCTTTTTAGGGTTTAGAAATCCAATGGTGAGGTCAAAATTCAAAAATACCATATTTTAATTTATTGTTACAGACTTTTTACCCAATTTTCGGTGTGTATATAAATGAAAAAAATATATTCGAAAATATATCAAGAACACAAAATATAACAATTATATGGGTATTCATACAACCTATTTAGATCTACCAATTTACATATAAATTATAGATCCAAAAGAAATAAGCTAAAACACAAACATAAATGCTTTGATACTAATGTTAGGATTCATGCACCCAAAGTTTATATTAATTCAATAATCTAGAGTTAGGAATGATCACGGGGTTGGAAATCCTTGATCTCGATGTGAACCCGACCCGAATGGGACGGGGATGGGGATAAAAAAATCCCCGACTTTAATTTTGGGTGTGTGTGTGTGTGTGTGTGCACGCGCACGCCTTGATTTTTTTATTATTTACACTTATGCCATTTTTATAAATATGTCTTAATTTTTTGGTAATGGAAATCAATTTCATGTGTCCATATATTTTGTATTTATTAAATATTATATTTTAATTATAATTAATGGTGAAATATTGTATTTTAAAATTAAAAAATTATTTCTCATGGAGGAAGAGGATCCTCGTTGGGGGGTGGGGATCCTCATGGGATGGGGACGGGAAAAATTTTCTCCCCGTTATTCAATCGAGGATGGAGATCGGGATTCCCCGCCCTTGGCGGGGCAGTGGACATGGGGATGCATTTGGCGCCTCCGCTTCGCCCCATGATCAACCCTATCTAGAGTAAATATAATTACCTCTTTTGGCATAAAATCTGTTGAGAATAGTGGAAGCAGGGAATTTCTTATTTTTATGTGATTGACTGGGTTTTTAACCATAAGCAGTTACGTGAGAAAAAAAAACAACGAATACACAGTCTAAAAGTCTCTTGGAGAAATCGAGAAAGACAGAATGGGAGAAAAGGAATTTGACAAGTAAAGCAAAATTTTTACAATAATTTCAGTAGCCCGAAATAGGTTTTTCAATCCCCTTTATATATAGATTTTTCAGAATCACAACTTCAGTAGAATTTTATTTCTATTTTAAATTTGAAATTGATTATGGCGTACCCAAACTCTCTGTATATATTAATTACTTTAACGTTGCACTTATATAAAATGCTAGTTTGAACCATTCAATAATTTATTAATAGAAATTTTGGAATCCAAACCTTCTTTGAATTTAGCAATAAAAATGGTTTTCTTTTTGTTGTTTTGTAAAAAATAAGGATAGAAAGTTTCATCGCTTTACAGTTTTTTTTTTTAACATTTTCAAAAATTTAGTGGAGTAATATGTTGGCAAAAGAATTTTACAAAATTCATGCAAAATATCAGGGACGAAAATTTCCAACAGTAGATGCTGAAACAACGAAATTTAACTAATTATTTCCGACGGAATTTTTTTACTTATAGTGGTGAAACTTGGTCACTAAAAAAGAACGATGGTAGTACAAATTATAGTTAAAAAGGCACCAACGTGCAATTAATCCGTTGCTAAGTTTATTAGTAACTCCTTAGCAATGGATTTTTGAAATTTAGCAGCAAGATAGAGGAAATTATTGGTCGGATAGCAACTATTAGAAAAATTTAATGCTTAAACATCTATAAAATAGGCAAATGGATGCGGAACATGATACATATCTCCAAGACTTGTACTTTGAATTCTCCGCGTGAAGGTTTATAATACCATTTAGAACATAACACCTAGAGCTATGCACTTCTTTCACCTTACGCTGCTGAATTTTCGCATTTTCAAAAGAACATTTAGAAGTCTAATGTCTAAATCATATTAATTTTTCTCTTTTTTTTTTCTTTTTTGGTTCTCATTCTGAATTGATTTAAAATAGACAAAATAGTCAGCATAGTTATTAAAATCGAACTGAATCGATCGGTTGAACTGGTTTAATTGCAAACCGATAAGTTAACCGATTGGTTTAACTGCTTAAAACCGAATTGGTAAAAATCAGATTGAACCGGATAAAATCGAATTTTTGACTAAAAAATGTAAATTTTTTTTTGTATTTTCATATATATATATATATATAATTTATTTGAAAAAATTAGTATTTTAAACTCTAAATATGTCACTTAATAATTTAATGTACTTATTTATATATATATATATATATAATTTGAAAAAATTAGTATTTTAAATTCTAAATATATCACTTAATAATTTAATATACTTATTATATATTTAGTTTATAGTGTATATATATATATAGTTGTCATTCACTCCATAAAAGAATTTGCATAACAAAATATCTATGCAAGAGTGACATTTTGTTGGCTGTAATTTGTAAGCGAATAAAATAAATATCAGAAGTAAAATAGCATTAATTTAACAAATCAATGGCAACAAATTTGGCATCTTTGATCTTAATGTGTGTGTGTGTGTATATATATATATATATATATATATATATATATATATATATATATATATTAAATTTTTATTATTTATTTATTTGAAAAAATTAATATTTTGAATTTTAAAAATATTACTTAATAATTTAATATAATTATTATTTATTTAATTTATTATAATTAAATATAATTATACTCATATATGCAATGTTAATGTTAATATTTTTCATAATATGATCGTATTTTTATATTTTTAACATATGATATTCAAAAATTAATAATTAATCATTTGTAATAATAAAATTAAAATTATATTTTATAACTTATTATTAGGATATTTATAATATATATTAATAATAGATGAATATTTTTTTTTAATTTTTATATAATAATATTTATAAAATTATAACAATTAATATTATTTAAAAAATAAAAAAATCCAATTAAATCGGTCAGATTATAAATCTTCAGCCTCATCAAATTTTTATTCAATTCAATTTTAATAACATTGATAGTCAGGCATTAACATTCGGCGTATCTTCCAAGCTAGTAAATGGAATGGTGGAATTCTACATAAAGAACTTTCTGGTTTAGCATGTGACGTTGTAAAATATGTGATGGTGAGCGATGATTTCCATGACCAGTCAACTTGCAATTCGAATATCTTTTTCCTTTTTCTTTTATTAAAAAAAGTTTTTTCATTTTATTATTATTATTATTATTATTATTATTATTATTATTATTATTATTATTATGTGGGTAAGTGTCATATATTTCCAATTTGTTAAAGAAAAACCCGTTGCAAATTGGACTTTTGCAATGCACTGATTTCAGAAAAAAGAATCGATTTGTCAATTCATCGGTGGTGGCGGCAAATTTAAGAGCTTTAATCTTCCAGTCAATATTAGTTAACCGACTTTATTCCCCCTTTTTTTTTTCCTCTTTTGATTGTGAAAGAAATTAACATGTGATGATAACATTTCAGCCATTTAAATAAATACTATTATCTGCACCCATCGGGCAGTCCGGATTAGCTTTCGTTGGTTTTAAGTTTTCCTTATCAAATCATCTCTTTATGGAGCGGACTTTGATTGAGTGTCCAATTGTATTTAAAACTGAGCAAAATCAAACCAAATGTAAGCAATTCGGCATATTTAATTAATTTTTAATTTAATTAGTTCAATTTTAAAATATAAATTATATTATATCGATTTAATTTTTAGTATTAAAAAATCTTTAAAACTAAATCAATCAAAATATTAATAAAATTATGTCATTTTATATCTGTTTATATATTTATTTATATAAAAATCATTAGATATATTCTTTTTTTCCTACTCGTATGCCATCTCTCTCTTACAATCCGGAGAAGAAAAAATGAATTACTAAATTTTGAGATAGTAATTAAAATATAATTTAAAATGCAGAGTTAATTGATTATTGAAACAAATTTAAAAAGTAATTCTTTTTATTTTATGAGCTCTTGATATTTGGCTCAATTTTTTTTTTAAATTTATAATTCGAGGACAGTTTTTATAGTGATATGTATTTTTCGTAAGAAATAAAAATTGAATTTAAATTTTCATTTGAAAGAATCTAAGCTTTTTATTGATAGGAACAACAATCGCGTAGAAAAAGTCATCCTTCGATAGCTTTTATTGTTAGGGGGTTCCTTGTAGACCATCAAAGTCTCAAGAAGCATAAAAATTGGAGGAATTTTGCTTCCTGCGATTGCCTCATCTTTATTGGTCGGCATCCCATTGTTGAATTCATTTAATTTTCGGAAAAATATCATACACCGTTAAAATTCAATATTAATTAATAATAATAAATTAATAATCCACCATCTAGATCATCATCAGAAGAAGAATAACTCTCTTCCCTTGTCAAACAAAAAATTGACTACATTTCATCTTCTAAAACATTCAATAATCAAATGATTAATTTCTTCCCCTAAACTTCTACACTACTGTACTTTCTCTGACATTGTGAGTAATAATAATAATAAAAAAAGAAGCTGAAAATTGATACTTATTATACTCTTCTCTGTTATCCAAGAAAATTAATGAAGTTTATTTGTTTTTCTTTTCCATTTATATTAAGAGGTCTGACCAGAATTCAACTAAAAACCTCGAAAACATTGGAGTGAGATCAAAACCACTAAATTAAGAAATTAAAAATTTATTATCAAAGAAAAAGTTTATATATGCATAGATAAGTCTTGAATACACAGTTACTGTATATTTTCTTTTAGCGGAGATATTAACAATTGCTTGCTTAACCACAGTCACACTATTGACTAATCCTAATTAACAGAATTACTTGACCAAGTATTTGTTGGATAATCTGTCCTAAACAACAGAAAAAATAATAAGAAAAAAAAAAGAACTCTCTTTCATGTGAGTTACTACTAAATTGGCATAAAATCATCCATGCTCCACATATTATCTCCCAGATCACATCCAATCCAATCAGATTCTGCCACGTGGCGACAACCAGCCGACTCATCAAATCCTTGAGGCACAGACATAGCAACCATGTTCATAGTTTCCATGTTGTAGCAGTTAGTGTCCACATAAACATGGTCATGATAGTTCCCATTATATTCTGATAATTGAGATAAATTTGAGATATTCATGGATTCTGTGGAAGAAATACATGAATTTGATGACCCACGATCCGAATCCGAATTATGATCAAGACCCACTTCTTGCGGCTGCGGAGGTGGTGGCGGCAATGATAAATTATTATTAGGAGCGTAGTTAAGAGATACCATAGAGGAGAAAGAAGAAGAAATATTAGCAGATCCATGTATCTTTTGAAGCAATCTTGGGATCCAAAGACGCTTGATTATCTCTTGAAAAGTTGCACTATTGGCATCTACTTTAAGATTCTTTGCTTGTTTTTGCACTCTAGTCCTCCAATAATTCTTTATTTCATTATCTGTTCTTCCGGGTAAATGCTGTGCAATTTTGGACCACCTATTATGATATAAGGTAATTTGAATATGAATATGTATTAATTCCTTATAAGAAAATTATAAATTAAGATTATTTAATTACCTATTACCCCACTTGGAATGGAGATCGAGAATCAGTAGTTGTTCTTGAAGAGTAAGGTTTCCGCGTTTAACGTCTGGCTTAAGATAATTTAGCCATCGAAGTCTGCAACTCTTTCCTGTTCTTCTTAATCCTTAATTAATATAATTAAAACATAATTAGTAAAAGAATTGGTAAAATTAATTCCAAGAATTTGTTAATTAAAATAGAAAAACATACCAGAGCGTTGAGCCAGCAAATTCCATCGACCTTCGCCGTGAACAGCAATATAATCAACTAAGAGAGTGTCTTCTTCAAGAGTCCATGGCCCTCTCCTAAGCTCACGTCCATCTTCACTTTTTGATGACATTGCAATCTTATTATCTGCATCAACTCAAGTTTATATTTATATTTTATTTATGTATAGAGAGAGAGAAGAAAGAGAGATGGGTAAAAATGTTTAAAGGGTTTCACCGATAATTTATACTGTTCTTGATTAACAACTTTTCAAATCAAGTAGCTTTCGTGGAAGTGGGGGGTTTCTATTCAACTTCTTTTAACTCTATAAGACTATAACTAGGGAAAGTATAAATTCATTTTTAAATTATATTTTGGTTCAAATAGACTATTATATTTATCAAATTTATTCGTATACAATTAACAAATCGGTTCACAATTATTTCCGTAATTACCAAATTGACTCACGTTTTTCTTTACAGTTATCAATTAGGCTCATATTTACCTTCATAGTTACCAAACTGGAGGCTCCATTTAATAATGAATGGACATTTTTTAACTAAAATAGAGTCAAAAAAAATTATATCACTTGGCATAGTTTGGAGGAAAATTTTACTATGGTTATGATATATTAATCTATTGACACAGCTGGGTAGTGGTCCAAAATTATCATCCTATTCCCCACAGTGGCTGACACGGACGATGTGAGTATAAATCAAAGGAAAAGGATTGATATGAATCTTAAAAGACCTATCAAATAAATTAATGTGATAATTGGACAGAAAATAATAATAATAATAATAATAATAATAATAATAATAATAATAATAATAATAATAATAATTTTAGGGTCCAGGCTAGAATTCAATTAAATTATTCAAAGAATGTCATTAACTGAAAATAGGCACAGGAAAACAAAACAAATTATTGAGGAGAAAGAAAAGCAGTAAATTTATTTTCCTGGAAAACAAAAATCTTGAAAATGGAATTCTCAATATGAAATTTTTGTATGATTAAATTCTATTTCTAGGTGGATTGCTTATAATTATATTGAAGTGCTCTTATTTGAGCCCTAAAAAACGTGCTCGACTTAACAAAAAATAAATAAATGACGTGTTTTTCTTCTTTTTCTTCCTAATTTTTACTGTTTTTATTCATTAATTAAAAATTTATAACACTATCTTCACCAAATCTACGAAAATCATTATAAATATTTTATTGTATATTCTTCAAAATCTAATTCTAAAGGTACAATTACAAATTAATCCATGAATCCTTCACGCATTTTTATTTTTAAATTCAAAACTAGTCAACCACGTTGTGTGTGATATAATATAAATATAAAAAATAAAAAAAATTATATAGATATGAAGAGATAATACATAAAACATAAATTAATATAAATACAAAATAAAAAATATACCATAATTGTTTTATAGTTGATCAATTCACACATAAATAAATAAAAAAAATAAGTAAAAAACTGAGAGCAAGAATGACAACAAAAAAATTAGAAAGGGATATGATTTACGTACAAATTCCAAAACTTTGTTATATAATTTGAGAGTATATATAACTCAAGAGAAATTAGATACTGAAAGTGAAAATAAATGTAAAATTATAGTTGATCGATTCGCCATAAACAACAAAAATTAGTCAAAAAAAAAAGAGAGCAATAATGGCAAAAAAAAAAAAAGGAAAGGAAAGTTATAATAATTTACATACAAACTTTAAATTTTATTACAATTTTAAAGCATCTAATTTAACAATAAAAAACTTAAAAAACTAAGAGAGAGAGAGAAAATACGGTTATCCGAGAAGGAAAAATAATAAAAAAAAAAGGTAAAAACTGATATTTTTGTGTAAGGCTTCCATTTCAAATGGTATAATGCGGTGAAATTTTTTTTAGAAGTTTATAATTACTAAATCATAATAATTTTCATTCCATTTATTTTATAATTATCTTTAAGTATTATTAATGTGGTGAAATTTTTTCAGAAATTTATAATTCCAAAATCAGAGTAAGGTTTTATTCCATTTATTTATAATTAATTATCTTTAAACATTTATTAAAATAATTAGTAAAAGTATTTTTAATGACCAAATAATGAAAATTAAAGAGAAAGAAAATAAATATCCAAAAATAGAGATTTCTAAGGTCACCCCAAAAGCTTCTGCTTTATATATATATATATATAAGAGTACTTTTTTTTATATTAAACTTTTTAAAATAGTCATACTATGACTATTTTTTTTTTCATTTTTGAAATTAAAGTGGCTAAAATAGTGCAAAAAACTGCAACCAATTAGAGAATTTAAATTTATTTAACAAATTATTTTATTTCGATAATTTTAATGACAAAGTTATTGTATTATATAAAATACAACGACAAAATCGTTCTAATATGGAAAATAAAGTGGCAAATTTTCTCTATTTGATAAAAGTATGGTGACTATTTTGAAAAATGCAGTGGCAAACAATGATTTTATCTCTAAAACTAATGAAATATACTAGAATATTGGTGGTCCCTCCAAATTTGATATATAGTTTGGATGGAAGTGAATGATGAGATAAATTATATTTACTTTAACGAATGAAATGAAAGAAAGTAAATAAAATTTACTCTAATAATTGAAGAAAAAAAATTAGAATTTCTTTCTATTTACTTTCTTTGCTCTCTCATTTCTCTCCATTTTTGGATAGAAAGAGAGCAGAGAAAGAGATTGAGTAAACTCTTTTGTCTCTAATTTTTCTTCTAAGAATTGCCAATTGACAAATTAGTTTTTGGTTCCTAGCTGGGTGATGTTAATGAGATAGGAGTCGACGAGGGGTTGGTTGGATTGCGTTTGAATATCAGTGCAACAGTGACTTTGTCTTATGTGTGGTTGATGCTGCTAATTGCTATCTGATGATAATTATATTCAATATATAAATACGTAGCAGTAGAAGTAGAAAGCAGTTAAGGTAGAAAAGTATACATGGGCACGGTTTGCTGCTATATTTGACTTTTGCATGCACTGTTCCTTTCGTATTCACTTATTTTCTTTATATTTGTTTGATAAGTTTGAGGTGACAACCCAACTATTCACCATTTGTTGTCTACCGAGGCTAGAGGCTAACAGCTAGCAGATTAATCAATCGATTAATTCAAGCTCTCATCTGCCCTTGCGTGCAGATATTGAATTTGCTTCAGAGAAAAATTATATTTCTCTCCCTTCCCCTTTTTTTTTTTATACGATGACAAGGAAAAACGGGAGGTTCGAGATTCGAATTTAAAATTTATCAATATATTAAAATAAATTCTATTATTAAAATATCAAAAGAGACGTTAATTTTTTAATATGCTTTGGATTTAAATTTTTAAAATTTATTATACTAATATATATCATGTTTGATGTTGAAAAAATAAATAAAATAGCAATAATCTAAACTTTAGATTTCTGGGGGGTTGAAAAGTCCAATTTCTAGTTGAATACACTATATATCAAAATAATTAATATTGAAATCTAGTGAAACAAGAAATTAAATTTGATGGTGAGTTTCGTTATGCGTGATTTTTGGTTCAAAGGGCAAAAGAATGAGCAAATTGGACGGAAGAGTCATAAGGCTATCAAGTCATAATTTAAGTTAGCCTGGCTGAAGCGGTGGACTCATTTGACTTTGTTCTTTCTCCTTTCACAATAAATAAATAATTGCAAATAAAAGAAACATGCATATATATTTTTTTTATTAATCATTTAATATTTAAATTTTATTGGATCGATTAAATTTAAATTTTAAAATGTCATTTCAAGTTAAATTTTTTTATCTCTTTTTATAAAAAATATCGAAAATTGATTCTGATACCTCTTATTTCTAATCTAACTTGCATCGTCATCGAATCATCACTGTATGAATAAAAATATGCATATATTATATAATTTATAACACTAATTTGCGGACGAATCTTTGTGTCTGGGTCACTTTTTCTCGGAAGGATGGAGTTGATAGTCGACTATCATTTAGTAATTAACTTTTACCATATTCATCCTAATATATATATATATATATATATAGTTCTTACCGTATAAGCCTACTTGCTTGATATTAAAATCTACTCTCTCTGTTTTTGGCGTAATATTAAAAACTATTTTAACACGTATCACTTTTTCTAAAAAAAAATTAGCAATGGAATAGCCCGCTCCTAGAAAGTATAATTCCATCTCTGAAAATAGACAAATTTAATTGTCAATCCGCTGTCTTATCATTTAGTTGGCAGAAATTATGACGTAATTGTTTTATGAAATTTTCTAAATTTTTTACCGATGGATTGTTCCATCTTGAACGTTCGAAAAATAACATAAAAATGGCACTTTTGGTATATTTTTAGAGAACAGGAAAACAAATTGCCATTTTTAATTTAAAAAGTTGATTTTCCTTTAAAAAATTGAAAATTCTAAATCGAACTAAATGAGTAAGAATCAATAAATTACATGTGTTGATTGGAATAAAACAAAGTGTCCATAGATATAAACTCCACCGACCAAAAGTTAGCACTTTGCAATCAAAAGCAGTATCTTCCATGTTCACTTTAGGTCCCCCCTACTGCTTCTTTTAACACCGTTGCAAACTGCCTATCTCCTAAACAATCAACGAAAGCCAAAATAAAATAAACATAATTATAAATATTAATTATTTCAAGGCTGTGTGTCCTCCAATTCCTGTAGCATTAATTTGCCATGGCAATAATTAGGATACGCACTATATATATATATATATATATATATATATATATATATATATATATATATATATATATATATATATATATATATATATATATATATATATATATAACCATACCATATCCAAAACCTATTGCAACTAATTAATTTAAATTCATATTGGATAGATTAATAAAGCCGATAAAATTCTATATTCTGAGTATTTACAAATTTTCAAGTTTCAGAATTCAAATAGAACATTTAAAAAAAAAAAATTCTAACATTTCATCTCATCTCATCTTTGGGATGTAATATACACTATATTCTATTAAAGCTATTATTGGCGTAGGAATATTGTTAAAGTCTTTTTGAAAATTGAACAAAATGTAAGACATTTTAGTTAGTAATTTTATATGTGGTGTGTTTATATGTATATAATACATCACCTTCTTCAGCCATCATTTTCTTAAAGAATGATTTGTTGAAGAAAATGAAGTCCAGTTTTTGACTTAGCAATTAGCAGTTTAATTATTATCATATTGAAATCTTTGTCTTAGATTTTTCTGTATTTGTAATTATTTACATATATAAGAAGAAAAAGGGTTAATGCGAAAAACGCATTTTACTTTGGTCCCTGATTTTATTTTTATCCAGCAGGTTTCTCAAATTTAATTATATTTTATTGAGTTTTAGACAGTTATTAGCATACACATTGCATCCAATTTTGTTAATATATATATGAAGAAGTTTGGGATACGCACATAACTCACGAGATGAGAAATTGATCCTAATATAAACGTGTATATATATATATATATATGAAATTAGTTTCATATTGAGATTTTTCATAATTAGGAAATCTGCTATTTAATATATAGTAACGAGGAAAGTTACCAAAATTTATTTTGGTAACTGACATATTAATGAAATATTATTTTCTACTTAATAATGAATTTATTTATATTATTAATGTTTAGTAATTGGCAATTTAATTCTCATCATAATTAAGGTAATTTATGCTATTTTAATTGGAGCCCTATATAAGGGCTAACTTTTTTCATTTGGAAAAATGAGAGAAAATTAGAGATACCAAAACTCTGTCGGTTTATCTCATCGTTTATTCTCTCTTTATCTAAAGGATTTTTAGTTCGTGGATCTATATTTTCATCCCATAATTCGTGACACGTGGGTGAAAAACTTTGCCGGTAACATAAAACAATCGATTTTCGCTTTAACGATTTACATTTTGAAATATATTTATATTTACTTATCGTAATATATCGTAATATATTTTCCTTCAATATATATATATAACAAATTGAGTGTCTGTAGCATTACCTTTTTCTACAAAATTATAATTCATATCTAAAAAATGAATTAAAATACATATTTAGATATTTCATAAAACAAAAAACTAGTGTCAACTAATAGAAAAAAACTAAAAATTGGGTGCATTCAATAAAATTATAGATTTTGAGATTTTAATTTTTTAAAATTCAAAAATTATTTTTATTTGTTATTATTTATTTTTAAATTTTTTTTATATATTTAAAAATTGTATAATATTTTTTTAATTATTCATATATATTATGATAATTTCAACGATGGCGATGACGAAGGCAATGGTGATGGTGTGATAGTGGTTGGTTAGGCAGCGACAGTAAAAGTGATTGATGGTGGAGACAATAGCGGTGTGGTTGGTGGTAGTAACGGCGGTGGTAGTGGCAAAAGAAGTGATGACAGCGGAGGCAATGACGGTGTGGTTGTGGCAAGGGCAGCGGCAGTAGTCTGGTGGTAATAGCAGCAACGGTGTGGTAGTTGTAACGGTGGTGATAATAAGGGTAAAATAATTAAATTGTTGATAAAAGCAAAACCCTAAAAATCACATTTTAAAATTTTTCAATTATGTTTTGGTGTGAAAATATTTTTTTTTAAAATTTTTGTAAAAACCAAAATGAAAAGAAATATGCTGAACGTATTTTGGTTTATTTAAAAAATAAATCAAAAATCGAAAACGAAAATTTCTTGAGCGCATCCTAAAAAAGTATGATACAATTTTTAAATATATAAAATAATTTTTAAAAAAATAGATGATAAAAATTGAAAATAATTTTTGAATTCTAAAAAATACAAAATTTACAATTTTACATAATGCAATCTAATATCTTATTTTTTCAAAAAAATTATTTTTTATTTATTTTTGGTCATAATTCTGTTAGTTGTTATTTTCAAAATAAAATAAAATAAAATGATAATCCTGTGAAAAAAAATATAAACAATGCATGCTTCATTTTCGCAGCCATTCTCATGATTGCAACTGAGGATTATAGGTAATGAAAATAACATTAACGATGAAATTCCTGAAAATTAAGCAAGCGTGATTAACGGCAAATATTTAAAGTTTTCTTGTAATTGATGATGATGGTAATGACGATATTAGAAGATGGTACAGTAGTTTTGTTTGAAGTTAGAAGCAGTGTTGACTTATATAGCATTTAAATTCTTCAATTTTCAGGAAGTTATTTTAGCCCAAGTCATATGTTTCTTTCATTGCCCTAATTTTTGTTTTATTTTAATTTTAAATATATAAATTCTATTACTTCATATGTTTACATTTTAGTTTAGGTGCCTAATCTATAACTTTTTCTCAAAGAAAATATATTATTCTACCCTTTAATTTAATGGGTTTTGCTATTATATCTCAAACTTTTATTTTCTCACAATTAAATCCTTGGTCAATAGATTTTTTTCTTTTTTTTAAAAAAAAAAACCTAGAAAGTCCAAGTTTCTCAATGGACCCATCTTTTAACAATCTTTGTTTTAGTGGGCTGCTCACATGATATTATTTGTTGCTATGTTTATTAGAATTTTTTCATTGCTACCCACTTTTTCTCTTTCAATTTTTAAAATACCACTTTTACCGAAG
This sequence comes from Excoecaria agallocha, assembly GCA_037975025.1. Taxonomy (NCBI): domain Eukaryota; kingdom Viridiplantae; phylum Streptophyta; class Magnoliopsida; order Malpighiales; family Euphorbiaceae; genus Excoecaria; species Excoecaria agallocha. Next base: position 5,495,011 of record CM075822.1, on the reverse strand, counting down.
ATAAAAGAGTTTTTATATGACAAACTTTCTTTTTGATGCCAATATTTCTTTTATTTTTATCATTGTTATCTTCTAAGATAATTTCTTATAATAATTAATGTTGTTCTAATTTTTGCTATTAATCTTTCTGTTTTTTTGCATTTATTGTAATAATACTTATCTAAAATTTTCAGAAATATCTTGTTGGGACTAATATTCATTTTCATTATTATATAATACTATTATTTAGTCGTTCATTTCTTCTATTATTTTATTTATATTTTCTATAGAAGATAAATTTAGCAAACTTAAATATTCCTTGAATTTTTCTGTTATACTCATCATATTATTATTTGTTTATTAAAGTTTGTAAATATTGTTTAGAAAATTTTTAAATCATCTATTAACAATTTTATTATATTTTGATTTGTTTTCACTTTCTTTAAATAATTATTTCTCCTAGTTATAGATGCTATATATTTTTCTTTTTCAATAATTTTCTGTTTATAATTCATTTATACTTACTCTGATTTTATACAAGCTGTATTTATTTCTTCTTTTATTTTTTTTTTCTAATTCTGCTTCTAATTCATCTTTTACTATTATTAATTTTTCTCTCATTTCTTGTAGTCTAGATATTCTATAATCTTCCATAGTATTATTTATTTCCATATATAAACATTCATTTTTTAATTTTCTTACTTTTTATTTATAATATCTTATTTTTCCTAAGATTTCATAAAATACTTTTAATATTTTATCTATAGTTTCTTTTATAGTTAAACTTATTAAACTTGTCATTTTATTTACTTTCTTCAAAATTTTAAATTTAAGCCTAAAGTCTTTGATACCAATAAATGTCAAAATTTGTTACGATCTTTTAATTTTGCCTATTTTTTTATTATTTTAATAATTTTTCTTATTTAATTGAAGGTACGTGATAATAATCAATCACAATAATAAAGTTATCCTTTGGACCAGTAGCCCATAGATCGAATTGTTTCAATCGATATACCTTACAATTAATAAGATTACAATTTTTAAGAAATCGATTTTAATTTCTTCTTCTTCTTCTTCTTTCTCTATTACTATTAATGCCATTTATTTCTTGACAGATTTCTATTATTTCTATAATTATTGTAACTTTTACATAATTATCTATGATCTGTGTCTTTAAATTATTATCAAAATTAGAAGCTCCTATTATATCTAAATTTTGTTGAAAATTATGATTTATACTATTTTTTACCATGCTCGTATCATTTATTACTTGATTTACTTCTCTTTTTTTCTCTTAAATCTTTCAAATTAAAATAATTAATTATATTCATCCTAACGGTATTCTGTTTATTATATTTTTTTTAACATTCTTATTCTTGATTTATTAACCTTAATCATCTATTATAAACTTTATATTCTTTCATCTATAGTATAAGAAGGATTTAACTCAAAAGTTTCTATAAATATTTTTATCCTTTTTCTCTTTTTAATTATTCTAATAACTGATGATTATAATGAATTATATTATTTATTTTTGTTTGAGTTTCACTAACTTGTTTTCTTAATCTTTCCATTAGAATTTAAGAAATTCAAACAATTTTATTTTAAAAAGTATTATTTCTTTTCATCTATTCTTTAGCATGCAAGATTTCAGAATAAGAAATAGAGTTGAAAACTATAGCCATAAACTAACAGATATCAGGATTTCGATATACCTTTTAAATCTCATTTAGCGGTATACTATGCTTCCTTCAATGCTGCTAGACTCATGTTATCAATAATTTCTGATAACAGTTCATCCATGGACTGTAGATGTTCCGATCGAGTTAAGCTAAATTTTCTCCAAACTTGCCCTGGCTTCACTCAAACATGGGCTTGGAACCATTAGGAGATACTACTAAAAGATATTCAACTAGCAACAAAGATGTTAACATGTGAATTTTCTAATAAGGATTTGTAATATTCGAGTGATTCGACTCTCTAAGTTTATTGAAAATAATTTTCTATATTTTTTACTGGATTGCAACTGCTAAATATAAGGTTACCTAGAAAAAATAATTGTTGAAATTTAGAATTTAATTTATGAATAAAAATTACAAAAAGGTAGGCAGGCCAAAAGCTTTAAGAGAATCTCAAAATAAAGCTTGGGTTTTTGGCTATGCCTATTACATTTGCATAAGGGGTTTTTTTATAAAGGTCGAACCCTGTCTCTATTGTATTATTGATTTACATTATTACAATCTATCATTGCTCTAGTGCATCATTATTTACTTCAGTGTTTCTATCTTCCTTCTTCATTTATTCTTGATTTTCTTTACAGGGGGTCCAGTTCTATCAGACCTTTCTGTTACTTTTTCTTTCGATGGTTAGAAATTTATTTTTTATCAACTTTTTGAAAAGTTCTCTTGTCCCTTTTGTCATTGGGAGATTGCCTTCAATAATGGTATCTATATAACCTTCAAGGAGATATAGTTGATGCCATTCTATAGCAGGATTAGTGATAAGGATATTATCTTGATAAATGATGTAATAGTTTTTATTGTCTGTTAAAATTTATTTTAATGCTCTGATGTTGGTTTCAATATTCTTCATTCTCATCTCTGGGATATTATTAAGAATTAATGGATGTAAATCGAAGATCTTCGGATCTTCTGGAATGATTTCTTGTCTAGTAGTGCCTATTTTAATGAAAGTTTATGTGAAAATTTTTATATTTTTAACATCATCCCATTCAGGAATAATGCTAAAAATACAGATATAAATTTTATTTAATTTAGTAATTCCATTAAAAATCTCAATTTGAGATTTAATAATTTCTGGTAGATGTTGAATTTCTTCCAAATTGTCTATAGGATAGATGGTATGAATGAGTCCAAAACAGTAGAATTTTTGGACCGTTATTGGTTCTGCTTCTTTTCTAATAATTGCTTTATCGTAGATTTCAATAATCAAAATAGTGTTAATTCCAACCGTATTATTGACCTTTGCTAGATATTTCAGAGTTTTGAAAAAATCTTATTCCCATTGCTTCCTGATTTTTGTATTATTTAGATGTAGCGCCCCAAAAATTCGGATGGATTATAGTGGATAAATAGTACCAATTTGTAAGGATTAATTATGAAGATTTCAATATGAGTTAGTATTATATTCGGGTTTTAATTTAATAATTATTAATTAAAACATATTATGAAAATTAAGATAAAATAATAAGAATAATTCATATTTTAATTAAAGTTGAGTAGATAATTTAAGACATATCTAGAAAATAAAAAGAAGAAAGAAAAGATAATTGGTGAGATTTTAAAAGGGATGTGTGGTTGAGATTTAAAGAGAAATAGTGGGTTTTAATAGAAATGTGTGGTTTTGAGGGGAGAAAAAGGAAAATAAAAAAAAAGAAAGAGAAAGAGGAGAAGGGAGTGGGGATCGGGGAAGAGAAGGAGAGACGGAGGGGAGGCGCTGGCGCCGATCAACGGCGCTCTGGCCGGCGATCGGTGCGGCTGCCACCACCTCGGCCACCGGCCTTTCTCTCTTCGCCGTTCCTTCCCTCCGGCGGTGCTTGCATGGTGTTCTTTTTTCTTCTTTCTTCTTCTCTATGGTCGGATCGGTTTTCTCGTCGCTCCGGTGTCCAGCGGCGGTGGTTGGTGTCACGGAGACCACCGAAAAACCCCTTGAGGTGAGGCGGATCTTTTGGTGCCCGCCGATCGTCCTTACTCGTCGGCAAAGTGGAGATCGAAGCTTGTGGCAGTCGGCAGTTCTAGGCAGCTTTTCGACCAAACCACGATGCCTTGGGACGCGTGAAGGCCACCGGAGGGGTCCTAGCGGCTCTGACAGCATGTGGGCAGCTCCGGTGGAGCTCCGGCGAGCCTCCGACGAGTCTCCGGCGAGGCAGAATAGAGAGAGGGCATTCTGGGCTTCAATTACGGTATGGGATACTGAAATTTCCTCTGTGAAAATTTAGTTAAGTTAACTTGGAAATTGATTGTATGTGTAAAAGTTTATCTTAAGTGTTTATATTAACAGAGTATAGGAATTAGACTAAGAATTTGATTTCTCATATAATGTTGAAGTAAGTTTGGTTAATTGTTATGTTTGATATTCACTTTGCATATATTGGACTTATATAAGAAACTGATAAACTGTAAAGGTAAATGAATCATAGTGTTGGTGAGAAAATTGTTTTGAAAGTGTAATAGTTAAAGTGCATATAGTTAGGCTGAACTAGGCGAGATAGAGTTTGAGCTTAATTTGATTTGAGTTTTAATGGCTTAAATGGATTGATTTCAAGGCTTAAGGATATGAAAAATTAAAATATGCTTGAGATGAGAAATGAATAGAAAACTTAATGGAAGAAATTGTAAATTTGTCGAGTAATTGATTTATTTCTTGTTATCATGAATGATTGAACTTATTATACAGGTGTCACAGGAATTATATGTAAATGCTTAAGGCATGTAAAAGTTATTGATAGATCTTGAAGATAATAATTGATAGCGAGCTTAAGATGTGATTTGAGGAGAATTTCAATTAAAAGTCATGATAAAATGTGAGATTTATTTAAGGAAATAAATTGTACATTATAAGTAATATAGTCTTCTTGATTACTTAAGTGTGATATATCATATAGTAAAAATTCACTATGTTATGATGTTGAGAGAAATATGACAGCTAAATGTTATGCATTTCCACATGTTGGTTTAAATCTATATGTGTTGTCAGATTATGCATCTAGATAGTTAGTTATGATATTGAACTTATATGTATGTATAGATGTTAAGATAATATGTAATGGCATAAGGATATATGGATTTACTCTATGATTATATGGTTTGATAACATGATAATAAAGTAATATGTCGCTGTTGGAATAATAAGAATTTATGTTCAATAGTCATAGTTGCTATCATTTCATACTTGCTAGTTTAGTAAAAGACAGGTGACTAGAATAGGACGGTTAAAGTCTTAATACATCAGTAATTGATCAAGTTAAAAAGACAAACATAAAAGGTTACTCTTTGGAGATAGTTAAAGCTAAGTAAAGTTTTATTATCATTTCTTGCTGTAAAATTTATACAAGTATTGGGTTATACAGTATTTTAACTTCATATATGCTATTATTATTTAAAATGCATTTTGCTAAGGTATTAAACAAAGAAGTTATTTGATACGTAAGAGATCATGATAGAGTAAAAAAATGATTATTTGGAATTTAATATACGATAATTGAAGATTATAATGTCATAATACAAAACAAGTGAGAATGTAACTAGTATAGTAGTAGGCTATTAGTATAAATGTGATACAAACATGTAAGGAATGGAAATACCCTAAAATATAATGAATTGAGAAATATTATGAAATACTTGTTTCTTTATGTTTAATACTTGAATAACACAAATGAAGATCATTATTATAAATGGAATAGACATAGTTTTATGTTTACGCTCTTAGGGTATCATGAGAAGATCGACGATTAAATGCTATGCACTTACATGTGTTTGCTTTAATAAATTGGTGTTTTAAGATTATGTATTTAGATATGTGATTATGACATCAAACTTATATGCATCTATAGGCGCTAAAACAATATGAAATGGTGTAGGTAGACATTGATCTCAGATTTGTAACTGAATATATATATTTGCGGTATTAGTTGAGTATATATGTGATGATTAAATTGAGCACTATAGAGCAGGTGAGATGGCTATAACGAACCATGCAGGTACGTCTTTTTGAAATGACTATGTGTTTATGTGCTGATTTAGACGCTCATAGTGGATGTGATTATATATGATTTCATTTTTATGAAAGCAGTCTAGTAATGCATAAACTATTATGACAAGTATAAGTATTGTTAATATATGGCTATTAGAAAATTTGAAAGTAATTTGAAAGAGTGTATATTAAGTAAACTCCTTTTGATGACTGAAGAGTAATATAAAAAGAAATTGCTGAATTATTGTGAAATAATTCACGACATAAGTGAATGATGGTTCATAAACTGTACAAAAATATTGCATGTTCTGAATAAATGTATTATCTGGGTTGAAATGATGATAAAGTTGATAAATGTACTGAAAGCAAGTGATCTTTTACGCCCTTAGAAAATAGTCTGGCAGTAAAACTAACTCAGGATATAATTGGCTGGCCATAGGGATTCTGTACCGTGGTGCAAGTCATGGCGACTTGCTTAGTTATGGTAGGATCACTGATCTCCATAGCTTCTGTTTGTATCTGGTATTTGCTACGTGAAAAAATGGTCTTTGAGATCATTTTTCAGTCTGTTTGTGGCCCATGGGGTCCACATCCCGTATATCCAGTTTGAGTATTTCTGTCGGTACTGTTCTAGGGGCATTAATATGAAAATAAGTTAAAAAGTATAAAAGATAAGAAATGTTATAGTTCGAAATTAATGTGCATAAGAATTATTCTCTTGTATAAGTACATCAAATGGATAATAAATTGAAAGTTATAATATTGATAAGCATGTGATCATTTAATTTTATATAAGCATTATGTATCTATATATTTATGTATAGGTATGTATATCACTCTGATATCGATCAAGTATATAAGGTATGGCACACTATGGTATTAAGTGTTATATTGTTAACCTTGTTAAGATTATTTAATGATTTCATGAAAGTGAATTTAGATTGCATACTATGTTTTAAATGATGTAGATGTATGAAAGAAATATGCCGGATGTCTTTTGTGGTAGCAATGAGTGATGCATTGATCACTGAGTTATTAAATTTTATTGCCTATGTAAGTAAGATGTTCTGTTGCTTATGCTTGTGATTTATTATTGAACGTAAAAACTGGGATCTAAGATAATTGAAGGTATCTATTAAGAGTGTTATTAACTTTGTATTTGTATAATTGATATTACATGTTTGAAAGATTATCTTTAGATTATTTTGTCCCCACTAAGCTTTATAGCTTAGCACGGATTTTGTTATCCATGTAGGTAGCGGGATAGATTTGTTTTTGGTTAGACAGCGGCTTCGGCTCAACCATCAGAAGAAGGGATTTAGGTCCGAGCAATTCATCCTTTGAGGTTCACAGATGTAGCGAGGCGATCTTTAATGTAAATTGTTTCTATTTTGAAGTATTATAGTGACTTAAGAGTATAATTTGTATTATTGACTTATCTTAGGAATTGTGATTAATAATGAGAATGGATGAATGAGATGCTTGATGAAATTATTTTTGTATTGTTGTGCCCCTGATGGGCTGAGAAAATTGTCTGATTTTCAGGTGGATTAGATAAGTTTTTAGACGTTATATTGCCAGATTTTTATTTGGTAATTAGTCATTTGGATAATTATAGCTTTATCGGCTTATTTAATTTATAAGTATTTCTTTTTGGACAAGTCTAGGTCGATGGGATAGTTAAGATTCAAAAGAAAAATCTTGCTGATTTTGGAATTGTCACTCAGTGCAATGCTCCTCAAAGAGTCAATGACCAGTATCCGACAAATGGTCCTTGAAAAAAAAATAAAATTTCCAACTTATCACTTGTTTCGGTTAGACTGTTCAGCAAGGGTGTTACATTAGATGAAATCTCTCATCATCATTCCATTGTTGAGATGATAATGAAATATCTTTGGGAGTTATCAATCGAGAATTAATATTTCCAATTGAAGTAAATCCCAAATTTTTTGAAGTTACTTCCTGAGATGATTCTGAACTGTCCAAAAATTGAACAGAACATCTAATCATCATATTTCTCAATATTTCTTTCTTAGCTGTAATACCAAAAATAGTAATTTTTTGTGAACTAGTGATTTTTTCCTTAGATTCCTTTTGACACAGAAGCGTCTGTGCATAATTCGTAGATATTTGACTAATCTCATCATTTATTTCTATAATACAAGATATCACATTTTTTATAAATTCCATTACTTTTCTTTTCTCTGCAATGAGTTTAGAATCTCTTTTTACATTTCTATCCATTATATTCCTGCAATAAAATGGTTAAGTTTCTTCTTTAAATATTGGTCTGCTTAAAAGATCTGCCAATACATTATCATTTCCTGAAATATACTCAATATCAAAATTGAAGTTAGTAAAATATTCTTGCCATCTCATTTTCCTTCTTTGAGCAAATTTATCATTATAATTTTTTGTAATAAAAGATTTTACCTGAGTATTATATGTTTTAACTGTAAATCTTTTTGGTAATAAAACTGATTCAAATTTCTCTATAGTGTATTTTATTGCCAATAGTTCTTTTTCATTATTATGATAATTCTTTTCTAAATCTTTAAATATTTCTGAAGTATATCCATAAATTTTCTTTCCATATTTACTTTTTAAGATCGCTTCCCAGTGGTCATCTGAGGCATCTGTTTCTAATAATAATTCTTTATTTTCTTCTGGTAAGGATAGTTTTGGTAATTATTTACAATACTTTTTAATTTCTTTTACTGCTTTAGTGTCAGCATCTGTCTATATCTAAGGCTTATCTCCTTTTAATTTATCTTGTAATACTTTTCTCTTTTTAGCGCACTTTTGTATAAAGTCGCTTGTATATGTGACATGTCCTAAAAATTGTTGGATCATTTTTTTGCTTTTTAGTTGATTTGAAAATTTTAATAAAGATTCTGTTATATGTGGTTGTAATTCAATTTCTCCTTTTGATATAGTGAACCCTAAAAATTCTATTTTTCTTTTTGCTATATCTGATTTTTCTTTTGACAACATAAATCCATGTTTGATACATCTTAATAAAAATTATTTTTATATGTTTATAGTATTTTTCACTAAAAATAATTATATCATTAATATAGACTAAACAAAAATGTCTTAAATCTTTAAACATATCATCCATTTTTCTTTGAAATAATTGAGGGACATTACAGAGTCCAAATGACATTACTAACCATTCATAATGTCCTCTTGGTGTATTAAAAGCTGTAGATTTTTTACTTTTTGGACGTATTTTTATTTACCAAAATTTTGATTTACAATCAAATTTTGAGTACCATATTTTTCCTTTTATACTATTTATGGCAATTTCTTTATTAGGTATTAAATAACCATCGAATTTTGTTGTTGCAGTAAGTTTTTTATAATTTATCACCATTCTAGGTTTATTTCTTTTTATTTCTGCATGATTCCTAACCATAAAGGCTGGATTACTATATGGACTTTTACTTGATTTAATAAGTTGTCTTTCTAATAATTTTTTTATCTGTTTATCAAATTCCTCTTCATCTTCTTCACTATAAAACATCATTTTACTCCTTATAGGTATTTTATGTTTTAATTTTATTAAAGCGTATATTCCATTTCTCCCATTTTTCTATAGGATTTGTTCCTATATATTTATCTAACAAGAAGATAATTTCTTTTAAATTTGTAAAATTTTCTATAATTTAATTATTGGTATCATATTTTCTTATGCGTTCTTTTTCTATATTCTCACCACGGTTCGCTGTGTGAGAGATGAGGGGTGAAGATTTTCATTTAAATGCTGAATGAAGTATAGGATAAATAATTTTATGCTTACAAGGAGTAGTTAATCGTATATATTGAGATCCAATACTTAAAGGATAATAGTTTGTTAACCAATCTTTTTCTAATAAAATATCACATTTAGATTTGTAGATTGAAAGGTGTTAGGTATTTGAAGTATATTGGACTGTATTTGGATTACTACATTTTCACTTATTAAATCATATTTAGTAGTATTGCCAGATATATCGATTTTTATTTTATAATTATTAATTTTCTTCCATAAATTTTCTGAAAAAATATATGGCTGTGCTAACGTTATTGCAGATCCTGTATCTATTAAAGTATAATATGAAGTTGTATGATAATCTTTGTAAATTATTTCTATGTTGATGTAAATACTATATGGGCTAGTCTCTACTCCTTGCAATTTTGTATTGATTTTCATTATATGTAAAGGTGATATTTTTATCAGTAATATTATATGGAGTCATATTTTCTAAAAAATCTAATCCCAATAAAATTGGTATCTGTGTGGATGATATTATGTCCATATTTATTTCCATTGGTATAATTACTATTTTTTCTCTTATATCTGTTAATGCTAAATTTATTTTTACATATTTATTAATTGTATGTTTCTGTCTTGAATAATCTAAAATTCATAACCTTCATCTAAACTATATTTTGTAAATGAAAAGATTAAACTTTCGTTTATATGGCTCTTTGCTACTCTATTATCTATTAATGTTTTTAATAGTTTACATTCTACTCCAATATCTAATTCAAATTCTATATAATATTGTTTTGTTTTTAAAGATTATCTTAAATCAATGCTTCTTCTAGATTGAATATGTATTTTTTTCTTGTTCATCTATTAATAGTGATTTATTTTCTTTATGTATATTTTCCTTGGAACTTTCTCCTGAATATATTAATAATCTTTCTCCTACATGTTGTATTCTGGATGTAATTCCTATATTCTTATTTCTTTGCCTTAAGTCCATTGTTAATTCATCTAAAATTGTCATACTTGATGGAGTTAATTTTCTTGGTGGTATATATTCAACTAAATCAGAGAATGTATCATCTATGTCAACTTATAATCGTATATTATTCTTTTATAATTTCTTATGATGACTTGTAGTAAATGCAAATATTGTTCTATAAGTTACTGAAAATACTTTTGATCCACTTATCATTTCAATTCTATATAATTTATGATATAAATTGAGGGTTTAATCTATATTTTTATCTCGTAAACTTACTAAAAAGTATGGTATTATTGTAAATTTTAATTTTTTTATATACTAAATTTTCTGATACAGCTCCTAATAGGATATCTATTGGGTCATTTAATATTCTATTATCAATACAAAATAATTAAATAGGACTATCTATTCCTTATCTAAAATGTACTGTGATTATTATTTGTATTGCTCCTAAATATATATTTTTATCTTTATTTTTATTTGGTAATTTAGATAAAGTTTTATTTATTTTATCCTTATTAATTAATGGTATTATTGTGTTTCTTTTAGCTTGATATATCTCTATAGCTGACTCATAATGCTTAGCAATATATGTTGCTTTAAATAATTTATTAAATCATTTTCTTTTAAATATATCTTCCTCTTTAATGCTTAATCTATGATTATTTAATTGACTGAAATTTTCTTCATCAAATATTTTATTATAACTAAAAATATTATTATTATTATCTATAATTTAATGATCTTCGTTATCTAAACTCATTTTTTTTTTCAATTTTTGTTTCTTAGTCAACTTCAGAATTTGATCCTATTTCATTTTCTAATTCTGAATAATTATCTGAATTATAATTTTTTGAATTATATTGAGAATCTATTTCATATATACTTGTATTCTCTAATATTTCACTAAGTTATATTGGTTCATAATTTTATTTTATTAAATCTTTATATATTTTATATGCTTTATGGTTTTCTTTGTTTCGTCGTTTAGGACATTCATTTGAATAGTGTCATTTTTATTTACATATCCAACAAGTACATTTTTTAGGATTTTTCTTACTATATTTTCAATTTTTTCTGAAATATCTTCCTTTATTAAATTTATTCTTAAAAGGTTTAAACTTTTTTTTTATATAAATTTTTAAACTTTGGTTTATAATTTTTTTCTTTTTGATATTTTATATTTATTATATCTTATATTTCTATCATAACATCCTCAATGTGTTGCTTCAGCTAAAATTGGACAACATAATCCTCCTTTAACTGGTCTTTTTAATTTTATTTTTTATATACTTGATTACACATTTCGTTTATTCTTTTAAATATATATGTTTGATAAGATACTAATGTTCCTTCTAATATTTCATTATTATTTTGGATTTCATTGAATAATTTTAATCCCCATGATTTTGATAATTTAGTTATATGATATTGTTTTAATAATTTAATTTTTGATCTTTGTAGTATATCTGTCTTTGCTATGTTATAGTAATATTTATTAATTCACATGTATATTGTTTTAAATAATAAATATTACATATCTTTAGATTTTATATTTTTCATAATTTTTCTTGACCTATTTTTTTTACTAAATCTGTTGGATCTAACCAGTAATCTCTTATAAATTCTCTTTTAATAGTAAATTCAAATCTTTGCAAAAGATCTTTTTATAATATCTGTTACTATAAAATTTTCGTTATTTAATCTATATTTTATAGTTTATCTATCTTCTATTCTAATAGCATTCCACCATTTATCTACATTTCCTGTTATTGTATTAATTAAAAAATTACGTGCTCTTTATATATCGTATCCATATAATAATATTGATAGATTATTTATTTTTATCCATTTTCAATTTCTTTTTGTATATCTTCTACATAGTCTATATCCAATAGTATTCCATTTGGATAGACAGCTTCTGTCTTGGTTGTTTTTATTATAAATTTAGAATTATTATACATTGGTCTTTGCCTAGGAGATTTTCTTTTATATTTATCATATTCCCCTGTACCTATATTTCCTTTTATTACTTTTTCTTCGAGTTCATTTATTATTCCAGAATATTCTCATGTTTCTATTTTTGTTTGAGTGGTTGTTGGATTAACATTCATTTTTAAATTTTCTAAATCATAGGTTAAATTTAACATGTCATCTTCATTTATTTCATTATTTCCATATAACTTTAATCCTTCTTCTATAGTTAACATACGAGTTTTTATAGTTACTCCTTCTTGGGTATGTTCTTTTAGTTTTTCTTTTCCTTATTCTATTTTTTTCTATTGTAGTTTTTAATTCTCCAACTTCATCTTTAATTTATTTTAACATATTAAATATTTTATCCATTTTATCTTCAGTATTTTCTTGTTTGGATTTTTGAAATATATTAGATGGTAAACTTAAACTTTCTTCACCGTATTTATCATCTCCATATAAAGTACTTGGAAGACTATATGCCTTATTATTTATTTTTTTAATATTCTAATTTAAAATTTTTTAAATTATTATTTATCTGATAAAATTGTTCGTTACATGTATATCTATTTATATTTCTTATTTCTTTCATTTAATTCATTTATTATATCCCATTTTCCTTGCTATATGTTTTAAATAATTTTCTATTTGATTTAGTGTATTTACAACTTGATTTTCTAAATTTAATTCACTTAATATTCGATATTTAATTAATTCTAAATCTTCTATATTTTCTATTTTACTTAATAAATTTTTTATTTTATCAAGCATTAGGACTTAATTGAACTTTAATTTTTTGTATTAATTTTATATTTGTCATATTTATATTATCGATTTTTTCTAACTGTTTGATTAAGTCTGTATCTTCTTTATTTAATTTGTTTAATATAGATTTATTCATTTATTAATTATTTTGGGATTTTTATGTAATTTGTAGATACTTTATGTATGCTATAAGTTATGTATGAAGTTTGATTAAATAAAATGGGGTATTTTTGAAAATTATATAAAAAAGAGGTATTTGACACAATTATCTCACGTTTATTATGAGTTGAACTATCATGGGCTTTTGTTCGTCTTTATTTTGCTTGAAGGCCCAAAAATCCAAATCATAGGCATAACACCTAATAATTTTAAAACAAAAGGCTTTTAATTATTTTTTTAACCTTTTCTCATATTTATGGATTTTTTTCTGAACTTTTTCAAACAATAGAAAATGACCATATTTTGAATTAAAATTTGGTATGCGAATGCAAGTACTATGCACAAATTTGAACCGTTTGATCAAGAATGAAAATTTGATCAGCTGCAAAATTCCTGACATGAGAGAATCTAACTCGCCAATATATACTGCAAAATTATTAAACTAAATTAGTAAAATAAAAACGAAACACATTAAGGAGACATGCCCTTGATAGAAAAACAATTTAGATATTACTCCCTAATTTGTTTTCAAGAGGTTTGATATTTTACATTATTTTTTATTTTAGTAATTTAATTTAATAATATATATTGATAATTTAGCTAAATATATTTGGTTTCTTTAAATAAAAAATAAACAAAATTTAATATCTATCATATTTATAGATTAACTAATATGCCTTTGATCAAGATGTTGCATTTAAATGGCATGGGGGTGATCACAAAATATATATAGCACTGACTTCTTGCTAACTAACTAAGACATACTGTTTCTTTTGCTAACTTATAATAACTCCATACAAATTTTTGTTTAAATCTCCGTTGATGAATTTCTAATAATATCATTCACTTCAACAAGCGATTCAGTTGAAATGGGAGTACAAGTTGTATGGACTCTTTAGAATTAACCAAAAAAAGAATATTTATTACTATTACTATTATTTTTATATCAAAATCACATTCCTTTTTATATACAATGTTGACTTTTGGCATCATAAGTTTGATGTAATGCATTTCTACCCAAAATGGTGAAATAAAAATCATATTTACTTAAGAGGCTGACGTACTCTTTTGCACTTCACTATATGTCTTAACCTATAAATGGAATTTGCTTCAAAAAAAGAAAAAGAAAATGGAGTTGAGGTATCCAATTTTAGGTATTAATGAACAAATAGTGGTTGCATATATGTTTATATACAATAACTGTAAGCCATAAATATTCGTTTTATAACCAAGCTTTTGTACTTCAACAACTATCCATATCAAGAAATCAGTTCTTCTTTTTCACATTAATTTGGCCACTCTTATAAGTGCATACCTACCCTTATCCTACATTATTTCTTTTTTATCTATATATTTATCAACAGTATAGAGTTTACACGTGCATACAAGCAATGCAAACATTAAATGTCGAAACCATTTTTAATTGTTAGGACAGAGTTTGGCGGCCAATAAGTATAGGGACTTTCTAAAGTAATTATTTTTTAAATGTAATACAAAATAAAATAAAAACTAAAGTAATTTTAGCGAAATAAGGAATATAATACGATCGAAAACAAACAGAATTTAGAGTCCCTTTTCTCCACCTTACTTTTCTTAATGGAGATTATTTCATTTGAGAAATGGATCTCTCATATCAGATTAGAGATCTATTGTTTATTTGTCATTTGACAGAAAAAAAGAAAAAAGTAATTTTTATTTTTTTAAATTGTACAACGGGCATAATTTTTCCAATTTGAACATTAAGAGTAAATTTATCGTCATTTAGCCAACTTTCTTTTAAGATTTTTTTTAAAAAAAATCCAATATACCATCAACCCGCATTCAACAATTTTCACACAAATGTACATCTCTAAATTTTTCAAATTAGATTCCATTTTTTTTTTGTTCAGCTCGAAAAAACGGATTCAAATTTGACAATTTCACAATGCTTGCTGAATTATCGTTACTCATATTATTTTTTTTTTCTGTGAACCTCATTTAAATTTTATTGATGTCCATTAATTAAAAAAAAGAAATAAAAGTATATTCTTTCATATTTAAAGCCTTTGATTTGGTCAGGTTGATCGGTTTAACCCAAATATTGAACAGTCCTATTAAAAGGTGTCAATTTGACCCTGAATGAACAATATGGTACCATTAAAGAGGAATTTGTAGGCTACCAAAGCCCACTATCGCTTATACTATTTTATTTTCTTTATAATTTTATAAAAAATTTGTTGAAATTAACACTCGCTTTACGTCGGCTATTGAAATGAATATCTAATTGTATAGGAAAACAATATTTAAAAAAAAATAAAAATTGAGTATAAAAAAGTAAAATGAGAAAAGCTAACAAATACTTATTTCTTTCTCAAACATTGCAAAGGGAAATGAAATCGCAGATGACAACAACAATTTAAGACAATGTCCAGATTGGAATCTCACTTCGTAAGGATGCTATATATGCTCTGAATATCTTAAAATAAAACTTCATTCTATTAATATTGGGATTAATTATAATTAAATGATTTGGGACAATTAAGAGACAGCCAAATCACTTAAATTAGGCGTATAATTATGAAGTGGTGCTTTTCACTTTGAAATGAAAAATTGTACGAAAATTAATTGGAGATTAGGTGAGGTGTGCCATATCTTCACAACCACTTATAAAATTAATGCTACTCACAGACATAGTTTTTGTGATGTACCAATTTTGAGTCTAAATACACCTATCCCAAATCTTAACAAAGCTTCCATTTTCACAACATTATACATTATATTATACTATTGTTTCTTCTATTACCCTTTTATTTTCTTATAAGAAATGGCAATCAAAGAAAGATATATTATATTTATTCCAAAAAAAAAAAGAAAGAAATATTTTATAATTAATCATGAATTATTGCTAGTCTTATTAACTAAATTGGGTCGCTTTCATAAGATTTACCAACTAAAAATAAACCCATAATTAACAAATGATGAATTCAAATGTTACATTAAGAAATAATCATTTCAAAATGATAAAATTATTTTTCTGAAATGTTTAAACATTTTTCAAATCTCATTTATAGTCTATTGTATAAACTTTTATTTCATATTACAATATTTTTTTCCAAATAATTTGATATTTTAAAATTTTATTATTTGTATATTTAACAATAAAATCCTTTTTATTATAATTATATTATCAATTTAATTTTTTTGGTTGGATAAGATAAGATTTGTTTTTAAAATTAAAAAAAATATTTAGTTTTATTCATAAATCATTTGAAAATAAAAATCTGATATCTATTTTTAATTTAATTTCTTACCGACTTTTTAATTTTAAAGATCATAATATAAGTAGCAAAATAGACAGAAATCTTAAAACACTAGATACTAAAAGTATCAACAATAGACACCCACAAGTATCAACACTAGCAGTTACATTCACTATCCCTCATAGGCATGCCTATCTATCCACTTCTATATATAATTCAGGCTTTACTAAATTGTTAAACATTTAAAAGTAATATTCATCATATATTTAATGTACTAACATTAATGCACTTCAAAACACACAATTACATCACTATATTGTGTCATTCATATTCCATGGGTTATTAAATTGTACTTCAATTATTTTGAAGTAGATACATGCATACTCATAAACTAATTTTGATACAATCTTTTATATATTTTTATGTTTATCAATCATATATGCTTGTATTTTAAGGCCTATTATGTTCAGTTATGGAAGCATTACATAGGGGTAGCCTACTATAGCGAAAAAATAGAGAAAAATAGGCAAGCATAGGGGACAAACACTTGTTGTCACGCTCGCGGCAAGTATCGTGCTCGCGACAGAGGGCGATGGCCCAAATGATGGTTCCTCTAGTCACAAAATCCTGTAAACTAGTTAAGAAAATCAACCTGTACCTCAATTTAAGCATACCAAACAACTTTTTCTGACAAAGTTGTCTTTTACAAAGTTTTATCTCTATGTTTCTAGTTTTTAAAACACCAAAAATCACTCCATTATGACTTCTAAATCTCAAGATATCACTAAAATATTACTAACTGCTCACAAGTGACGGACAGCAGGAGTCTGTCAAATTCAAGCGAAATTTCGAGCATCTTACAGGCAGATTTAGGTCTTGATTTCTTCTACAAAGTTTTATAGCTGTGTCTTAACTTTAATTTTCAACTAAAATAACCTCAATCCAACATCTACATAGGGAGTTGTGCCGTTTTTATCCAGACTAGTCAAGTGACACTTAAGCAGATTTTCACTATGAGATTCTTTAAGACATAAACTATTTTTTTCATGCATCTAATCATCATTCAAGAGCTCTAACATCAATAATAGAACCTCTATAACACATAAATCAATTTAAATTAATAAAATAAATAACAAAGAAAAAAAAAACTCCCAAACCTCTATGAAGCTTCGCTCCTTTCTTTTCACTCTTCTCCTTTCTTCTCTTTACCCTTGCTTGATTGTCCTTCAAATAACATAGTTTTAGACATGTAAATACTCATATATTCTCTTGAATCCACAGGATGGAGAAAGTAAGGGAAGCTTGTTACCTTAATTTAGCCTAAACACTAAATTCTCTTTCTTCCAATGGCTTGAACCTAACTTAGGGATTATAGGAGCTTTCTTTTCTTTTAAGAGAAAATGAGGAAAGGAATGGCTGCCTAAACCCACAAAGTGGCCGGCCATTCCAATAAAAAATCCCTCAATTTTCTTCTTCCTTCAAGAGCCATCTAGAGTTTTTAGGTGTTATTGTGTCATTGGCCCACTTGTTTAGCTAACAATAATTGCACTTTGCTCCTTGATTTATATCCAATTATCATTTACTCCTCTAAACTTACAATTCTACTTTGCAATTAAACCCCTCACTAATCCTTTCACTCTAATTAAGCATATGTGCAATTCATTTTAAAAGAAATTCATATGCCCCCCCTTTTTTTTAGACAATTTCCTTTAGGTCTCACTTACAATGCATTAGCTAATCAGTTCTATATTGGTCATAATATCAGTTAAACATGCATACATTATTCTAGGGTATATATTGGGGCCTTACAAACTTTATCGACGGAATTTAGCGATGAAATCGGAAAAACTGTCGTTAAATTGACGCCAATATTACGCAGCTAAAATTATATACAAAATTTACCGATGGAATGTTTAATTTTCCTATGGAATTCAATCCGTAGATAAATTACCTACGAAAATTGAATTCCATAAGAAAATTACCGACGGAATGTTATGTTATAAATTTTAATGATTAACCGAAAAATATTAATTAACCAAATCGAAAAATCGAAATCGATGAACTGGTTAATCGAAATCGATGAACTTGTTAATCGAATACAACGGACTGATTAATAATTAATAATTTTAAAAAATTAATATTAAAAAATTGATTAATTTTTTTACTAATAAATCGATTAACCAATTTATGTTCATCTTTACTAATAAGGTTTAAATGCGTGCCTCCAAATTACTTGTAGCTGTCTTTTAAGGTATTATATTTTAAATCTTTTTATGATATCCTCTTTTTTTCTAGTGTAGAAAAATAAAATAATCTTCAGATTTTATGTCAGAAGTTCCAAGTCTTTTATCTGTAAAAATAATATTTTATTTTTATAATAATAAAAAAAAGAGAGAGAAAGTAAATATTTTATTATTACCTTTTTAACCATTTAAAAGAAAATGAAAAGGTCTAAAAGAAAATAAAGGTTTCCACTTGGGCTGAATCCTTTTTCATATACTTCCCCTGGGTGCCAAAAGCATAATGATGGGCCCATAATATTATTAGATATATCTCCTGAATGTAGGACCCACTCAGGAGACAAAACAATAGAAGCTGGTATTTCCACGTGGCCCCGCAAAACTGCCTGTCTTTTTGGTTTCTTGATATTAAATGTGTAAAAAAAAACAAATAAAAAAATTATTATAAATTTTAATATATTGCTTCAACCTTATGAAGAAAAACAAATTATTATAGGAATAGACTAGAGGCACCCATTAATCCTACACTATATATACATATAACTCTCTCTCTCTCTCTCCCCCAATTCCATATTATCCATATTCAATAATTTATTTTCCACAATTCAAGAAATTGAATTTCCATGGCTGATTTCTCACTAGATGCCCAAGCTTTCAAACCTTCATTTCCACTACTGGATATTACTGATCCAAACATAGAATCCATAAACAACCAAAACTTACTGCTTGATAATTCAAACTTTTTCAGTAATTTCCACAGTTTGATGCCTTTCTCCAGTGACAACTTCTTGAACCATCAAATTATACCAGCAGAATTCCCTGGACATTTAGCTGAGAATCTTCCTTCTATTTTCCATCAAAACAATCAGAATTTTATGCCACTTTCTTCTCATCGACATCCTATTTCTACTCCTGGATTGCAAACTGAAACCAAGAAAAGAAAATCAATGGATTTATCAGAAAGTAGTTCCATGAACTCAGCTCCAGTTTTTTCTCACAATGCCAAAGGGAAAAATGTAAGTAAATTCAATATTTTCCTTTAATTATTAATTTTTGGAAATTTTTTTGAGTTATATACTTTTAACAGACTTCAAGAAGAGGAAAGAGAGCGAAAGGGAAAGAAGACGAAGAGAAACCAAAAGAAGTTGTTCATGTTAGAGCTAGAAGAGGGCAAGCCACTGATAGCCATAGTTTAGCAGAAAGGGTATATAATTAAATAATAATTGAACCAATTTTTTGTAAATTAATTAGTTCCTTTTTAATGAAAATAAAATGGGGATTAATTCAAATTTTAATCAGCCTTAATTACTGTATTAGTTTCTTGTATAACAGGTAAGACGAGGAAAAATTAATGAGAGACTACGATGCTTGCAAGATATTGTCCCTGGTTGCTACAAGGTATATATAGAATATATGTGTTCTTAATTCATACAGAAATTATAATAATAAAAAATAAATTCAACTAGTATTTATATATTCTAAAATTGATTTTTTTATGTTGCTAATATTTTATGGTTTATTGACTATTGAACAGGCTATGGGCATGGCAGTAATGCTAGATGAAATAATTAATTATGTTCAGTCCTTACAAAATCAAGTTGAGGTCAGTTTTTACATGCAAGTTGAAATGCATATTCTAATATTCTAACAAATTTTTTCTTTTATACATAATAAAATGATTTATTATTATTATTATTATTATTATTATTATTATTATTATTATTATTATTATTATTATTATTATTTTGTATATATATTTTCAGTTTCTATCCATGAAGCTCACTGCAGCAAGCACATTTTACGACTTCAATTCAGAGACAGATGCCATGGAAAAAATGCTGGTACTAAATTGATATATATAGACAAAAATAATAATTATATATGTGATTAAAAAAAATTAACATTGAATAATTTGATTGCCTATGCAGAGGGCGAAGGCAGAAGAGGCGAAAGAGATAGAGAGAGTTATGAAGGAAGAAAATGGAGGATTGAATAATAATAATAATAACAATACATATTATAATTAAACCCGGTCTCTTTGACCCATTCTCTGGATATTGGTCATTAGTTATTACAATGCAATTACAAAACACACTATAATTAATATTCCTTTTTCCCAATATTTCAACCATTTCATGTAGACTTCCACAAGTCACAATTGATTATACTTGTACAATTTACTCGTACCATGTGTGGGAAGTGAAGTTAATTAATTAATCAACTATTATTCGGATTAGCCATTTTAATTGTTTAATTTTTATATATTTTTGTAACCATTTTCTTTTTAATTAAATTCCATCACTTAAAATTATGTTTGATGCGATCAACGATGATATCACATACTCTTGTTTTCTTCACACATGAGATAATAATTTAATGTAATGAAAAGAAAATTACACTCGATCGATATAATTTGTGTAAAAACTAAAAACACATAATCTTTTATCACTTTACCAACCGTCATCCCATAGTTCGGCTTAATTGCTAGTTCAACAAAACTTATTTAGACTCGATTTATAAGTTTTTTCATAAATTAAGCGAATTAAAAAAATATTATATGGAAAAAAATACATGTAACATAATATTATTAATTTAATATAAAAATGATTAATTATTTACATGAATAATATAATATTAATATGGCAGATAATTATTGGACAACATAAGCACGTAAGTGATGGCGATGCCCATATCATCCAAAACAGTCTTAAGCATAAAAACGACATGATTAGATCCCATGTGAAGAAGATCAACGAAAAATGGGCCAATTATATAATATTTTTAATTAATTAATTAAGGCAATAATTATATTGGTTCACCTAGTAGTGAAGTTGATTGACATTGGCTTTCAATTTCCACTAAAAACGCTAAAATTTATATATAGTCTTGGTGAGCCTAATTCAAATTATGTTGATGATAGTCGACGACACAAGACCAATAGATTCTTTCTTCACTAATGTCCATGTCAATGATGTTATGTTTAATTAAATTATTAATTCCCATACCGATTAATTAATTTTAATTATATGTTACATGCTAATTTATTATAATGTTTTCTCTCATGAATATTCTCCAATTATCTAATTATTTAACCCATCCAATGTTTATATTAACTTATTAAATAGTTATGTTAATAATTTTAGGTTTTTCTTTTTTTTTTTGTTAAAAATGTAAATTATGCTCATTTAAGCCCTTTTCTTGAAGAACTTTTGAGAGAAATTAAATGAAAATTCATTTTTTAGGAATTTTTACGTTCCGAACTTAGTTTTTTTGGTTAGTATAACTATCTAATATTCGAAATTTACTAATTTGACTAATTTAAATTTGCACTAAGCAAGTTTACAAATGAGATAAAATGTTCCTTTACAAATATTTAAAAATGCTTCATTTTTAATACTCGAATTCGAAATCTCTACTTAAAAAATAAACGATTCTTACGATTACATCTCATATTTTGAAAATTCATACGGTGCTCTATAATCATTTCTAATGATATGTTTTATTAGTTTTCTTGAAAACTTAGATATAAACTAAATTTTTAGCTTAAATAAAGAGGCTAAGAAGTATATTATAGTTTGACCATCTGCTTTGGAGATTGTTTTTCGTGACTTCTAATAAAATTCAATATTTCTTACTTTTGATGTTACTTTGCACCTTTCGATAGCAGAAAAAGAAAAAACGACATTTTAGCCGAAGGTGGAGGTCCAATTTTACTATACATAAATACATATAATTAAAATGAAAATTTGTCCAGACAAGTTATGCATGTACCTTGAATGTGTAATGAATGGAGAAACGCATAATCCTATTTGTCCATGAAATTGGGTGCTAAAACTATGCTTTGATGTTTCATAGTACAAATTATAGCGCACGCATACTGTTTATCGAATGATCAAAGTATTTTGACCGTAGTAATCATAAAATTGAACAATACATAGCGTGATAAATCTGTTAACACTTTTTTTCTTTTAGTATCTTGTTTTTTAGTAAGAAAATGCCAACAGATTTTGTAATAAATGACACGTCACTAATTGAATCCACATAGAGCAACGGAACCCACTGATTAGATGGATACTTTAGATCTTCCGGATGTTGCCAATTCATTAAGTGAATGATTGGAGATGACAATTTATTTTATTTCATTTTGGCTTTTAAATGTTTTTCTTTATTATATTTTATATATATTTTAATAAGTGAAAGGGAAGAACTAGAAGGGATATTCATATCAGATTAGATGCATTGCATCCAATATATATATATATATATATATTTTTTTTTTTTCTTAAAAAAAGGCAAAGGGAGACAGCTGAAATGGGCCATGGAATGCCCAAAAGAAGATGGGGCAAATGTGGGATCTCCAAATATGAAATATGATAAGCTTATGAGCCTTCTAAAGCCACTTTTGGTTCTCTTCTGTACTCAAAATCTTCCTTCTCTGACTCCCTTTTGACCTTATAAGTATATTGCTTTTATCTTT
Organism: Excoecaria agallocha; assembly: GCA_037975025.1. Lineage (NCBI taxonomy): Eukaryota > Viridiplantae > Streptophyta > Magnoliopsida > Malpighiales > Euphorbiaceae > Excoecaria > Excoecaria agallocha. The sequence continues at coordinate 5,471,727 of CM075822.1, read as the reverse complement.
TTTTTTTAATTAAAAAAAAAGCACAAAATATTGCTTGTTTCTTGGAGGAGCATGCATGAACAAAGAAGGGTCCCATGCCAAGTGAATGGATAGTGGCAATATATTCCCAACTCGGATTGCCATATGCAAATGCAAACCACACACACATATATATAATTAGATGAAGTTGGAGGGTGAAGTAGTAACTAATAATATGGGCAAGTTCAAGGATCCAAAGCGTTGAGTGGGCTCATATAATCAACATTTAAGGGAAGTGGAGGAAGGTTGTTAGCTAGTCAATGATCAATTCTTTGATTTTAAATTACTTCTTTATATACACCAAATTAAAAGTGGCTCCAAAATCTTATGATGTTCATGCATTTCATCATTCCAAATCTTCACCACTAACCTCATCAAATATAATATTCAAAATTCTAATCTTTCATTGGAAACCCCAGCTTATGGGGTATTTATGTTGGATTACAATCGAAAATTAGATCGAACCGAATTAATTCAGCTAATTCATTTTCAGTTTAGATCAAATTTTAATTTTTGTTTATTTCAATTCAGTTTGTTAATGGTTGAAAATTCAAAACGAAAGAAATTTCTTAAAATAATCATGCTATCCTTAATAAAATTTTTTAAAATTATTAAACGGTTCAATTTTCAATGGGTGAAATTGGTTATTAATTCGTTCTGATTAGTACAAAAGTTTAGTTCATTCAATTTATAATTTTTACCAAATTTTAACACAGTTCACTGAAATAGAACCTTTTAATTTTTCTTTTTTAGGGAATAGCGTTTTAAATTCTTAAACTCTACTCTACCCTTCCTTTTAAGTTTAGAATTAATTCCTGGTAAATTGTTTCAAGCATACAGTACAAAGTACTATATTTAATATATCATCATTAGCTGTTTAAACTGGGACAAAAAAAATTTTCCAAATTGAATCAATGCAGTCGATACTACTCAATTAGGATTTTCAATATTTATATTTTAGAGAAAAGGTTGAGACCATTTTATCGTCAAGCCGACAAAGGTAGGATTTTAAATTAACATTTATTTCTGAAAAAAAAAATCAAACCACAATTACAAATAAATTCCGCTTAGGGATTACAAAATTTTCGAAATTGTGTTGAATTTTAGTTTTTTAAAAAATTGAAAAACCAGAACCATATTGAAAATTAAAAATATCCATATTGAATTGTATTGAAAAATCGGTCCAATTCAATTCAGTATTTCAGTTCTTTCAGGACATGTCAATTTGATACGGTCCATTTTTAAGGCATTTTTACAATAGAAAGAATAATTTTAAGACATATAAAATATACTAAATTAAAATAATATAAAAATCCAAATTAGCATCTAAATACTATAACTTTTTAAGTTAATTACAGTTTTTTTATTTAAAGCATATATATGAAGAAAACGTAGCATGATTGCTAGACAATAAAATTAAAAAAAAATTATATTCAGTCTATACTTCATGAAAGAAAAAATGGAGGAAGTAGATATGTCCATTAATTTCAATCTAAATATTAATAAAAAAATATACTATATAACATTAATGTTCAAATCAGGATATATAACTATAGCAAAATTACGGCTGCAAAATCCAACAAAAAGACTTCGGTAAACAATCTAAAAATGCAAGTTTTTAATAATAATTGGAAAAATACGAATTAAGAAGTCTAATTAATGTGTTTATAGTAAACTAGTTAAGTGTGTATGGGCTTTACTGTTAGATATATATCACAATATATATCTAGTTAAGAGAAAAATCATATTTATCTCTTATAGCGTAGAAAAACGAAGTAAAGCAGAAGATTTCGTTTCACGTTATTGGTAGTAGCTTTATCCATGAGCAACGAATACATGACAATGACACGAACACACGATCTAAAAATCCTTTAGAAGATAAAATAGAGAGAGGAAACTTTTTTGCAGAGTTTCGGTATAAAAATTATCTCGTGTTCTTTCCAAATTTTTGCTTGGCCTATTATAGAGTTTTTTTTTTCTAAAATAAAAAACATTTCTCACAAGAAAGAAATAGAAAAATGAAGTTATCTTTTTCAAATTAGGAAAAAAAAAATCAAAGAACTGACATGGATCTATTTGTATAATTTTTTTTATATAAATCATTTTTATATTTGGACAATTTTTATATTGATATGTACCTCTTTTCATATTGATATGAATCTCTTTACATAACGGCAGTAATGAATGTATCTAGATTCCATTATTTATATAGGATAAATTATTTTTAGTAGATATTATAATTATATATTTTTATTTGCAATTTAAAAAACAAATTGTAATTGAAAGATATGGGATACATACAAAATAAATAATAAATAAAAGTATTTGAAGATTTATTGCTCAAACTAATTAATTTCTAATACTTCATTCATTTTTTTTATCTGTCATTTTTATTATTTTTACTATAATTAAGAAATAATAAATATATTTAAATTTAGTATTAAATTACGTGATTAACATTAAATTATCAAATCTAATTGATTCTAACTTTATTGAAAAAATAAATAAATTGAAAAAATAAATTAAATTACATTAAATATCTAAAAGTGACAGATAAATAGAATTTGAATTTTACTAAAAAATGACAGATAAAAAAGAACGAATAGAGTATTATTTTACACCAATTGCAAATACTATAAGAATAATATTTTGTTCTAATTTGAAGCTTTCCACCTATATTAGTACATTGTTATATATATATTTTTTAATTTTATATTAAATTATTTTTAACAATACTATGGATATGTATACGCTTGACAAAATTGGTCTAAATCCAAAATTTCATCTAAATCTGTTCAAAAAAATTGAACCAAATTCAATTCAATCCAAAAAAATACCCATTTGGCTAACCCAAAAGTTGCATATCTTAGCCTTAATCAGTTTGCCCAAAGCCTGCTCATTCCAATCTCTTCTCAAAATCACAAAACAACGTTTTCTCTCCATCCAGTTCTCCTGCTCGCTGCCTCTGTTCCTCTCCACCGTCCAGTCATCGCCAACCTCCAGCTTGCTGCCGTTCATTGTCCTTGCGCCCCTAGCCTCTACACTCTCTCTTGTTCCTAAATTTTTCTTTGCTTGCTCTCTTATGCTCCAATTCACACTCAAGTTTTTACTCGTGTTTTGGAATTTTGTTATTCTTTCATATCAATTGCTTCATGATTCTTTTCTTACTCAATTTTTGATCTGATTGAATTTTGGCATCATAAATTTACTATATTTTTTTTGCGATATTTTGTTATGCGGAAAGAAGGAATAGCCAATGGGCGGTATTAGTTGCCATAGCATCCGATTAAATTTTGGCATCATAAATTTACGGTGATTTATTTTTATTGTAATTAAATAGACTTGGTAAAATTGATCTAAATTCAAACCCAATTCAATCTAAATAAATACCCATTTAATCAACACAAAATTGATCCATTTTATTTTTTAACCCAACCTAATCCAATATCTATTGCATCAATCTAAAATTAACCAATCTCTCTTCACAACCCATTGGATCTTAACCCAATACATGTTTTCAAAATATGTTTTTATCATATCCAAAGAGCAGCTAATTAGAGCGTGGCGGAGTTGTTGGGATTGAATTTAAAATATTGTAAATTCTTTATTATTTTAATATATATAAAAAATGTTTTGCTCACACCACTGGAGAAACCATTATTCAAAATTGATTCATGGGTAAAGGCAAAATACAATTTTTCTAAATTTAAAAAAATAATAATATGTTTTTTTTTTGTTAATTTCAGTTTTATCCCCAGTTTTTGTTAATTTTGGATCCTTATTTCTTTTTTAATTTTGCTAGTTTAAGTTAAATATAGCTAACTGATATAGGGTTAAAATAAATCATATTATAAGGATCGAATCATAAAATATATAATTTTTTAATTATTTTTAATATATATTAATTTTTATTATCATTGTATTAATTTAATATCAACTTACTCATTTACCTTTGCAGTTTGCAATAATGTCACAAAATACATCTTTTTCTTTTTCTTTTTTCTTTTTTCGCTCATATGAACACAACTTTGAAATTTTGATAATGAAAAAAAAAAAGAAAGAAAAAGGAAAAAAATCCAAGACAGCACAAAAAGAGGGGAAAGAGAAGAAAGAAAAGAATGACCAGTGACATGAATTCTTTTATTTTTAGTTAATGAATTCTTTTATTCAGTTGAGTTTTTTCTTTTTTCATTTCTTTTGCTGAAATTTATTTTATTTTTTTATATTTTAACTTATTATTTATATTATGCATTCAATAGAATATTATTATTATCAGATCAATTAATTAAATAATAAAAATTTTATAATAATTTATATTAAATCCATGGATTAATTTAAATTTATTCAACCTATTTTGATATTGACTCATTTATAACATATATTTTTTGATGCATTTATGATTCAACCTATTAGTTATCCATCCATTAATTATCAAACTCAAACCCACCCAATCCGTCCATTTGTCACCTCTAATAAATTAAATATTAGTTTAAATTTATATTTAAATATAAATATGTAAGAAAATTATAAATCAGTAAGACTTTATTAAATTTTAATATAAATAAAAAACTAATAAAGATTTGAAAATTATTAATGCTATATGTATTTTTTTTAAATGTGTATTAACAATTAAATATATATATCCCTTTACATGTTATATTTTTTATTCTAATTGTCCATTTTAATTTAGTCTTATAATAACATATTATATGAAATAATTGTATACTATTCAAGAAAATAAATGGAAACAATACAAAAATAATATTAACAAAATAAAAAAACTTTTGCTTTATAAATAATATTAAAATTATAAATTTAAAGAATTAAATGCTAAAATTTAAATTCCAGTTCAAATATTATTATTAATCTTATCCTAGATATTATAATCTGATTCAAATTCTCATTGTTAATATAACAACTACAAAAACAAATAAATACGCACAAGAAAAGGTTGGATAGGCATAAAGGTCTACACGTAAAAATAAGTCCACACATAAAAGTTTACATACTGTAATTTAAAATATAATTGTATAATAAAATAATAAAAATGTTAGTTTGGTCTAATATTGAAATAATAAAAATGATTTAAATCTAAAAAGGTTTTCACCATTCTCAATACATTTATTTATAATATAAATATAACTATATATGAATTAAATACAATTCGAAAATTACTGTATGATATAATTATAGAATATATGTTACTATAAAATTAGATATGTATTGATATACTCATATTATTCAAAATAAAATGAATAAAATATATTTTTATATGTCAATTATTTCGGTGAATTCAATTTAATAGAGTTTGGTATATATATGTGTTCAGTTTTTGGTTTGATTATAGTTAAAAATTCAGAACCATATCAAATAAAAGTTTATAATTCAATTCAAATCGATTCTAGTTAATATATTGGTTCTAATTTTTTTATTTGATATTTCAATTTGGTTGTGTAGCTCTAATCGATGTGCTCGCCCTTAAGTTTCAGGATCAATTTCATACATTATTACTGGACTTACGTCTAATTGTCCAAAAGTAACTAACTTATTTTTAATGACTTAAATGTCATTGAATTTATCATCTTTTTTTTTTGCAGAAAAATCATATTGACCGATTTCCGGCGATGATCTTTGTCGAAATACTGATGTAGCACGCAATACCATATGTCTGGACATAAGTGGCACGACATATCAGCAGTCACATCACCGAAAGAGGCCACGTGTGTCTAGATATATGACGCGACGTGCTAACATGTCATCTGATATGGTCTCTTCTGGTGATGTGGCTGCTGAAATGTCGTATCACGTGTATCCAGGCATATGGCGTAATGTGTAACATCTGTATTTTGACAAAAATTATCGTCAAAAATCGATCATAATGACTTTTCTGCAAAAAAATATAATAAGTTCTGTGACATTTAAGTTATGAAAAATAATTCAATTATTTTTAAACGATTAGACGTATGTCCAATGACCATTGGTGATATTGACTCTAAGTTTCATAATAGTTATTATTGTAGAAGAAATTAAGATGGACCGCTAATATTATAATTTAATGGGAATTTTACAAAAATAACAAATATAAAGGAAGGTGTTTTTAAAATAATTACCAAAATTTTCTGATTCCAAAAATATCTTTTTTTTTTTAATTTCTACTTTTAAAAATATTACTTTTAAATGAGAGTTTTATTTTTGACTCGACTTCCATTCACTCGTTAGAAATGGTAATTCATTCAATCTAAAAAAAATCTTTTTTTTTTGTTTTAATAATTGAAAATCATGTTAAACTCAAAAGAGAGACAAACATGAATTATCAACAAATCAAAATAAGGTTAGTGATGATCAATAAAAAATTGAATTGAATTTGTTCATTTGGGCTGCTATTTTATAATCAGGTTTATTTGTTTTTTTTATCTTTTATTCTCTTAAGATATTTTGTTTGTTATTAACAAAAAAAATCTTAGATTTTTTCAGTTTTAAAATATTTACCAGACAATTTAGTATATCAAGGTATATTGGTACATATGTCAAATGACATTATTGAAATCATACATAATATTTTCACTACAGAAAAAATGTAAATTAGCGACGGAATATTCGTCGCTAATTACCTGTTTCGTCGCTAATTTAAATTAGCGACGCTTGACGAGCAGTCGCTAAAAGGCCAGTCATGAATATATTAGCGACGGAATTCAAAATCAGTCGCTATTTAGCGACAAAAAATTTCATCGCTAATTTTTTTCTATCGCTAATTTATATTCCTAGTTAGTCGCTGAATTATAATAATAATGTTTGGCAACTACTTTTTCAGTCGCTAATTAAAAATTTATGTAAAAGTTAGCGACGAAATATTTGTCACTAATTTGATCAGTAATTATTTTTAAATTATATCTATTACATATTACTGTCGCAAATCTGTCACTAAATTATTGCATAATTGAATTTTTTCTTTTGCTGTATTTTAAAATTTTAATCATTTATACAATGATCGTTATTTATTTATTTTTCACCTGTGCATAACAATGATCTCACACATACAAACATATTTTATTCCAAATCAGAATATATTCCAAAACACACACACACACACACACACACACACACATATATATATATAATAGTAATTAAAAATGTACATTATATTGTCCTCAAACAATCTTTGTTAAAACAACAAAATAATAACAATATCATACTAATTAGCATCAACAGTGTTATCTTCCAAAATTAAAAGCTCCATATCCTATCAAAACTCCTAAAAATCTGCCAGAATGAACGAATCTCTACAAAATTGGTCTTCCCAAGCCATCTTTGTTCATGATTTTCCATGAAATCCTGTCGTGAAAGGAACATAATTATGAGGGATTGACAAAAGAAATTTTTTAACATGCACAAGTTAATCAATGGTAGGTTCTATCCTCCATGCAAAAGCACGCATAACATGACACCAGGATTTCAGTAGTGCAAAAAGTATTGGATAAAGCAGTCAAATTTCAGACCTTAAAAACTCAGAAAAGCCATTTTAATTAAACATGGCAATATATGTGCTCTTAGATCAATATTTTCTTTTTTATTATACTTGTAAGCAACAATGCATATGAGATACAAATTTCCAAATTGTCTATTACAGAAAAGAAAGAATTAGACATGTTTATGCATGTTTACATTCATAACCCATATTTACAAACACTAGTGTACCGAAACATGTGAATTCAAATCAAAACCAAATTTAGCAATGTTTTGTCTAGTCATAAGCACCCTCAAAGAGAATAAACTGCACCCTTAGGGGCAGTTAGGGAATAGGAAAGGCAAATCTTGTAACATTTTACCCGGTTCAACAAAAATCTTCTTCTTTTCCAATCATAAGCTATCATATCTCTTCCTAAAATTTTTAAGTCAGTCTGAGATACATTGGTAAGAACCTAGAAATGCCCTTTTAAAAAAACAAGCTTGTTGAAAACAAAACTCTAATGTTGACAGAGAAGATAATGCTAATAAGGCTTGCGTTTTTCAACAAACTTGAGGGATCCCTGCACTTAGTGCTGCAGCAGTGGAATCGCTAATAAATCAATAAAGACAAATGATACAAACATTGGGTTTCTCCTTCATGAAACCCGATAAAGACATTTGATGATCAATTTATATATGATTATATATATTAACAATAAATTTTTTGATTAATTAATTAATATTACATTGGGTTTTGAATTGGTCAAGCATGCACGTAGGTTCTGATATATATATATATATATATATATATATATATATATATATCATATGTGAAAATCATAGCACGTGGAAGATGATGATAAAAATTTATATAATATCATTTTATATATTTATGCTAAATTCATTGATAATATATATATATATATATATATATATATATTGTGGTCGTTATGTTTATAAATAATTTTAACCATTCAAGGAAACATCTTAGTTTACGGGGTAAAAGTTAGCCCTATCAAGCTTAGTTAGAGCACCAAAAAAAATATACCAAAATTAAAAATGTTGGACTTTTAAACAGCAAATGTTTGAACATAGAAACTCAACATGAGGCATAAATACCCAACAAAAGCAGTTTAACTCAAAATAACTATTGCAAATAGAAATACATACAATCTATGAAATTGATAGTTAATCAGAAATTAATTAATGTCATCGACATGATATCTCTTTCATGGCTCAAAAATTACATAAAGCCCAATTCTTGTTGGATCTAAAATAAAAAATGGGCTTCTTTTTGCAACTTAATAGCAGGCTAGTCTGTGTTTGTATACATGTATTATCAAGTTAAGTAGGGCCTTAAGTTGGTCCAACAATTATTATTATTGAGTACACCAAAATTCTAATATAAAATTCTACATATTTAAAATTGGTTTGTTTGATTTCAACTTTCCTAGCTCAGCTGGGATATATACATCAATTATTCAAACTATCATTTTTAAAAAAGAGACTAAAAGATGTGCTTACACTTTACGTTTTCTTTGTTGCCCATCTTTATTTTCTTTTTGGGCAGCTGCTGTTACCTCATGTTCAAGAAATCACAGTTCATGACATTTTTTTTTCAAAATCAACTTCACATAATAATTTCGATTTAATATATTGTGTTATTACATTTTTCCTAAAAAAAATCAACAATTATTTTCTATATAAATGATGCAAATATAATTATTCTAAATTAATTAATTTAAAAATTAATAGATACTACTTTTTTATGGAAGAAATGTGACTAAAACTTTTTATTATATTAGGACCTGTCATTAAATTTATTGTTAATTCCCGTGACTTTATTATCATCAAAGTTGGATAGGTATACTTGAATTCAAGGAAGACATGTTTCCCAAGCAGATGCATTATTATACTTGCAGTTTTTTCAAATTTGTGATCTCTGTAACAGTTTGAATAACCCAAAGAAATGCCTGAGGATGCTTTAGAAAGCCCATGCTTCAAAGAACAAAGATAAGCATGGTATATGAAAAGATGGATATTGGCATTCTGAATTAGAAAGAACTTTTGTGCTAAGCTGCGCAGTTGGTTGAATAATGTCCATAATCCACCCTATTATTATTTTATTTTATTTAGCTAACCAAACATTGCTTGACAAGTTTGTAGAAAACACTTAGAAAGTAAGGTACTTGCCTTTCAATGGAACTTAGTCCAATAAATGTTGGTGGCATCAATGCCTTCAGAAAAAACTTTAAATTAGTTGCACACAAATCATCTCTTATTCTAGAACTTTAAGGAGAAGTAAGTGCTAAAATTTCTCCACACTTCTTACATGAAAACTGCCATTCAACAGGCAGGAACTAAAATCCACATACACGAACATTTGATGGCCAATAATCTGCGCTTAATGCATTAGAATCAGCAGGATAATGAAAATACTTGACATGTCATGGTAAATAATGAAATTTAGAAGTTTAATAAAGACAATGGATGACCAAAAACATACATAAAGGGAAAATGGAAATGTGAAATATCTCCTGCCCTGCAGATCCAGGAAAAGGGAAATGCATCTTATCATTATGCATTTCGTGATTCTTAACTTACTCTGTTATAATTTTGGACAGAAGATTGAGATCAATGGAACAGAGAAGATTATCATTTTCATATCTCGTCCCTAACCCAAATTAATTATTAGTTGGTGTGCATGTTCGAAAAACACGACTTACAAGAGCAGGAGAGATGGTGGCCATTCATGCAAAGCTGGAAGACCTATCACTGGGTCCTGCATTCAGTAAATAAGGAATGTCATGAGTCTAGGCATGAAATCTGAAATAGAATAAAAGGTATCCAATCAGCTTGTTAATCAGTTGGTGACTGTAATTGATTAGATGTTTGATATAACTTGTCAACCGATCGATTTTTAAAGTCTTCACCCAAGGTAGATGCTAGCTACTCTAGAGGTCTCAAGCACACAGTTACAACTCTTCTGTAAGTCTCACCAGTTTCCTCAAAGAATGTAGCTTGTCTCCAAGTATCAGCATTATTCTCGCAAACCATGAGTTAATTTTACCGGTGGTCACTAAAGTATTGCAGTTGTAACAATGTGGTTACTTAACTTTGATTTGTAACGAAAAAATCACTTAGGTATTATTTTGTAACATAAAAGTCAAAATGATCGGAAATACCAAAATCAGGCCATCAGAATGTGTAATACACGCGTGAAATATTGACATATCAGCAAATTTTGACACATAAGCATATGAGTCACTGCCACTTGGGAAAAAAACCCAAAAATTAGATAATTATTTTGAAATCACATTCTTTCTCTTCTCCCCCTCTCTCTTCTTGCGCCCAACTCCCTGAACAATCTCTTATCCCCTCCTAGATCTAAATTCAGCCCCTTGCTCTCATAGCTCCAGTGCCCCATCTTTTTTTTTTAAATAATTCCAATATAAACAATTTGGAGCATTGGGTTGGGAAAATAAAGAAAGAAAGATGAAGTAGGAATAGTGACTTGGTCAATTCTTGTTTAGCATGCAGTTGACAAATCCACACACACTCTATCTCAATAGATATAATTGAATAATCAAAATTCAGCAACAATTTGCATTATTATATAGATAAAGTAAATTATGTATGTAGCCACCAACTCCAATCTCTCTCTTTCTTAATTATGCGCCTAAATCGCAAATCGTGGAGTTTCAAAATTACAAAGAAGCTTCTAAAAAAATTGATTATATGGGCACATATCTCTTAACCACCTGCTTTCCAGTGTAGTACTGAAGGTTTTTGCTCCAGCTATGGCGCTGATGTGTAGCTTCTTATTGAAAAAGAAACTCAGGGGATGTGGGTAATTTGTAAAGACTTTGAGCTGGAACATTATAAAGATCCTGATAGGGATGATACTAGAAATATTTTTGATTGGTTGAATCATCTATTACTGATCTATGCTTTGTTTATGGAGAAAGAAAGGTGAGATTTTTATATAGAAAGAAGGGGTTTTGGTTTGGGAGAGAAAAAAAGATGGGTTTTTTAGGAAATTGGAAGAGGAAAGAGATGAGGTGCTGGAGCTATGAGAGCAAGAGGCCGAATTCAGATCTAGGAGGGGACAGGAGATCGTTCAGGGAGTTGGGTGCAAGAAGAGAGAGGGGGAGAAGAGAAAGAATGTGATTTCAAAACAATTATCTGATTTTTGGGTTTTTTTTTTCCAAGTGGCAGTGACTTATATGCTTACATGTCAAAATTTGTTGATGTGTCAATATTTCACGCGTGTATTACACGCTCTGGTGACCGATTTTGGTATTTCCGGTCATTTTGACTTTTATGTTACAAAATAATATCAAAATTATTTTTTCGTTACAAATCAAAGTTAAATGGCCATATCGTTACAACTGCAATACTTTAGTGACTACCGGTGAAATTAATCCCGCAAACCATACAGAGATCAAGATATGTAAGATGCTATGGAAGAGAACTTGAGTTGCTCTCCTTCAAAGCTGTAAGGAGGGGCTTGCTGGGGTTTGTTTCTGCTGCTGTTGATCCTTTTGGCGGTGCAAATATGAACCTTTTTGTATTTAGCACCCTTCCCACAAAACTCAGCAGTGAAACCTCTTTCCTTTTCAAAACAAAGCAACTAAAACCAACAACACCCAGGCTTACAAGAACAGCTCTCCAAATTACAAGGAAAACCAATCTACCTCTAAACCCAAGTTAGAAGGCCAGAACCATGAAATGCACCTTGCTTTATAATGATAAGCAGCTGCTAAAGCAAAAAGAAAACCTGAAACCTAAACAAAAAGGAGAAACCCAAGCAACAAAATAGCAAAGCGGCAAGACGGCCCACTAAGAAACAAACGAGCAAAAGAAGGCAAAACTCGAAGAAACAAATCCCAGTAACCCAAAACAAACCAATCGAAAAACCAAAGCCAAACTCAACCCTTGAACAACCTGAAGCCCAGTAAAAACACCCACAACTGTCAGCCAGCGAACCCAAAAGAACCACGACTGACCACCATTATAGGTTTAGAGGCATTCATTTACAGCATATGTCTCATGATAAGAACACAATTTAACATCAAATCCACATAATCACCAAGTGCTAGGGTATATCATTTCCAAATATTAGAAACATAATTACATAATTTTAATAAGAATTATCTAGATAAGTGCTGGATTTTGTAGGTGCATCCATCTTTAATAAGCTTGAGTTCCTAGATATATTAGTAAAAAATCATAGCAGCCTTAATATATCAGTAAAAAAATAGTCTTCTATATTGAAATACAAGCAAAATTTGAAAAATAAAAAATGCCTCATTCAAACAAAACCAGAAGGGAAAGTGCAGCAATCCTGAACCAAACAGAAAATCAGAGTTGTGGAGAAGTGTGGTGGGCTCTTTGTACAGAATATCCTTCATATCCTATATGTCCCAAAAATAAGGCATGGTATATATATATATATAATCTCAAAAATTAGAACAAAACTTAGAAATTAGAATCGATTTCTTACTTTGAGAGCTTTAGATTTCTTCTATCGTAGATCTCTTGCAAGAACCTTGGAGAGTCCTGTGGAACTTCAATCTCCAATTTTTCTACTCAATCAAGAAGTGCTGGGAAAATAATTTCAAACCGAGCAACCATAACATGTAATTGACTGAAAATAATCCAAAGAAACAAGAAAAATAAGATAAATGAATGAATTTTGAGGAACCGAAACAAGGAATATAAGAGTTGCCAGAATTGAGAACTGAAATTTCGTCCAAAATAGAGACCAATTCCAACCCAAATGTTGATTCTCTTTCAAAATCGTCCAATAATCTAGCCCAAAGAATCGATACCCACAAATAAACCAAAACAAATCACAAAATTGAAAACCAAAAATAGAAAAGAAAGAAAAAGGAACCAAAGAAAAAAAATAAGGAAAGAGCATTAACACGGAGCAATATACAGGAGAAATAAAAGAAATGGTCTCTCTTACTAGTCCGTGTGGAGAACGTCATGGAGCACGTCGCCTCAGATTTGTCGATAGTGGAGAAGGTCGATGGTGAAGAAGACTTCGTCGATAGAAAGCGGCACCGGTATGGAGTCTAACATAGGTGAATTAAAAATGAATTCCCCTCACAACTATTACGAGTTAAATTAAAAATTAATGACCATATAAAAAATTAATCCTTATTAGTATATTTTTAAGCACTAAAAAATTGATTGGTCCTAAAACTGTGGTCTTTAATAAGCCTTTTTCTAATATTTTTATTGAAAAATTTCAAAATATATTCTAATAATTTTATTAATTTAATTCATTTTAAAATAATTAAAAATTATATTAAAAAAAGAAGAAAAATGTCAATTTATACTTGATTAAATATATAGTATAATAAGATTACAAGCAAATAAATACAATTATCATATAATACGATTGCAAGTGAAAAAAGAGATGCTACAACTAAGGCCAAACAAAGAAGGAGAAGCAACAGGGGAGGAAAACTCTAAAAGCGATTTAAAAATGTGAGAGTTGAGCAAAAAAAGGTGGAAGGAATGCCAGGGATAAAAATTTAGTTATCCAATAAATATCTCACTCTAAGCTTCTAGAATCTAAACATCTTCTTAAATTATTATTATTATTATTATTATTATTATTATTATTATTATTATTATTATTAAATAATAAACTAAGCTTAAAATCATGTACACATTAAATTTAAATGATGGAGAGAGGTGAGGGGAGAGAAAATGTTATTTTAATATGTAGGGTAAATTTTTTAAATTACTAAAATGCCTTACCAAATTTCATCATTTTATCCTTGTATTCAAGGATAACTTTGTAAATATATAGAACTAAAATTTTTTAATAATTTAAAATTTGCTCAAAATTTTAACAAAATAAAAATAAATTATAAATTTTCCATAATCATTTTAAATGAAATAATAAACTTTATATTATTATTATACAAATATTTATATTTATTATTTTTCATAATATGACTATATAATAATTATAATAATTACTTTATTATTGTTATTATTAAAATATATTTTTTTAAATAAATAAGTTTATATTTGGGGATAATTGATAAAGAAATCAATATAATTCCTAATAATTTAATATTTGATTTAAATTTTATAAAATAAAAATTAATTACAAATTTTATTATTATTATTTTAAATGAAATAATAAATTTTATATTACTATTTTATAAATATTTATTTTTATTAATCTTGAACACGCAAATATATAATAATCGTAACAATTAGTTTATTATTATTAAAAATGTAAATTTTTTAAATAAATAACTTTAGATTTTAGTATAATTGATAAAAAATTATTATCAACTTATAAAATAATTTATAATTTTCTGTTACAAAATAAAATATTCATTTCATATATGGTCTATTTTAAAATTACTTGAAACTGTACAGAAATCATGTGAGTGAAATTAAAAAATATTATTTTTTAATTTATTTGCGACGGATTAGCGACTAAAATGTTCGTTGCTAAATTTTCTGGAACTAATTTCATGAATAAAAAATTATAAAATTTAGCGACGGAAAAATTCGTCGCTAATTTCATCGTAAAACATGGCGCGCATATTTTTCGCCAATAATTAGTGAATGTTTATTCATTTCGTCGCAAAAAATAGAAAATATTCTTTCCACGACGGAATTGTAAAATAGTCGCGAATCCGTTGCAAAATTTGCAAAGAAAATATGGCCGTCGTTAATTTTAGTTGCTAATTGGCAGTTTTTTTTTGTAGTTTTTTTATGTATCAAAATATACTTGCTAAGTGATAGTTATGAAATTATTACATTACATTTTGGTATACTTACTAATATACCAAATGTTAATGTTGATATTTTTAGGTAGCATTTTGATAAACCAAAGATATACCTGTTAGCATATCATATGACAATGTTGAAATACATATACTGCACTTTGGTATACGAAAGTATTCCTATTGGTATGCAAATGCCAGTGTTAAATCTTATAATCAAATGATAGAGAGTTCAATGAAAATAAAGATAATTGATCCAAAAGAATTTTTAGAGAGATGTCAGCAGAAGCCTTAGCTACCTGTGAGGCTCTATTGATAGTGGAAAAGATTCCCCTGTCATTGCCGCTAGATGATAGATAGAGGAAAAAATGAAGAGACGTGGATACCATGTTTGTGGACTTGGAAGAACCTAAAACCTGGGAAATTGATAAAACAAAGACACCGACATTGTCCTTTAGAGATTCCTTGGTGCACAAGGCTCAAAGACGTTTTGGTGAACATATCCCTTTTGTTTAGTCAGATCCCAATGGTAGCGAATTAGATTTCAATGAAGAAGATGATAGAGACAATGTATCTATTGATTGAGATGGAAATTCTGATAGTGAAGCAGGGGAGGATGAAGATATCTCTATTTTACTCGAGGATGGATTACTCAAGCTGGATGTTTCAGACAAACTGGAGATGCAGCTAGCTTGTCCTTAGAAAATGTTTGTAGTGGTGCGATTATTGGGCAGGACTGTGAGTTATAAGGTGTTATGAATAGGATTGAATCTCTTTGGTCTCCCAAAGGCAATTATAAGTTAATTGACCTGGACAATAATATTTTTTCTCATTCATTCTGACTTCATGGTTGATTATATCAATGTGTTTGTGGGAGGACCATGTGTTATGTAATACCCTTACTAACATTTATAAACAATATATATACATTCACATTTATTCAATTTCCATTCCTGCCGTAATTTATATTTACATATACATTAATATACTGTTCAAATACAATTCAATCCTTCAAAATTTAGCTAAATATATATACACAATAATTTCTATCTCTTTTTATTCAAATTTTAGGCTCCTCTGTGTCACTTGCTCAACTAATCTTCAAAACCTACATGCAGTAAACACTAAGTGCTGAGCATTAAATAGCTCAATGGTGACTATAAATCGAAGAATTTCCCACACATGTACCATTGCATTAATCATGCAAAAATTCTTATTTAGTCAATCAAATGCAATTATAATTTCATTTAGCATTTGACACTATTAACTACCACAACTATGGTAAATTTTTAATTCAGTCCTTAATTTTTCAATTAGTTACATAATTGCTATTTTTACACTTTAATTATAATTTTGCCATTAGTTCACTTATTTTCACTCTAAATTTATTAATTGGCATACAAATTACTAATTTGTCCTCATTTTAACATTTTCATGTCAAATTACATTTTAGTTCTTTGAACTTTCAAAAGTTCATTTTAGGCTATTATTCACTAATTTTTACTATTTTCACCCTTTTATTCCATACTTTTCCATTTTTACTCACTAAACTTGTTATTTGGAAAAATTACTATTTTGACCCTAAACTTTTTATTTTCTTTCAATTAGGTCATTTTTCACTCTAAACTTCATGTTCACTTCATATTTTACATTTTTAACACATTATTACCATTATGCCCTTAGTACAATCCTGATATAAATTTTCAGATTGGATATACAGGACGTGGATTCCACGGGCTTACAATAATGCAATAGGGTATGATCTTGAAGGACCAATCCACCATAGAACATAATATAACAGTCATAAAAAAATTATAGGAGATCATTATGATCCTACCATAGCAAAGCAAGTCGCCATGACTTGCACCGCGATGTGGATGTCCCTATAGCTAGCCAATTATATTTTGAACTAGATTTTAATTATCTGACCACTACAAAGGTAAAATTCTTTACTTATTTCATAATCACTTTTCATATTTCTAACATTTCACTTGCTTTTCCATTTCACTACACTTTTCATTCAATTCTTTTATTACTTTTACACATTTTATGAATTATCTCACTATAATTCATCAAATGCACTCATCTTATGAATTATTTCACTATAATTCAACAAATTAACTTTAAATATAATACAAATTCATTTTAAAAAAATATTCATATTAATTCCATAAATTCCAAATTAATTCATGGGCACTTAATTTCATATTTAGATTCATTTTAAGGCATTAAACATTAAAAATACATAAAATACACACTAATACATGCTAGGACACCATTTGACCAAGGTAGGGGTTGTATCTTACCATAAATTTTAATTTATTTTAAGCATTCTAAAGGTCATTTGACCAAGGTAGGGGTTGTAAACAAATTACAAGTAGCAAAAAGTTTTATGTCAGTAGGATTGGTCAGAGGATAATTGGATGGTGATGATTTCTTTTTGGTAGCTAGTGTGTAATGAATAGGACTAACATTCAAACGAGGATTAGGGTAAGGTTTCAAATGCTCCATAAGGAAAACAAAAGGTAACATAGGAGAAGGTGGTTAAGAAGGTATGATTTTTTTACAAGGTCAAGAAAGATAATCAGGAAGGAATTTCTTATTTTCTTTTATATGCTGAACATTAAAATCATAGCGATTGAACCATTAATCCCATCTAAGAGGTTGTTGGTGGGGGACAAACTTGCCCTTGAAGGAAAGCATCTTAGAAAATGATGAACAATCCATGACAACTGTAAATTTGTGTCCTATCAAATGAAATTTAAATTGCTTTATGCCATATTTGACTGCTAAAGCTTCCTTGAATGTGGAGTGATAATGACATTCAGAATCTTTGAAGTGGCCACTGGCATATCCACATACGTGTTTAGCACCATTGATTTCTTCGAGGAGAACAACACCCCAATGTTCATCACTAGCATCAGTTTGTAGAAAATGATGATTCGTAGATAGAATGTGTAAAGAAGGCAAATTCTGAACCACTACTTTAAGCTTTTTAATCAATTGTGTATGAACAGAAGACTATGGTAAAGGATCATTTGTCAATAAGCGATAAAGTGGTTTGGCGATGTAACTGAAATGAGAAATGAATTGGCGCAAATAATTTCCTATGCCAAGAAATTATTGTAGCTGGTTTACAGTAAAATGACTATAAAAAAAATTTAAGAAGTTCCTGGCTAATATGGGGTTGTGGCAAGTAAGTTCCATTAAAGAAATGCATACCGAGAAAATCAATTTCAGATTGATCCAAATGGAATTTTGTAGGAGACATCATGATACCACGAGCTATGGTAAGATCAATAAATTGCTGGATATGAATTTGGTAAGAACGAATATCAGGAGAAAAGATCAGAACATCATCAATATAAATCAATGAATGATGAAGCAAAGGTTTATATATTCTGATCATAACTTACTGAAAAATGGAGGGAGCTATTTTGAGGTTAAATGGTATAACAGTCCACTGGTAATGAAAGTTAGGAATACAAAAAGCAGTTTTAGGTATATCATCAGGGATGATACCTAATTGCCAAAAACCTACTTTGAGATCAAACTTGGAGAAGCTTCGAGCATTGTGAAGAAAGGGAAATAGTAAGGTTATTTTGGGTAAAGAAAATTTATTATCTTTTAGGAATGGGTTAAGTGGAGTATAATGAATGACAAGATGCTTCTTTTCACGGACTTGCTCAGAATGTTTATTTACATAAAAGGCTTGACAAGCCCATTCAGACTTAGTGGGCCCAATGAGATATTGGGCCAAGATATTGGGCCAAAAGTTGAGCACATTCATCTTGGGCCAAAAGAAAGTCATTTGGAGATATTCCAGGATGGGTAACCTTTGTTGGATTGGTATCTTCAGACTTTTTGAAGGGTAATGAAATGAATAACTAAGGTCTAGTCCAGAATGGAGAAGAGTACCGGGAGAGAAACTCTGTATGAGATGTTGCACAATAATGGGTAAGAAGGGTAGTTTTATGGTAAACAAATGGATCTGGTGGTTTTATAGAAAACAAGGTATGTTTGGTGGTATAGGGTAGGAATTGGTTTTTGAAACGAAGACCAGTAGGATGGATACAGAGTTTGGGGAGTTGAAACAAAGCATCAAAACCAAGAACTAAATATTTTCCTAGAAGAGAGGATCCAAAAGCATGAATCCAAAGAAAATAGTCTGGAAAGATTTGAATCTTTATTGGGTGTCTAATTTTTTGGTGGATAGTATGGACTCCTTGATTGGTAGTTTGGAAATGTTGTGTATATGGTTTCCAATAGTGGACTGGTTAAATAGAAGGGTTGAGGATAGTTTTGTGTGCATCTGTATCAATGAAAGCAATAACAGGTATAGGGTTAGAATAATTTTCAGGAAAAATGGTAACAGGGACAAGTGGAATAGGATGGGTTAATGCTATGGAAGGTTTTTCAACAGAGTAGGTATGAAGAGGTAAAACAGAGGCTGTATTAGAATTGTCATCATCTGAAGAACTATCATCATTACATTCATCCTTAGACCATTGTAAAGCACACAAGGTATATGGATCTGGTTCATCATCTATAGAGAAAATGGATTCAATGTCATCATCCTCAAAAGAGAGAGGAAAGGCCTAGTGGAGTTGTTGAATAAGACATTGAGAACATTTCTTATGGGACAACTTTTAGCAAAAATGACCTTTTTATCCACAAATATAACAACGATCACCTTTAGGCTGGAATTTCTTTTTTCTGAAGAATCAAACTTTAGATCTTTTATGAAATCTAGAGCCTTTCTGGAAAGGAGAAGAGAAATGAGATCGTCTTTTGAAAGGTTTACAAGAGCATCTTTTCTTTTCTTTTAGAGAACATTGGATCTCTAGATTAGGGTGGTGACAAACAGCTTTAAGTTGAGGATCTTTTCCCTTTTTGAAGGTTTCCTTGATCAGCTTCTGAGAGGTATATAGTTTATCCAAAGTTGTAAGAACTTTCTTGTAGATCTGACCAAGAGTGAGGAAATTTAGTTGAATGCCTTGTTCTCATAATAAGAGTAAGGTGATGGAAGATAACTGTTCTAGAATTGAGGATAAAAATCCTTGCTTAAGATTTGGATCATTTGCACCATTAAGGATGTAAAATAACTTGGACATCTTCTTATAGTGCTTGTCCAGATATTTACGAAGCAAAGAACAGCATTTCATACGAAAGTAATCAGAACGAGCTTCCTTAAAATCACCAATATTTCCAATAAATTCAAGATGAATTGTTTAGAGAACATAAGCAATAAATTCACTTCTAAAGAACTATTGCTTAGAATATTCATCTAGATTGTTGACAACCAATAGCGAAGGCGACCAGTAAATCTTGTAGTAAACTCAACAAAAAGAAGGAGGATTTAGGTGACGAGTTTGAAGCTCAAGCCAGGCGAATAATTTCTGTAGAAAATCATGCCATTTGTGTCTAGGAATATCCTTAAAATGGAACCAAAGACCAGTAGTGATTTTGGGAGGAGGAGGAACTGGACTGGTGACATCTTCATCAAAATCATCATCATCATCATCAGGAGCATCAGTATAATAAGGCTATTGCTGAGTAGTGGTACATTCAGTAGGAGGATCATCTTCATCAACTCTCTTATATTTTCAATTGAGTCCTTGAACTTCTCATTTATTACAAAAATGCCCTTTTACACTATTAATTACTAGTTTGCCCTTTTTATTCCTTATTTTCTTATCTTACCTTATTAATTAACTTACAATTTACTGATTAATCCTTAATTTAACCCTTTACATGTAAAATTATATTTTAGTCCTTTAACTTTATACAGTTGACTTTTTACCCAATTAATTGACCAAATAACCATTTTACCCTTATTACTTATTTCCTTTTTCACTTTTACTTATTACTTTCATCTTTTAAGAGAATTATCGTTTTACCCCTAAATTTTTAAACCCTCTTCGTTTTAGTCCTTTTTCATTTTAAACTTCTATTTTAGCTTCTCTTTTACACTTTTAATATTTTCTCATCAATATGCCCCTAGTACAGACCCGGCAGAAAACTCGCAGACCGGATATGCGGGATGTAAACCCCACAGGGCCACAACAGAATGAGAAATGACCTCCAGAATCATTCCTCATATAACATATGAACATATGACAGTAAGTATGATAAATATACTATGGAGATCAGCGACCCAACCATAGTAAAGCAAGTCGCCATGACTTACACCGCGGTATATGTATCCCTATGGCCAACCAATTATATTCTAAACTAGGTTTTACTGCCTGACTCTTTCTAAGGGCACATATTTTCTTAATTTTCCTTTTATTAGCTATTTTTTCATTCTTTTTCTTACTTTTTATTCCTTGTCAATACAGTATCAATACTTTATAATTACAATCAATCTTATTTACACATACTATGAAATATTTAATAGTAGTTCACCGTGTTATCAATAATTTATGCCATAATTCATTCAAATTTTACATTTTTCAACTAATACCTAATTAATATTTATTCTGAAAATATTCATTTAATTCCCATAAATTCTATAAAAATTCATAACTATTTATTTACATTAATATTAACATTAGAAAGCCTTAAATCATTAAAATCAATAAAATTTACATTAATTTCTTATGAATTTTCATTCGGCCTATACTACAAGTCCATCATATCATTGATTTTAACTTCATTTAAAGTCTATAATAGTCATATATAACTCCTAAATGCATGAGTATAACATTACTTTCAATTATATCCCAATACATAAAATTTTTCTTAAGAAACCTAAAGGAAATTCACTAATTTAATAGGGAAATAAAAGGATTAATTAGCCACACACCTTTTTTTATGGATTAGCCTTGCCTAGACTTCCTTTTCCTTTCCTTTGGCTTGAGAACTTTGCTCCTCTTCTTGGATTCCTTCACAAACTGAATTTTCCATCAAAGATAACTCAATTATTTTGGCCTCAAATGATAAATTTAACAGCAAAAATGAATTCTAGGCACCCAAAACTAGTAGTAAGCACCTAAAAACCAATTTAAAATCAATCAATTCACTTACCTAACTTTGAAACCTAAACTTTAACTCTTGGTTTCTCTTGATTTCCTTCATTGAATTAAAGATTAGAGTTGATTAGGGTAATCTAGAGAGGCTGAAATCACTTTAGTAGGCTTTGATTTGGTGAGAATTGATGAAGAATTGAAAGAAAAAGAGAGGAAATTGGGAGAGAGGGAATTCGGCCACTTATGAAGAAGAAGAAGAAGAAGAAATGAGTTGCTGCTGGAGATTTCTGGAGAAAGGCAGCTTATATATGGCTTATAAATGGGCTGTGGGCTGGGCCTTAAATGGGCTTGAACTATTTAATTATTTAGGCCCAATAATTACCCAATATTAGCCCTAATTAATTTCTCCCACTTTATAACTTCAATTCTATTCAAATTTGATTCCATTATTCATATCACATTAAAAATAGGCTATAACTAAAATTTCAGCCCAATCGGAGTTCGTTTCGGATCCGATTCAATTTTATCGGTCCGATTAAATTGAATCGGTACGATTCAAAAATACGAATGTGGCCGAAAAATTCACTTTTTGCTACTAAAATATTCTACACATTATTTTAGGCTTATATATAATTTTTTATAATTTTTAGACTTCATTTGCTATTTTTAGTAGCCAAAACGATAAAAAATTCAATTAAAAACCCTAAATCTTAATTTTCTTGGTTTTTGTTCTTTTGGATTTCAGAGGCCTATTTGACCTCAAATTAACTTCAAATTTCAACCTTGATCTACCCGTGACTATTACTTTCCAATAGTCTAATAAAATATTTTTCACTTCCGGGTGTCATTTTCAGCCCGAAGGCACTATTCACTGTCAGAAAGTACTATTTACGATCAGTCCGACATTGAGGCCATTACAATATAACTATGCTGTCAGATACTCACCACCTTCTCATTATAATAAACCTTTATAAACACCTATACCTCCTACACCATGTCGTCCTTCCACACCATACTTGCCTCCTAGTTCTTTAATTCCCTCTGTTGCTATGTATTCACCCACTGTTTCTTATGAAGATGATTTCCCATCTCTTCATGAGTCAATTAACCCTACCACAAAAGTCCAAACTACACCCTACATTAAATCTCCTGGTATCTCAACAGATGGTACTCCTAGATCTGTTACTCCTGCCGAAGCAGTCTTTAATTGGCAAATTAAGTCTTCTTTGGCTCAGAAAAAAGTTCGTCATCACCTTAAGACTAAGGTTGATCATGCAACATCTAGAATTGATTCTCTTGATGCTAAGCTTACAAATAAACACTCTGCTATATCTTCAAGCTAGAGTTGATGAGCTGGATAAACAATTAATGGCTTTTGTTACCCATCATACCTATGATGCACTTTTCCAGCAAAAAGCTCAAGAGATCACTGGCTTGAAAAATGAGTTCTCTCATATTAAAGCTGATTTTTGAAAACCTCCATCTCCTGTTCCATCTCAGCGTACCCTTTATCCTCTCTTTGGATCTTCTTACACACCTTTTATCCATCAGCCTGTTTATCAAGTCCCTCCATATACTGAACCTTATCCACAAGATATACACTGCCTGGGTTATACTCATGATCTCTTCATGAGACAATACCTTCATAAATCACCACATCGGTCTTTAGAACCTCCACCTATTCCTCCCTCTACTCAACTTGTTTCAGTTGAACATCCTCTACCTGGTGTTGATCTCAAACAAAAAGGGATTCATATCTTTGAACTAACTTCCCATATGATCCACCCTCCAAACTCTTTTGTTGAAACACTTCAATAGAAAGCTCTTCAAACTATAGCTACAGTTTCTCCTGTTCAACCTTCAGCTATCTCATCTCTCTTTGATAGCTCTGATAATCTCTCTGATGATCTCTCTGAAGATCTTCTTGATCCAAAATCACTACTGAATGTACCACTACTCAGCAATAGCCTTATTATATTGATGCTCCTGATGATGATGATGATGACTTTGATGAAGATGTCACCAGTCCAGTTCCTCCTCCTCCCCCCAAAATCACTACTGGTCTTTGGTTCCATTTTAAGGATATTCCTAGACACAAATGGCATGATTTTCTACATAAATTATTCGCCTGGCTTGAGCTTCAAACTCATCACCTAAGTCCTCCTTCTTTGGAGCAAATTTTTGTTGAGTTTACTACAAGATTTACTGGTCGCCTTCGCTATTGGTTGTCAACAATCTAGATGAATATTCTAAGCAACAGTTCTTTAGAAGTGAATTTATTGCTTATGTTCTCTAAACAATTCATCTTGAGTTTATTGGAAATATTGGTGAGTTTAAGGAAGCTGCTCGTTCTGATTACTTTCGTATGAAATGCTGTTCTTTGCTTCGTAAATATCTGGACAAGCACTATAAGAAGATGTCCAAGTTATTTTACATCCTTAATGGTGCAAATGATCCAAATCTTAAGCAAGGATTTTTATCCTCAATTCTAGAACAGTTATCTTCCAGCACCTTACTCTTATTATGAGAACAAGGCATTCAACTAAATTCCCTCACTCTTGGTCAGATCTACAAGAAAGTTCTTACAACTTTGGATAAACTATATACCTCTCAGAAGCTGATCAAGGAAACCTTCAAAAAGGGGAAAGATCCTCAACTTAAAGCTGTTTGTCACCATCCTAATCTAGAGATCCAATGTTCTCTAAAAGAAAAGAAAAGATGCTGTTGTAAACCTTTCAAAAGATGATCTCATTTCTCTTCTCCTTTCCAGAAAGGCTCTAGATTTCATAAAAGATCTAAAGTTTGATTCTTCAGAAAAAAGAAATTCCAGCCTAAAGGTGATCGTTGTTATGCTTGTGGACAAAAAGGTAATTTTGCTAAAAGTTATCCCAATAAGAAACGTTCTCAACGTCTTCTTCAACAACTTTACCAGGCCTCTGCTCTATCTTTTGAGGATGATGACATTGAATCCATTTTCTCTATGGATGATGAACCAGACCCATATACCTTGTGTGCTTTACAATGGTCTGAGGATGAATGTAATGATGACAGCTCTTCAGATGATAACAATTCTAATATAGCCTCTCTTTTACCTCTTTATACTTACTTTGTTGAAAAAGCTTCCATTGTATTGACCCATCCTATTCCACTTATTCCTATTACCATTTTTCCTGAAAAATATTCTAACCCTATACTTGTTATTGCTTTCATTGATACAGGTGCCTACAACACTATCCTCAACCATTCCATTTTACCAGCCCAATATTGGAAACCATATACACAACATTTCCAAGCAGCCAATCCATGAGTCTTTACTATCCACCAAAAAACTAGACACCCAATAAAGATTCAAATCTTTCCAGACTGTTTTTTTATTCATGCTTTTGAATCCTCTCTTCCAGAAAAAGTTTTAGTTCTTGGTTTTGATGCTTTGTTTCAACTCCCCAAACTCCGTACCAACCTACTGATCTCCGTTTCAAAACCCAATTCCTACCCTATACCACCAAACATACCTTGTTTTCCATAAAACCACCAGATCTATTTGTTCACCATAAAACTACCCTTCTTACCCATTATTGTGCTATATCTCATACAGAGTTTCTCTCCCATCACACTTTTCCATTATGGACTAGACCTGAGTTTTTCATTTCATTACCCTTCAAAAAGTTTGAAGATATCAATCCAACAAAGGCTACCCATCCTGGAATGTCTCCAAATGACTTTCTTTTGGTCCAAGATGAATGTGTTCAACGTTTGGCCTAACATCTCATTGAGCCCACTAAGTCTGATTGGGCTTTTCAAGCATTCTATGTAAATAAACATTCTGAGCAAGTCTGTGGAAAGAAGCGTCTTGTCATTGATTACATTCCACTTAACCCATTCCTAAAAGATAATAAATTTCGTTTACCCAAAATAACCTCACTATTTCCTTTTCTTCACAATGCTCGAATCTTCTCGAAGTTTGATCTCAAAGCAGGTTTCTGGCAATTAGGTATCATCCCTAATGATAGACGTAAAACCACTTTCTATATTACCAACTTTCATTACCGGTGGATTGTTATGCCCTTTGGCCTCAAAATAGCTCTCTTCATTTTTCGGCAAGCTATGATCAGAATATATAAACCCTTGCTTCATCATTCATTTATATAAATTGATGATGTTTTGATCTTTTCTTCTGATATTTCTTCTCACCAAATTCACATCTAGCAATTTATTGATCTTACCATGGCTCATGGTATCATGCTATCTCTTACAAAATTCCATTTGGCTCAATCTGAAATTGATTTTCTTGGTATGCATTTCTTCAATGGAACTTACCAGCTACATCCCTATATTGGCCAGGAACTTCTTAAATTTGTTGACAGTCATTTTACTGTAAACTAGATACAACAGTTTTTTAGCATAGAAAATTATATGCGCTAATTCATTTCTCATTTCAGTCACATCGCCAAACTATTTTATAGCTTATTGACAAAAGATCCTCCACCATGGTCTTCTGTTGATACACAATCAGTCAAAAAGCAGTGGTTTAGATTTTTCCTTCTTTACACATCCCATATACTGGTCATCATTTTCTACAAACTGATGCTAGTGATGAACAATGGGGTGCTGTTCTCCTCGAATAAATCAATGGTGCTAAACACATGTGTGGATATGCCAGTGGCCACTTCAATGATTCTGAATGCCATTATCACTCCACATTCAAGGAAGCTTTAGCAGTCAAATATGGTATAAAGCGATTTAAATTTCATTTGATAGGACATAAATTTACAGTTGTCATGGATTGTTCGTCGTTTCCTAAGATGTTTTCCTTCAAGGGCAAGTTTGTCCCCCACCAATAACTTCTTAGATGGGTTGATTGGTTCAATCACTATAATTTTGATGTTTAACATATAAAAGGAAATAAGAACTTCCTTCTTGATTATCTTTCTCGACCTTGTAAAAAATCATACCTTCTTAACCACCTCCTTCTGTGTTACCTTATGTTTTCTTTATGGAGATTTGAAACCTCACCTTAATCCTCGTTTGAATGTTAGTCCTATTCATTACACACCAGTTACCAAAAAGGTATCCTTACCACCCAATTGTCCTCTGATCAATCCTACTGATATAATACTTTTTGCTACTCGCAATTTATTTTATTATGTCCAAGTGTTCTCCTTGAAAAGATCATTGTCAGCTACTCTGAACTATTTTCAGGTTGACCAACCATGGTCTTTACTTGTTTAAGTGAATCAGAGTAATCCCTTATATGTTGAGGAATTATAGTTTTTATGGTGTCTCTCAGTCCTTTAAACTTATACTCTCCTTTTTCCTTTAGTTGAACTATATGAGATTCTCAT
Source organism: Excoecaria agallocha (assembly GCA_037975025.1). Taxonomy (NCBI): domain Eukaryota; kingdom Viridiplantae; phylum Streptophyta; class Magnoliopsida; order Malpighiales; family Euphorbiaceae; genus Excoecaria; species Excoecaria agallocha. Next base: position 5,444,184 of record CM075822.1, on the reverse strand, counting down.
CACTCCCAGCAATCATGACTTATACCAATGGTAGTTTCTTGAATGGTATGCTCCACTCTCTTGGTGGAGACATGAACTTTTGAAATGAATCCAAGATCTCAGTTTATGGAAAAAATATGAAAAAGAAGCTCATGATTATTCTGTCATCTATTTCTTCCATCATCCATATAGTCATAATCCTTCTACAGACATTCTCTGGACTCAACCCCAAGCTTTTCATTGGCAGACATTTGCTACTCCAGATCCCTTAGCCACTTTGTCCACCAAAGAAGCTCTTCATCAAGCCTTGTGTGATCTTGATAACATTTCACCTGCTTCTCTCCATCCTCCTGTATTGGATACTGCCGTTTCTTCTTCCAGACCCAATTATCTGGATTCTCTATTTTAGGACTCACAAAACCCTTATCTCTCTTTGAGCTTACTAGATAATAATTTTCAAGAACCTGATGATCCTACAACGCAAGATTATCTTAAAGCATTTGAAACAGAAATCTTTGAAGATATCTACAAAAACAAAGGTAAAGCCCCTATTTGATCCAGATGCCTGGTGTCCTTCACCATCTAACACAGATCCAGAAGATATGAATATACTATCATCACATGAACCCATCAATCATAAAAACTGAAAGATGTTGTCTCCCACTTATCCCAAAAGATGCTCCGTGTCGGCCATTTTGTATAATTATTAAAGTTTGTTTGTATTATTGTATTATGTGTGAGCTGTAAAGAAAAAAATTTGCTTTTACTTTTGTAAAAGGAGATTCCTTTATCTCCTTATCTTTATTCAGTGCTTTGTAACATAAGCAATGAGGTCAGCTTCTGTGATTGCTACCTCTATATAAGTTTGTTATAAGTATGTTTAGAAGGCAGAACGAAAAAAGAATACTTCTCTCTCTTACTAAATAAAAATGTGTGCTTTCTAATTTTCTCTTATTTATCATTGCAATTATCTTACTCTTCTAGTTCTGGATTCATTATCAATTGATCAGGATCTATGATTTTGGTTTGAATATGTGAGAAGGCATAAGAGGATAGTCCCTAATTAGGCCACGAGGAGTGTCGTTATTAGATAGTCATAACTTGCTTATTGCAGATCAAATCAGATTCATAAAATTTATTGTTTGATCAGTTTCATATAATTATTATTTCGTCTGACATTTTACACTATTAATTACCATTATTATGAAAAAATTTCCAATTAAATTTTCAAATTTCACTTAATTTCAGAAATTATACTTTTGTACTTTAATCACAGTTTTGCCATTGGATCACTTAGCTCACTTGACTTTTAAACGCTTATCAAAATACGTTTATCAATGCTTTTAACATTCAATACTGAATAATACTATTACTTTGGAAAACTTTGCAATTTGATCTTTAATTTTTCATTTTATTACAAAAAGGTCATTTTTACACAATTATTACAAAAGTACCATTTTTACATGTTAATTGCAACATTATCATTAACTTGCTTATTTTTACCTTTTAGTAACACTATTTTACAAATTTTTCATTTTCAAAGCAATAATTGGTATACAAATTACCAATTGGTCCCTATTTGATTTTTTCATGTAAAATTACGTTTTAGTCCTTTTTCTTTACAAAAGTATATTTTTAGGTTGTTTGGTCGTTAAATTACCATTTTACCCTTGTAAAATATTTTCTTCTCATTTTTGCTCATTAAATATAATTTTTGAAAAAATTATGATTTTACCCTAAAACTTTTCATTTCTTTCAATTAAGTACTTTTTCTCTTTTGACTTTTACTTTTAACTTACTTTTTGAAATTTTGATTTATACTTATCAATATGCCCCAATACAATTCAACAGGAACTCTTAGATATGATATACGGGAGGTGTACCCTATAGGACCACATACATAACAATATTGAGAAATAATCTCAAAGAACCATTTCTCACAGAGCATGTAACAATACATATGACAGAGGCTATGGAGATCAAAGATCCTACCATAGCAAAGCAAGTTGCCATGACTTGCACCGCGGTATAGGATGTTCCTATGGCTAGCTAATTATATCTTGAGCAAGATTTTTACTGCCTGACTATTGTTAAGGGCAAAATCACTTAATTTTAAAACACTTTTCAATTTTAAACGATGACAAATACTTTTTCAGTCAGTACATTTTGTCAGTTAATCTTTTTAGTACTTTTGACTATTTTAAGGCTATTTCTTTTCAGTCATGTTTTTTTTCTTTGCTATTATTCTTACAGTCACTTTTTATGAATTATTCTACAATAATTTACCATGATCACTTTACACTTAATACTTTTCAGTGTCTTTTCATTTCACTACTTTAGCCAGTTATTCTTTTGATACTCTATATATACTTTTGTGAATTATATCAATATAATTTAACATTTCTTGGCAATTTATGAATTATTTCTTAATAATTCAATATTTTGACTTTCATTTCATTTTACCTTTTTGACTTTTAACAATTGTTTAATTTTTTCTGTTCGAAATTGCAGTCGTTCGAAATTTTTAATACTTTTATACGGTTTGTGAATTATTTTATAATAATTCATCATTTTATTATCGGTCTATGAAGTGTTTCTTAATAATTCAATATGGTCATTGTACACACTATACTTTTTATGATATTTTTATTCCAATAAAGTAGCAAATCACCCTTTTAACTAATTTTGGACAGTTTATGAATTATATCAATATAATTTATTATTTTTTATTTAAATTACAATTTATAACTCAATAATTCCCCACATTTATTTTATGCATATTTAAATATTCCTTTAAAAATATTAAAATAAATTCTATAAAAATTCATAGATATATTATTTACTCATTTCATGCCTTAATTCACAAAAATTCACTATTTTCATTAGTTACATAATTCAATAATTATATTAGTTACATAATTCAATAATTATTTCAAAAATATTCAAATAATTCCTATAAATTCCATAAAAATTAAAGATAAATTATTTAATGTCTATTATCAACTTAAGGCATAAATTCAACAAAACATACAAAATAACCCTTAATTTCCCTTAGGCAAAATTTCGGCCATAATTTAAAAATTACTTTACAAAATTTTTCAAATCAAATTAAGCATACCATTAAGCTTAATTAAGGTGTAATTACACTTTTCTAATATTATTTTCAGTTATACAAGTTTCTATTAAATTTTTCTTATAAAACCTAAAGGAAAATCATGTAATTTAAAGGAAAATAATAGGATTTGATAGTCACTAACTATTTTTACTTGATTGGCCTTCCTTGGGCTTCATTTTCCTTATTTTAAACCAAAGAAATCATCTTTCCCCCTTGAATTCTTCACATGGCCAAAATCTTCATCCAAAGAAACACTAAGATATCAATAGTTTTTGCTAAAATTGACCTCAAAAATGGATTTTAGGCACCTAAAACTAGTAGTAGGTATCTTAAAATAAAATTAAAATCAATAAATTCTCTTATCTCATTTTGACCTTTAAGCTTTTTTTATTTGATTTCTCTTGCTTTCTTCCATCAAATCAAAGGTTGGAAGCTGCTAAGATGATCTAGAGAGGCAGTAGATCATCTCTTGTACTTGGATCAAAAGAAAAAGAGTGAGAGAATTGAAGAAATTTTGAGAGAGAAAGAGAAAGTGGAGTTCGGCCACTTATGGTGAGAAGAACAGCTGAAAAAGATGATGATGGCCACGAAAAAATCTGCTCTCTCATCCTATTTATAGTGGCCTTGGATGGGTTGGGCTTGGTCCTACTAAAGTCCACTCACTTAAGGTCCAATAACAAAAAATCAAGCCCGTTTTGCTATTTTTATGTAATTCTCTCTCTTTTCAATTTCAAATCGCTCTAAAATTAATTCCATAATTTTTATCCACATCAAAAATAGGCTATACATAAAATTTAGCCCAATCGGAGTCTGTTACTAATCCGATTCAATTAAATCGGTTCGATTCAAAAATATTAGTGTTACTGAAAATTTTATTTTTTTGCAACCAAAATAATCTACACATTATTTTAGGCAAATTTGCAATTTTTGGTAATTTTTAAACTTAATTTGCTATTTTTAACAGATCGATGAAACTTTGGTCAAACTAATTAAAATAAAATCGAACCATTTCATTTTTCGTATTTTTGATTTTTAGAGGCCTATTTGACCTCAATTTCACTTCAAATTTTAACCCTGGACTATCCATGATCCATATTTTTTGGTAGTCCAATAAAATATTTTTCACCTTCGAATGTATTTTTCAATTCGAATTCACTATTCATTATAAAAAATACTATTCATGGCTAACCCGACGTTCAGGTCATTACAGTCGTTTATGTTGATCCCTTGCCAGCTCGTAGAAAATACGTTTGGAAAGACCTTAACAATATTGCTTAATCCATTTCGGACCCCTCGGTAGCAATAGAGGATTTTAATTCCTTTTTATACTCTTATAAGAAGACTGGTGGATCTGTTAAGGGAAATAACCTTGCCCATTTTTTCTCTTCTTATAACTTGTTTGATATGGGGTTTGTTGGTCCAAAATTTACTTAGCAAAAGGGTTTGGTTATGGAAAGTCTGGATAGGGCTCTTTGTAACTTGAGTTGGTTGGAGAATTTTTCTATGTCTAAAATCATGCACCTATCGAGATTAAATCAGAACATAAACCCATTTTATTGTCTATTTTGAATTGTGCCAGCAGGTCTGTGGAATGCAAATTTTGATTTAATATAACTTAGATCTTCCATAAAGATTTTTGCAATTCTATGTGTTTTAATTTGCTGAATAATGGCAGTTTAGTGGCTTCTGTCAATGAGTTCCAATCGAAAGCTAGCTACTAGAGTAAAGATGTATTTGGTTGTTTCACTTATCGCAAGAAAAATATTCTATCCAAAATTGCAAGTATTAAGAGATATATTGAGCACTCACAGTTTAATTTCTTAGAGAATTTGGGAAGCAAGTTTAGAGTGAAACTAGATAACATTTTGTTACAGGAAGAAGCTCATTGGACGCGAAAAGCAAGTGCAGATTGGCTTTTAGTAGAAGATAAAAATACATCATATTTTCACAATAAAGTTCGTATCAAGAGACAAAAAAGTTTTATTCATGGTTTGATGACTTCCGATGAGGACTGGTTGTTTGATTAAGAAGTCTTTAAAAATCATATGGTTAAATTTTTCAGCTATCTTTATTTGAAGGATTAGCAGGTGGCCCCATTCCATCCTCATCTTTTTTCCCTTTTAACATTACTTTTTTTAAAATTTTCATTTTTAAAAATATCCTTTTTTTAATTTAACACACTCTTTATCTCTTCTTTTCTTCTTCTTCTTCTTCATGTTTTTTTCCTTCTTCTTTCCTTTTTCTTCAATTTTTTTCATCATCATCTTCTTCATTTGACATATTTCTTTGGTTTTATCTCCTTGTATCTTCTTCATTTGACGATTTCATCTCCTCAAATTTTTTTTTGTTGGAGACATTGAAGATATTAAATCTACAATTTCATCTCCCTGCATTTTCCTCTTTTATTCTCCTTGGTCAGTCTACTTCTCCTGTAATTAGTTTGTTTAATTTTTTTTACTTTATTTCATTGAATACACATTATTGATGATTCTACAATTCTTTTGTTGATTTTTTTTGATAATTTTGTTTTTTAAATACTTGTTATTGACTTGTTATGTTTAATGAAATTATTGATGGTTATATAAATTTTTGATCTAGTTTACCGACATTCAACACTTCTATATGATAAATTACTTATGTAAAATCTGAGAATTTACAAAATGGCTTATAATATATTAAAACTTGGTATATTAATTATTGCATACAAAGTGTTTGACAAAATGCCAATATGAACTTTTTTCTCAAAACTCGAATATATTTTTGGTAATATGATCAAATCTATAATGTTTTATACCAAGTATACCTTGGTATACCAAAATCTAGATGGAAAATTTCAAATCTTGAATTTGGTATAATAAGGTACACCAAAAATTGAAAACCATAAATATTCTCTTTATAAAATTCTAAAAATTTTCTTTTATTATTTTGTTTCAGGTGGAAGCTTCAAGCAAAGATACATTTATTGTCAGAGAATGTGACAAGAGTTATATGGTTAACATGAAAGAAAAAGCCTGTAGCTATAATCATTTTCAAATGGATGAATTTCCATGTCTACATGCTTTGGCAGTAGTGAATGAATATCACTTGAACCTGTATGAATATTGTTCAGTTTACTGCACTAAAGATGCAATGCTAGCAACCTATGAAGGAATAGTGTATCCAATTTATGAAAAGAAAACTTGAAAAATTCCCATTGAAGTTGATGAAGAATTTGTGTTACCACCGATTAAAAGAGTTAAAGCAGGAAGATCTTAAAAAAGAAGAATCAAATTAGGATGGAAATCTAAAGTGAAAGTGATGTGCAAAAAATGTAAAGAATTTGGATATGTACAAGACCTATAGAAATGTTGCAAAATAAATAATATTTTTTAATACTATTAGTTTGACATTATTTCTATTTTACACAAAAGATGAAAATACTCAACTGAAATATATACCATTCTAAAAAACATAAGAGTTTTCATTTTTTATTCATTGATCATAAATTGTAAACCACTTTTTTTTTTAATTAATAGTTAAAAAATATCTATTAATATTTAATTTAATATTTTCAAATGTATAATATAATTTTATTTTTTAAAATTGGTATAGTCGATGGTATACCACCTAGTATACCTGATATACCAGACATGATACCTGATATACTAGACTGTATACCTGGTATACCAAAAAATAGAAAAGTTTTAATTCTAGATTTTGGTATACCCGGTGGTATACCAAGTATACCATCGGGTATACAAAAATTCAGAATTAAAATTGTCTTCTGGATTTTGGTATACCCGACGGTATACCTGGTATACCATTGGGTATACAAAAATTCAAAATTGAAACTCTTCTATTTTTTGGTATACTAAAATTTAGAATTAAAATTATGTTCTAGATTTTGATATACCAGATGGTATACTTGGTATATGGTTTGGTATACCAATTTCATAAAATTAAAATTATATTATATATTTGAAAATATTTAAACGAAAGGCATTATTTTGCTCATATGCATAATAAATGTTAATGCGAAGTTGTTGGATTTAATCATAGCAATCTTGATCTTCCTTACTATCAACCTCCTCCTCCAATAAGACTGTTTATTATTGTTCATGAATTTAGTAAAACAATGCTAAAGCATTTTCTTTTCATACTGCTTCGCATAGAATGAAAGAATTAAATGATCCTAATAATATTAATTCATCGGTGACCATAAATTTTTTAATAATTAATAGAATATTTACAATTGTTATTTCATTTAAACACATTGTCAAACTATAACAGCTTTTCCTTTATAACTTTTAGGAATATTTTACTTACGAAAACATAATTCCGTACGGAATTTACCTACGAAAATTTCATTCCGTAGGAAAATTAAAAATATTAAATTATAAGTTAATCTAAACTAAATTCATTTGTAATTATTTTATTTAAATTAATAATATAATTATATATTATTTTTGCACAATATTTATATGTGTAATTAAATATTTAAATTAACAATATAATTATATACAATTATTATGCCAATTTAAAATGTTTGATAAACAACTTAAATACTAAGAAATACATAAAAAAGAGATATAAAGATTTCTTCATCTTATAATTATTTAATTAATACTATTAATTTAATAGTTATTTAAAAAATACTTTATATTTACTCTTATCTTTATAAATAATGGTAAATATAAATTATTTTTTTAATGGTTAAAAACTAAATTTAAAATTAAAAATTAAATTTAAAAATTTTTAAGAGGGAATTTTTTTATTGTGAAATTTTGGAGGGAGCAAAAAATTTAATTATGAATGAGGGTTTAATGGGATTCAAATTGGGCTTCGATCCTTTGGCCCACAGTCCTCGAAGAGGAAAGACACTGATGATAGGGTTGCTGAGTTCAACTCCACGGGGCTCAGAACAAGTAAAAAATTGCTCCTACTCATTGTTTGGTTTCTTTTTAGGGTTTCACTTTCACTTTCATTTCTCTCTCTCTCTTTCTCTCGTTCTCTCTTCTCTCCGCCACTCTCCACCACCGACGCAGGTATGGGTTTTTTCTACTTTATCTTTCTTCGCTTCTACCTTTCTTTTTCATTTTCTTATCTCTTTTTTTCTTTCTGTAATGGTCTCAATACTAGGTCAGCCATGAATAGTACTTTTCGACAGCAAATAGTGTTTTCCGGACCCGAAAGGACACTCGAAAGTCAAAAATATTTTATTAGACCATCGGAAAGTATTGGTCATGGTGAGTCCGGGATGGAAATTTGAAGTGAATTTGAGGTCAAATGGGTCTCTAAAAGTCAAAAATACGAAAAAGTTAGCGAGTCGATTTTTCTGGTAGGGAAGGAGACTTGATTTTGTATAAATAATTAAAAATAGTAAACGAACTCCGAATATTGCTAGATTTTGCATGTCTACATGAATTTTTATGTAGAATATTTTGGTGATGAGAATGAAATTTTTTGGTGACACCGGCAGTTGTTGACTCGGACCGATAAGTTTGAATCGGACCGATAATGGACTCCGATTGAGCCAAAAATTTACATCCAACCTATTTTCGATGTTTTAAGAATGATGGAATCAAAATTGAAGTGATTTAAAGTGAGTAAGATAGAGATTTTGGTTTAGGGCCAAAATGACTTAAAATGGGCTTAATTTTATATTTGGGTTAAGCCTATTAATTAGGCCCATTTGAGAGGTATCAATAGAGGAAAAATCTGTAGAAATCTCCATATTTTGCTAGCTTCATCTTCTCCTCCTAAGTTGGCCGAACCATGCTCCCTTTCTTCTCTCTTTGATTTTCTTTTTCATCCATTTCAAATTTCTCATAATTCTCAATATAACAATTAAAGTTCTATCTCCCTAGATCCTCCTAGTAGCCTCAATCAAGTGGCTTGAGAAAAGAAAGGCAAGAAATTAAGTGAAGAAAGGAAAAGAGGTAAGATGGAACTTGAAAATTTAAGTGATTTTAATTGGTTTTTTTATGTGTTTTTATAGTTTTTGAGATGTATAAGCTAATTATGAGCTTGGATTTTTCATTTGAGGACAAGAAATTAAGGTTAGGAAAGCTAAAGAATTCGATCAAGGATGTATATGTGGATGGATGGAGTTTTGCTTGGTGTCAAGTGAAGAAAAGTGAGGCTTAAGAAAGATTAAGCTTGGAAAAAAGGTAAGTGACTACAAAATCCTTTAGTTTCCCTATTAATATGAATTTTTCTTGATTTTGTAACTAAGATAAAAATATGTAAAATTTTTAAATAATGAAATTATGTTAGGGTAAATGAAATTAAGCATGAGAGGAAATGAAATGAAGGCTTTAATGAAAGAAAAAAAATTTTTAAGGAGGAAAAATGTTGTTGGCCTGTAACACCCTTACTGTAACAGTCTTATCGGACAACCGTAACAACTTTCATTCATATAACTTTTATTAATCATTAGCCTATAACTATTCAGAAATTTCTAAGCTTTAAATAAAATTTTGGCAATATAACGGCTATATTCTTAACTAGCCCCCTGAAAATTCAGATAATTACACAGCCTCTCAGAGGCACAACAGTTTATATCCAATCATATAACCAATCCATAGATATTATCAATCAACACATGCATACCATCCATTCTCTGCAATACTTTAGCCACATACTACTATATACAATACAAAGTACGATTATCGATAAAATATCGTTCTCATAAAACAAAACATAATAGGTAATTATATATATACATGCGACAAAATATTCTTTCTAATTCTTCAACTTCAATCATCTTCTGTGTACCCATGCACCAGACTAACTATACCTGCACGCAGTAAATCTTACGTGCTGAGCATTAAACATGCCCAGTGATGACTAAGAACATAATATTTTCCTACAAGTATATTTTCCTATTTAAGTGCAAATAAGTTAATTATTAATAGTTTTTCTTCCTTTAAAATCATATTATATTATTAACAACTAAGTTTTCCAATTTAACTTAAAACTTTACTTAACTTTTCAGTTCAGTCATTAAACTTTTCATTTATTTCAAAAGTACCCTTTTTTATTACTAAAATGCCCTTTCTTTTATTATTTTCTCAATTTTATTTATTAATTGGCTTATAAATTATCGATTAATCCTCGTTTTAACTTTTATCTTGTCAAATTATATTTTAGTCCTTTAACTTTATAAGATTGACTTTTTACACAATTAGTTGATCAAATTACCATTTTACCCTCATTACTTAATTTCTTTTCACTTTTACTTATTAACTTCATCTTTTAGGAAAATTATCGTTTTACCCCTAAAATTTTTAACTCTTTTTATTTTAGTCCTTTTTCATTTTAAATTTAAATTTTAACTTTCTTTTCACACTTTTAACCTTTCTTATCATTATGCCCCTAGTACTGATCCGACAGAAAACTCTCAGACTGGATATGCAAGACGTGGACCCCACAGAACTACAACAGAATGAGAAATGACCTCCAAGAATTATCTCTCATAAAACATATGAACATATGACAGTACGTATGATAGATATACTATGGAGATCAGTGATCCAACCATAGTAAAGCAAGTCGCCATGACTTGCACCGCGGTACAGGTATCCCTATAGCCAGCCAATTATATCCTGAACTAGGTTTTACTACCTGACTCTTTCTAAGGGCACATATAATTCCTTACTTTTCATTTTATTATTCATTATTTTCATTACTTTTCATTTCTTGTTAATACAATATCAGTGCATTATACTTATAATCAGTATTCTTCACATAACTTGTAAGTCATTTCACAATAATTCACCATTTTATCTATAGATTATGCAACAATTCAACATAATTTCACATTTTTCAACTAATACCTAACTAAAACTTGTTCCGAAAATATTCATTTAATTCTCATAAATTCTATAAAAATTCATGAATATCAAATTTCATTAATATTAACATTAGAAAGCTTAAAATCACTAAAATCACTTAAAATCACATTGTTTTCTCTTGAATTACCATTCGGCTTCTACTACAACTATACCATATAAATTAATTTAAATTCATTCAAAGGTTCTAATACACATATTTAAGTCCCTAATACATAAATATATCATTATTTTCAATTTTTCTTTACTATATGAGATTTTCCTTAAGAAACCTAAAGGAAATTCACTTAATTCTTGGGGAAATAAAAGGATTAATTAGTCACAAATCTTTTTCTATTGATTAGGCTTGCCTAGACTTCCTTTCCTTTTCCTTTGGCTTGAGAAATTTTATGCTCTTCTTGGATTCCTTCACAAATCAAAATTCCCATCAAAGATAACTCAATTATTTTGGCTTCAAATGCTAAAATTGATAGCAAAAATGAACTCTAGACACCCAAAACTAGTATTAGGCACCTAAAAACCAAATTAAAATCAATAATTTCACATACCTAATTTTGACACCTAAACTTTAACCCTTGATTTCTCTTGATTTTCTTCCTTGAATCAAATATTAGAGCTATCTAGGGTTCTCTAGAGAGGCTGAAATCACTTTCTTAGGCTTTTATTTGGTGAGATTTGGTGAAGAAATGAAAGAAAAAGAGAGGAAAATGAAGGAGGGGGAGTTCGGCCACCAAGAGAGCTGAAGAAAATGGGAGTTTTTGCTGCAGTTTTTTAGAGAGAAAGGGATTATATAGGTCTTCAAATGGGGCCTTGGGCTGGGCTTACCTTGGGCTTGCATAATTTAATTATTTAAGCCCAATAATTACCTGATAATTAGCCCTAATTAATTTCTCCCACTTTCCAACTTCAATTCTCTTCCAATTTGATTCCATTATTTATATTACATTAAAAATAGGCTATACTTAAAATTTCAACCCAATCGAAGTTCATTTCGAGTCCGATTCAATTTTATCAATCCGATTCAAAAATATCGATGTTACCGAAAAATTTACTTTTTGCTACCAAAATAATCTACATATTATTTTAGGCTCATATAAATTTTTTGAAAATTTTTAAACTTCATTTGCTATTTTTAATAGCCAAAACTATCAAAAATTCAATTAAAAATCCTAAACCCTAATTTCCTCGATTTTCATTCTTTTGGCTTTTGGAGGCCTATTGGACCTCAAAATTACTTCAAATTTCAACCCCGAACTACCCGTGACTAGTACTTTTCAATAGTCCAATAAAATATTTTTCACTTTCGGGTATCATTTTCAGCCCGGAGATACTATTCACTGTTGGAAAATACTATTTACGATCAGTCCGACGTTGAGACCATTACATGGACGAATTTCTTAGGTGAAGAAATAATGAGAAAAATGCATGAAATTAATGTATATTAGCTTAAATTAAAAATAGACTTGATAATTGATGACTATTAATTTTTAGAGAATATTTAAAATTTATTTGGGAATTTTTAAGATTATGTATAGTGTATGTATTGAATGAAAATTGTGATTTATTGTGAATTAAATGATTATTTTGATGAAAAATGATAATGACCAATAAATAATGCATAAATGAATTTTATTGGAATTTTTATGTGAATATGTATAATGAAAATAATTGAATTTTAATGCATAATTGTATAAAAATGAAAAAAATGATGAATTAATATGAAAGTAAATTAATGTCAATGACAAGAAATAAAAAGTCAACCAACGAATTCTTCGAAATAATTATTGGGCCGTGAAAATAAGAAGAATACTTAATTATTGGTAAATAATTCATAAATAAATGAAAATGATGGAAATAAATTAATACGTAAATAAAGGAAAGATAAAATGAGTTTTGAATAGAAAAAGGACGTAAATGAAAAGAAATAAAAGTTTTGGGGTAAAATGATAATTTTGCCAAAGTAGGTAATTAACGCATAAAAATAAGTAAGAAATACTTACCAAGGGTAAAATGGTAATTTCAGAGATTTAACTGTATTAAAAGATAAAGTTTTCATGGTATAAGGACTAAAATATAATTTTACCCGAAATGGTAAAATAAAGAATAAAAGATGAATAATGAAAGAAATTATATAATAAAAAAATGAAAATTAATATTATAATGGCAAAATCGTAATTATATATTTGAAATGAATAAATCGATAGAAAAAGTCTAATTATGCATGTTCGAGCATAAGGTAATAAATGATATTAATAGAGTTTCTAATTGCATAAAAAGTAGAAAAATAAAATATGATTAATTTATCAAAATAAATTAGTCAATAAAAAGTATTAAAAGAGTTAATGATTATAAAAATAATTCGCTAACGAAATAAAAGTTGGCATATCGAATGATTAAAAAGTTTGAACAGTAAAAGAAAAAGAAGTCAACCATTGAATTATTAGAGAATAATTCGCAAAGAATTATATAAAAAGAATAAAAAGAAAATTGTGAATTATAATGCCATAATTCATAATTTATAATATGTACAAAAGATTGAAAAGTTTAAGTATCTGAGTGAATTATCGAAGAATAATTTACAAAAGTGAATAGAAAAGAGAAAGTAAATAAAAGGACAAAAAGTTAATGAATAGTCAAAGGCACCAAAAGAGTGCATTTGATCAGAATAAAATATAATGATAAATAAAAGAAAGAGATTAAAGATTTTTAAATATTCTAAAACGTTTATAAAGTGTGATTGGTTATATTTTCCCTTAGCGTTAGAAAGGTATTATTATTCTTGTTTAGGATATAAATGGTTAGCCATAGGGATACCTTATACCACGGTGCAAGTCATGGCGACTTGCTATATATGCTGTGGATTTGATCTCTGATCACCATGGCATTCTCTGCTCTGATCGAAATGATTCCTTGAGGATCACTTCTTTTTCTATTGTGGCCCTATAGGGTCCACGTCCTGCGTATCCTATCTGAGAATCCTGTCGTATTGCATTAGGGGCACATTGAAATGAATAAATAAGTATTGTGTAATTGAATTAAATATAAAGTTATATCGAAAAACGATTTATTTGAAAGAAAATGCAAAGTTGAAATAAATCCGTAAAGATTTATGAAAAATGTAATTAATAATAAAAAAAAAAGTTTTATAAGAATAAAATATTAAATCAATGTTTAGTTAAGCTTTTATAAGAATTTTAAAAAATATTTTGTTTTACGTGAAAATATAATTTTAATTATAATGACAAGTCTGGAAAATAATATTAATGTTCCTGTTTAAAGTTAGAAAAGTGATGATATTAACATGAAGTGAAATTTAATAGGTAACGCTTTTTTGAAAGATAAGTTAAATGAAAAGTAAAACGATATAAGGCATAGAATTTTACAATGAGGGAAAAGTAAAAGATATAAGTCTTAACAGATAATTGAATATGGGTAAATGTATAAAAGAAGGAAAGAAAGTTCTGATTGTAAAGTACTCCAAAATAGCTAAATCGCTTTGCGATAAAGCGTATAAGCCTTTTTACAGTAATGTATTTATTAGATTAAAGTTAAAGTAAAGTAATAAAATTAATAGTAAAAGTGAAATTAGAATACATATCGAATAATTGACCAGTAAAACAAGTATTAAAATTAGTTTATTTTGGTACTAGTAAAGACACGAGTACCAATTCACATCGTTAAATAATATGATAATTAAATTGTTATGGCTAGAAGATAAAGTGAAAGTACTAATAAAAGTAAAAAGTTATAGTAAACATTAAGGTAAAGGTAAAAGTAATCTGATATCGATCTACCTAAGAAAAATACTACAAAGTAAAGTTGAAAGTTTAGAAATAAAAGAACAATGGTTACCAAAATACAAATAAGTAACATAGATTCTGATAATTGAAATATAAGAAAATGTTTAATAGAATAAAAATAGCAATAGCATAAATTATGAAATTATGCTTTTTGTGAAAAACTCTTGGATTAGTAGTCACCATTGGGCATATTTAATGCTCAGCATATAATGCTTACTGCGTGCAGGTTCCGGAGTGTTGCGGGAGCATAGTAAATTGAAGGTCCAGATCAGAAGAGAAGATTTTTGTATCAGTTGATGTAGCCTTTTGGCATGTATATACTTAGACTATTAAGGTAAAAGCTTGAATGGTATTTTGAATATATGTTTATTTGTCTTGGATGTATGGATAGTATAAGTTTTGACATGATGTTTAGTGTTTGTTTTAAATTGTTTATAAGACTGTTATTTGATTCTAGAATGATTGTAAAAGTTTTTCAAGTGGTTTGACTTGTTTGGTGAAAAAAAAAAACGTATCAATTTCAGCTAAATCTCGTTTCGGTAAGACCTGTTTTGAGAAGGGTGTTTATTGTTTTCTTTGTTTTGTTGTTGTAGATCTTTGTTCGAGGGACACTATCAAGTAAGTATCCAATTTCTCCTTTTTTTCTTTTTCTATTTCGTTTTTATAGTATTTAGGTTGTTCTTGTTGCAATTTTTGTAGTTAGATTTTTACAATAGTTGCTGTTTTTCGTTGTGATTTTATTGTAGTCTTATGTTTTTCTTTCTTTCTTTTTTTCTTTCTACGGTTTCTCTCTTTTTATTGTTCACAATTTTCTTTTAATTATTTATTCTGTAGGTTTCCAAGTTCTTTTTTGCCATTTTATACTACTTTAGAACCATATTGTGGGCGATTTTTTTTAGCTGGTCAATCCCGTTGCTTCCTATCTTTTTTAATAGGGATATACGGGTTTAAACGCAGAGTGAAGAAGCTGCCTACGGTGGAATTGGTCACATTTTGCCCTTCTAGATCCTTTTATCTTTAGTGTCGTTACTTTATTTAAGTTTCTTGAAATTATTTTAATTTAAAATTTGTTGTTGGAACGGAATAAAGATTGTGTCCAAACTAAGCTGCCAGGTTATTGAAGAATTATTAAATAGTGTTTAAATATGATATTATGATTTAATTGACTAAATAAAATAACTAAGAAGTTTAAAATTATAGCAAGCTGTTTATTGCATAAACAGCAAGTTGTTTATTACTGTAACAGCAAGCTGAAAATAACAAGAGCATTACCGGAATTGTTAGTTTTAACGGAATTGTTTATTTGAAACAGTAACACCAAAACAAGAATTGGCCGGCTGGTTTATGATTAGTTAGTGTTGAAGAGAATCACATCAAAGAAAAAAGCAAACTGTAGGAATAAAGACTTTTAAAATGGGCTCCACGTCGAATACTTTCTTTTTTATTTTTTTCATTTTTAAAAGAAAATTATGAATTCTATGTACTTTTGTTTTCTGGCCAACACATCACAGGATTCTGCTTGCCTACACTCTCAAGTGTCTTCTGAAAATAACAAGTGTATTTTATTAGTTTTAAAGGAATTGTTTATTTCAAATAATAATGGGATTCTTTTCTTTTTTATCAAATAAATAATAGGTTATAATTGTGAATTGGCTTTTCTTTTTTAAGTTATTCAAAAAGATATATATATATATATATATATAATAAGATTTTAGTTTCGACATTGTTCTTCCTCTTTAGGTTTGAGGATGAAAATAGGACCCTTATAATGTTATTAATTAAACTTGGCTTAGCCTAAATTAATACAAGGGAAACACCACTAGAAACAAAGCTGAGGAAATGAAAGGATAATGGCATCTTTATAATGTAACAACTTTTTGAATTTTTTCTTTCTAGCTTCAGTCAATCTGGAAATTGGTTGTAGAAGAAGCTTTCAATCACACATCCCAATCACTTAGCAAAATATGTCACAACCAGCTTGACATCTATTTATAATTTACGTTATGCTTCATAGGATCATTCCATCACCATTCCACCAGCACTTTTTTTATTTCTCATTTAATAAATGCAGCTTTTTATATAGTTAAATGTATCATAAATAAGAAAATCTATCCAAAATGTATGAACTGACCTTGCATTGCATTTACTCATAAACAATTTCATGGGAATTCTTTTTTCTTTTTCCTTTCCTATCAAGTGAATGCTATACTAAAAATCAAAGACAAAAAATAGTTTGAATAGTGGCAATTAATGATTGAGTTTAATTATCATTATCAATCTTAGTATGTACTAAAAATTCCACTTTTTGGTGCCTAACATACCCCATCTTAGTATTGGCTATATTTTCTATTTTATTGAAAGCAAAACCTTACCATGCATCACCTTCATTCTTTATTTGTTTGTTTAACCCGCATTTGCTTAAGGATGCTTGCCCAACAATGTCAACACTCATTAGTCCACATTTTTTGTTACATGTAGAGAGCAGTGACAATCACCCCACGAATGGCCCACAAGCTAATTAAGGTACGTAAGTGTTGCAACTTCCTCATAATATCTCTTGCTTACTCATAGCAGTTCTCTCCATATTTCTCCCTTTATGAACTCTTCAGTACCAATTAGATATTAATTCTGGTTAACAATTCATTTCAAATCATGGAGTTATTTATCATATGTACGCCTTGGTTATGTGCTATATGTCACCGTTCAGATCTTGAGATCAGAAAAGGTGGAATTTGTGGTAGCCCCATATGAGGCTGATGCACAATTAGCATACTTAGCAAGTCTTGAAGCAGAAAAGGGTGGTATAGCAGCAGTTATCATAACATATAGTGATCTTTTAGCATATGGTTGCCAAGCTGTAAGAACTTCAACGAAATTTAGTGCTAGAACATTGAGTGGTTTGCCACTTTAACACATGGTATTGGATTAATGATTTTCTAATTATTTATAATTTTTTTCTTTTTTTTTTTGTGCAGGATTTGTTGAAAAAATATTATGAGTTTATAATTCTGGTTTATAAATTCAATTTTCCAGAATAATTAGTAACAGGATGTCAGCTGTGAGGGAAAAGGAGAGAAAAAAAGTTGTATATATATGTATGCTTTATCCGCTCATTTCTCTTTATTGCAGGTAAATTCATTTCTCACTTTGATTTACAACAAATTATTACATTCAATATGATCTGTTTAGTATTTGGCAAATCTTCTATAGATTAATATAAATTACAATTAATTTCAATTTTAATATTCTTGTAATTGTTATCAGCTACAATATCATAATATATTTATGTCTTTCATGCTAATAGAATAATATACTATCCTAACCTATTATTAAATAATTATTAGAAATATAAAATATTTTTAGTGACAGAATTGTGACGGATATTTCCGTTGCAACTTTTTTATTATGATGCAAATTTACTGACGGAAATACACATACCGTTACTAAATTTACCTACGGAACTTGTCATTTCGTTGGAGATTTGCCTACGGAATACCATTTTCGTCGGTAAAATTTTCGACGGAAAATATAATGTTGTTTGTAATGTTAACGACAGATTTTCAATCTGCCGGTAAATATGACAAATTACGACAGTTTTTCCATCCATACCTCCCGACGGAATTACCGACGGAAAATTTCTATCGGTAAAAGTTCCTACAACTGGATCTCTAACGCCATTTTCGTCGCTAAATTCCGTCGGCAATTTGGTTTCCCTACCGAAATTCTCTCAATTCCGTCGGTAATTTCCGTCGGCAAAATAGATTTTTCTTGTAGTGATTCACTCTTAATCCCTTGCAGCTTTTTTGTCAACCCATGAAAATATAAAGAGATTGCCAATCTAGCCCGATGGACTTCCATATTAAAATCTAGAGCTGTAATTTCCTTATTGTTTATAAAATACTCAGCAAATGATAAAAAAAAAGCCACAATCACTACAACCATAAAACCATATAAATTAAGATAAATTTTACTAATTTTTTTCTTTAAAAAAAGGATATTTGAATATACCTCTGTTCTTGTAGTGGTAACCCTTACACCTCTACAATGTTAAAAGGATCAGTCTATTCCTTTGTTGCATAGGCCCTTTTATGAAAATTAATATCCCTTCAACTATCATAAAATCCAGTTGCTTCCAAAAAATAAGATTTTGACATTGTGAAACCAAACTGAATAGACATTGTTATAAACTCCAAAGCCTAAGATTTTGACAGAATCATGCGCATCTCAATATATATCATGCCAAAACAAAAATATATATAGAATTCAAACTTTCCACACAAGCGGTGGAAGCCTTCAAAATGTTCCACTCTACTTAATTGTCGTTAATTGGTTTGAAAGAAAGGAAAGGAAACACATTCTTTTTATAGGAAGAATAGAGTAGAAAAAGCCAATTAGTTTGAGCTCCACTTACCCATTATTGCATAATCAAATCCATAAAGTATGAAAGTGACAGTTGTGTCATAAAGAAACATATATAGCAAATAGCAACAATTATCAATTCCATCTAAGCTTTTAATGTTCAACTATACAATATTTAAAACATGGTTGCTTATCTATGCATACTGTTCCTAAAACACAACTTAGATCGGTGTAGGTTATAAAGAAGATAAAACATGACATAGGTAGGCATTGCTAAGTGGGATTAATATCAGCATATATCTATAAGTTCTTAAATCATCTTAATTCATTAGTGAAGTATAGTATGAATAAAATGCATGACAAAAGATGCTTCAATGAGAGGAAGCATGGATAATACTTTATCTAACAGTGAAGTCCCATGTATGCCTAACTGAAAATAAGAATAATATTCAAATCTAATAGTGAACTATCTTAAAGTCAGATATAATTGCATAAAATGCCACTTTATCTTCTATCAAATAGAAATAACAAAAATAAAACATGAAGAAACGTTAAAAATGCAAGCAGGAAACATAAACATGAGCATCGACTACATGAAATCATCAGGAGATTTCACTCAACCTAATTTACAATCACAATTGTTGAAATGAGTTCAGTGAACTTTTTCAGAGGTGGAAATCAAAATATTAGGAAACTGCAAGATTATATAATCTTTACCTTTACTGTGCTAGCTCATCAACGATTTAGAATACTTTTTGTGTAACAAATAGCAATATGGACATTATGCAATAAAATAGCAACATAAAGCAAACAAAAAGATGCGAAAAAAGCAACAAAATAAGCTACAAAAATGTTAATATGGGTAACTCACCAGCAAAGCAGGATATGATTTCAAAATCTTCAAGTTTTCACACTTTTCCAGTTAAATGTTCTGAAAGCTACAGACCATAATAAAACAAATCCATCAACAAAAATGTCAATAAACAAAAATACCAAAAATTAATAAATACAAAATTAAAAAAATGAGAAAATTAAATCATAGCTTAAAATATAATTGATCGGCGAAAATAGCTTGAGGAATATGGAAAAAATGACTAAAAACGTGACGACCAGAGGAAGATGAGAAAGACCGATGCAAGAGATAAATTTGCATTAAAATTTTATATATATATATATATATATATATATATATATATATATATATATATATATATATATATATATATATATATATCTTCAATTTTTTTTATTTCTCTCTAAAATTTACATAAAAATAATACTTTAAAATATATTTAAATTATATTTTTATTTTTGTACCTTAATTTTTTTATATTTTCCTATAAAATTTAAATAATACTTTAAACTAAATTTATATTATATCATTCTTTTTAATTATATAGCAATATTTATATATAATATACAATTAACTTTTTATATATGTTTTTTTTATCATATATTGGTGTTCATATTTTACTTAATAGCATTTAATTACATTATTATCCAAAATTTTATTTAACTTAGAATCAAATATAGTAATTTTCAATAAATTTCAAATTTATTTTATAATATTAGCTATTAATTTATAAAACATGAATTTTAGCTAGTAAATTATGTTTGTTTCATAATTTTTATATTAATTTACTTTACACATTGAAATTTGAATTAAACTTTGTCTAATTTTTTTTTACATAATTTTATGATATAAATTTTAATGGTTAACCGAAAAATATTGGTTAACCGTAAATCTAATTCATCAAACAATTTATTTCCAATATTCTCCAAATTTAGGGTAATTTTCATCAAAAAATTTCTTTGCTTTTGTTTGTTTTTCTGTTTATGTATAAAGATAGGATTTACAGGTCACTTGGACCTACTCTTATTTTTCCTAAAGATCCCCACTTATCTCTTTTACACTGATAAACCAACTTTTATTGATTCAGATTTATCAATTTTTACCAATTTATATTGATATATACACACTAGTATACTAAATTGAGTTGAAGCAATTCACAATTATGGTATACGGAGATATATTATATAGTATATAAAATTTCAAAATTAAAATTATTAAATTGCAGT
This sequence comes from Excoecaria agallocha, assembly GCA_037975025.1. Classification (NCBI taxonomy): domain Eukaryota; kingdom Viridiplantae; phylum Streptophyta; class Magnoliopsida; order Malpighiales; family Euphorbiaceae; genus Excoecaria; species Excoecaria agallocha. Next base: position 5,423,020 of record CM075822.1, on the reverse strand, counting down.
TCGATATAAATGTATGAACGTATATCAAAATGAAAAATTTGAATTCGTAAATGGATTTTGGTATACTAATGTATACTATATGATATATATAATTAAATATTAGAATTATGGAATTATAGTTTGACATACCTAAATATACAAAAATATAAAGCGAAGAAAAAAAAAAGAAGGAAATTGTAACATCTTTCATTAAAAATATATATTTAAAAAATAAATAACCATTTTACAGTAAAATTGAAACGATGGATTAAAATCAACTGGTATATTTTAAAATAAAAATTAAAAAATGGTATTTTTCAAAAAGAAAAAATAGATTATAATTATGTGAAAACCATCACTTTTTTATGGTATTTATGTGAAAATCCCCTTATTATAAGTACAAAATAAGGGTCACAATAAGTAATACGCAAATTATGACAAAATCAAATATTAAAGGCATATTTGGTTTACTGGTTAACACATGATAAAGAATAATATAATTCGAATTAATACATAATTAGTGTTTGGAAAATTTTTTTAGAAATTAATTGAGGTATAATTTAATGCTCCATAATCCATAGATATAATAATATATTATAAATAAGTGGATTTAGATAATACTATGAATACCGTATTATACTTAATAAATACAAACGTCATCATGGATTTTAGCTTCCACCCCTGCTGTCGTTGCAACTCTCACCTAGGGCCGTGCAAATGATCGGTTCGGTTTTTTACCGAACCGAATAGATCAAAAATCGAAATTTTTAAATTAAAAAAATCGAACTGAAAATCGAACTTTTAGAATCCAAAACCGAATAAACTGAATTAATTTTGGTAGGTTCAGTTTAATCGATTTTGGATCAATATGAGCTTAACTTTTATTAGACTTTTAACCTATATGGATCCATAAATTAAATTAATTTATATTCAACAAAATAAATTCATTTAAAATAACTAAAATTAAAATAATATATATAAATTTATTATATCATGTCTATAATAAATACTAATTAAAATTATATTAAAAAATATACTACTAAAATAATATTTTAAAAAATACATTAAAAAATCTCCAATAAAAAATTACATATTTGAAATAGCCTTTCATTAATTTATTCTCCAATATAATAATAATAATAATAATAATAATAATAATAATAATAATATAATTAAAGAAATCATGCTTGTTTTCTGGTCAAAAAATAAAAGCGTAAACCAATTATGCACCGTTTCATGACATATATAAGCCTTCAACTTCATAAATTCTTCTTCTTCTTTTTCTTCCACCAGAATTTTAATTAGTTCATAATATTTTTGTAGCCGAATATCATTTTGAGGATGTTGTAAATTATTATTATTATTATTATTATAAACATATATTAGATTAATCTGCTTAGATGGCATATTATGTAGTTTAACTCGAATTTTTTCAGTGCCTTATGTATCCTACATTTGATATCATTTAATGGAGTGAATATCAAAGGTAATTAACGTGCTCTATGGTTTCTCTCTCTTGACATGGGCGGAAGTCATGAAATCATGAAGAGAAGGATTAGGGATGATCACGGGGGTGCGGATTCCCCGGCCCCGGCGGAGACCTGCCCCGTTCGGGGCGGGGAATTCCCGAATTTCCCCCCCGCGAGAACGGGGACGGGTGAGAAAAAATTTCCGTCCTAGAATCGGGGACGGGGAATGGGGTATCCGCCCCGCGGGGATCCCCCCCGAAAAAAAAGTATTTTTAATTTTAAAATATAATATTTTATAAATAATTAAAATTAAAATATAACTTAATTTTATAATTATTAAGTTTTAAATTATATTTAATTTTAAATTTTATGAATGGTTAAAATTTATATTAATTTAAATTATTATTAATTTTAAATTTTTTATTTATTAAATATTATATTTTAATTTTAATTATTTATAAAATATTATATTAAAAAAAAGAATTTGGGGGACGGAGATCCCCGTGGGGGGGACGGGGGGGATTTCCTCCCCTTTCTGGGGGCGAGGACGGGGACGCGGAATCCCCAAAATGCATGGGGCGGGGAGTGGGGACTCCCGGCCCGCCCCGCCCCGCCCCGTGAGCATCCCTAAGAAGGATCAAGAAATAAGAACAAGGGTGTCCTCGTGCAGGCACTCCCATGATTAATTTAGACAGGGCCTTTTATAAAAAAAAGCCATGAGAGTGTACAAAGAGGGTTTGGATGTGTAAAGCAGTTGTGTGTATATATGAAAACAAATTTAAAAAAAAAGGTATTTTTTGATATTTTACCTTAAATATACTTTAAAATGTTTTCTTAAAGAAGCATTTTATATTTTAACTGATACCGGTAGCAAAATTTATGAAATGTAATAAAATCAAAAAAATATTACTATAATTCTCAGAAATTGTAAAAGCACTTGTTGGATATTTGTTCTTGCTCCATATAATACCAATATTCATTACTTTAATTTCTGGATTAATATTTTATCACTTATTATAATAATATATAAATTAAAATAAAAAAATGAGAAAACATAATTTTGAGGCAAATTAGCCTTTCATTACTTTAATTTCTGGATTAATATTTCATCACTTATTATAATGATATATAAATTAAAATAAAAAAATAAAAAAAATTAAATTTCGTAATAGTTTGAGTCAAAAGTACTTAATTTCGAGGCAAATTAGCCTTTCATTACTTTAATTTCTGGATTAATATTTTATCACTTATTATAATGATATATAAATTAAAATAAAAATTGAGAAAACATAATTTTGAGGCAAATTAGCCTTTCATTACTTTAATTTCTGGATTAATATTTTATTGATTATTATAATGATATATAAATTAAAATAAAAAATAAAAAAATAAATTTCGTAATAATTTTAGTCAAAAGTACTTAATTTTGAGGTAAATTAGCCTTTCATTACTTTAATTTCTGGATTAATATTTTATCACTTATTATAATGATATATAAATTAAAATAAAAAAAATGAGAAAACAAAGGTGGCTTCTAGGACTTGAACTCAAAACCCTAAGAAGCTTGAGTAGGTTTTACTAAAGACTCACACCACTCATCCAAGGCTTCAATTCTAATATTTAAATACTATAATATATATATGTATAAAAACTTTGGACGGTTCGGTTGTTTGATTTTTCAATTTTAAGAACTGAACCGAACCGATTAAATTAATTTTTTGATTCAAAACCTAATGAATCGAAAATCGAACCAAACAGATCAAAGTTCATTCGATTCAGTTCGATTTTCAATTTTGGTTCGATTCTGTACACCCCTACTCTCACCAACATCTCCACTTCCACTTTTGATGCCACCATCACCACTATATTCATACAATGATGTTAGATTCTTATCAATTCAAATTATTCAATAGTGGTAATTTGTGTGTGTGTATATATATATTATTAAATACTACAAACATTATGAGATATATGTATAATTAAAAATATATGATACTATTTTTTTAATATGTAAATTTGTTTTCTAAAAATAGATAATAAAAATTGAAAAGAATTTTTAAATTTTAAACATAAAAAATTAAAAGTTACAATTTTACCGAAACTTTGAGTTGTTTGCTTAATTGTTACTTTATTTACTCAAGAAATTGTTGCTTAATTGTTACTTTATTTACTCAAGAAATTTGTAAATTTTTTTAAATTAAATTCATGTATGAAAAATTATATTATATAATCATTTTTTTTAAATTAATAACATTAAAAATAATTTAATTTTGCATATTTCTTTAATTTTTTTTAAATAATACATTACACCATTTCATTTAACATTATATAAAATATTACATACTAATACAGTTTTATATCAAACACAATATATAATAATACAAGCTGAAAAATATATGATAATATCATATAAGCTAATACTATATTATAACCTAATATAATATATCGAAGCAAATGTGCTCTAAATAGAAATAAATTCAAAAAAAAAATTACAAAAAATCGGATGAAGCATGTAGGCCTTAAGGCCCATAGCCCAAACAGTCCATATATTACAAACCCAACAAAACTAAAAAATAAATAAATAAATTTATGTATAAAAAAAATCCTTCGCCTCTATTTGGATGGGAGTAGATAGAGGTAGATAGAAGTAAAGTAGATGAAAGTAAATGAGAGTAGAGTAAATGTGAGTAACTCTCATTTACTCTCCCTTGTTTGGCAAATCTAAAATAAATATAGAATAGATGGAAGTAAATTTGAATCATTTTTTAAAATTTTAGAATAAATATGGAGTTACTCCCATCTACTCCCAAATTGAAAGTAACTTTTTTTAAGAATATAGAGTAACTAGTTACTCCAATCTACTTCGCAATTTTTATAAAATAAACAGAGTAACTGAGTTATTTTAATCTACTCTACTATCATCTATCCCTATCTATCTCCATCCAAACAGTGGCTTCGTCTCGGTTACAGCTCCTGGTGGCAGGGTGGCTCATTCTGGATTATATG